>VYXB01003422.1:312110-413281 GCA_013397135.1 Pachyramphus minor | reverse complement strand
TTTTTATGATTGCTTAATGGATTAACTAGTTACCTGCTGGTTTATGGAAGTCTCAGTTTTGCAGATGTCGCCATGGTTTAGTGAGGAAAATATCAACATATTTTTATTTCCAGATCTGTCTAAATCTTCTTCTTACCATGACAGGTTTTATCCACACAGTATGAACCACTCTCCAATTAACTGTAAGACAGAGATGTAACCTAATAATTAGAAGTGGCAAATATTAATTTAGAGGGTTTCAGAAGACAGAAAAAACTATACAAATTTCCAAATATAAGTATCAAAACCTAAAATCTTTCATCCATCACAAAAGGATATATGAAAAAAGGAGCTTTTTGGTGTTTTTTTAAATAAACAAATATGAAGAGCTTAATAAAGTGAACTGCTCAATATTGATCCTGCTATTTGGAATAACAGCTTGCTTATATTATGGGAAGAGTTAGAAGAAACCATGTGAATCCATTCTTTCAGTTAAAAAGGCATGGCTATACTCCTGATAGGTTTTCAGCATAACAACATGGATATCTTAATTTTCTGAACAGTGAAACCAGATTCATGTTCCATCTGTAATGAGTTCCATGGCCAAAACTTCTGCAAGGATCAGGTCCATAACAAATATTTTATTGTTAATATGCTTTTAAGAAAAAAAAAATGTTTCAAATTCTTTTGAAAGTCCAATTAATTGGCCTCTGCTTAAGGCCATGGCAAAACTCTAACGAACTTCAGTAGGACTAAGGTTTTGCTTTAGTTGTTTGTTCATTATTACCCACTAATCTTTATACCCTTCTGTGCTAAATCATTACTTCTTTCAGACTAACTACAATACTTGCCATTTAATACTCCTATGAAATTGCTATCAATATTCATTACACATACATTGGAAAGGAAAGCACCTGTTTTATAGTGACTAAATTATATCAGTTACTCAAGTAATTCTGAGTAAAATTGGACTCTTTATGTCCTCTTGCTGTTGTCAGTCATATTCATAGGTGGAAAGAAAGATCCGTTCTTTCCCTGGTTAAAGCTGCAAGGAGCAGCAACTGTGATCAAAATTGCTGTTTGATGATGCTTAAAATATTATTATATTTTATTTTAAAATGTCATTCTATTCTAGCCTCATCAGGTTATTTTTCACTTTCATGAGATTTCTGGGATAGGAAGAAAATATAGTAACATCTAATACACAACACATTTTGACTCATATGCCCAAGGAGATGCACTAAATCATATGAAAAATTAAAAACAAAAAAACCACCAAAAATCAAATCCATAACAATACCAATTTAGTTTAGCATTCATATTTGAAGGAATAACAGTATGTAGAGTTTCTGGAGTCTGTTCTATTTTTACTAGAATGGTGCTATAAAATAACTGATGCAAATCCCTTTGAGTTTGTCACTGACTACAGGCAAAGGGTAAAACCCCGTGGCAAATCATAAACACTGAGCACAGTTCCATGGTCCCAGTTCAGATGAAAGATCCATGGAATTCATAAAAGCTGTTTGTTTGGGGAGTAACTGAAAAAGCACTACCCTGCCTTGTGATAGCTCCTGATTGCAAACTCTAGTTATTTATACATCTGCAGAAGAGAAAGTAAACACACTACCTAGCTGACAGTTATGGGTATCTACTTTCTGCTTTATGCTTGTGTTATTCAATGCATTACAGTTCCATATAAATAGATTTCAATCCTCCCAAGGAAGGGATTCACTCGACCTAACTTCAAACTTCTAAATGCAGAGGTCAACATCTGAGCTGGTTGCCTAGACTCAAATTTTAGCAGAAAAAGTAGGCAATTTTGAGATGTGAATCATCTCAACTTCAGGCAGATATCTGAATTAGATAAAATAAATCACACATAAAATGCTTTTTTCTCATCAGTCATCATAAAAAGAGTCTAGACCACTGTTTCAGATACAGATTAAGTCATTGTATTATGAGAAGTTAAGTCTCCTCCAGGTGAATCAAAACCTTTTATTACAATATCAATCACAAGGCAAAAGAGAAATGCCTCAGAAAATAGAGGGAAAAAACCCCTATCCTTTTGGACAGTAAATATTTTGTTTGCTGACACCTCTTACTGCATTTCCCAAGCTATAAGGACAGGCAAGGATTGATCCAGAAAGACTATAGTGTTAGACTTTGTAAGTCCTCTGTGTGACAGCAGCAAGTACTAGAAGTGTCAGAGCTAATTATAGCTGTTTTACCTTGTTGTACCAAAGACTCGAACATGGCACTGAACTCCTGGGGCTGCTATGCAAGCACTTGCCTAGAGAGCAGCTGTGTCGCAGCATGTGCATAGCAGGTGGGCTTAGAATCCCTCTGCTCTGGATAGTGAACAACTCATGGCATATGTACAGGTCAGGATGAGCTCTGGTGAGCAGCAAAGTAAGGACTTGGTTTTGATTCTGGTTTTATCGCATCAAATAGATTTTTCCCACTCTTCTTCCCACTGTAGCATGTAATTTCTTTCAGCTGCACCCACAAACTCACTGCTCTTGGCATGTGTAGACATTTGAAATGTTTTTTCTTCCTGTTTCTCTCCTTTCCACTTAGGAAAAAAAAAACAAATACAAGCCTTAAATGACTTAAAACACAATCTTAGCTATGCCAAATGATACTTGTGATAAGCATGTAACCTCATGAGGTTATCTCAGGCCTGCCTGGTCATATCACGCTATGTCAACAGCGATGTAATATCTTTGAGCTACTATAATCCAGAATGATTTGATAAAACATGGCACATATTATGTCTGAACATTTTTATTAGAAAGGAAAGGATTTAAAAGCAAACTATTAGCAAGTGACTGGTTCACATCAACTTGTACCATGCATGTACTTAATGCTATATATAAACTTTTTGTGATTTTCCTCCCTGTTGCTTTAAAACGTGACTGTTACCTGCCCATAGACTGTTTGTCTACACTTTTTTGCCAAAAATCATCTGAAAATGTTGAAATACAGCTCTCAAATTGCCATTGTGCAAGTAGTATCTATTTACGGTTCCTTACAGTCTGATCTTCTTTGTAGGTTTTGTTTCTTATTGAAGGAGAAGAGCTTAATTCCTTTGGCTCCAAGATGTCATCCAGAAAACTGTTCTGTAAGAATTTTTTCTATACAAATGATTTTGAAGAGACTGGGAATCTACTCCTATAGCCCAGCTCACATTTCTCCCTCTTGATTAATCCTAAAATGACTAAGAAATGGTAAATTCAGTCTGGATACATTCAGTGCAAGAACTTGATCTGTTGTTCCCCGTAGTTCTGGCCTCCAGTTATGCAGACTGTTCTTTTGCCCTCTCTAAAATTATAATTTGAACTGATAAGATAATTTGTGATAGGCTAAACCCACATCACCAGATATTATGCTCAAACCTAGGCCCTGAAGCCAGTTGTTGGCCTGAAGAGTTTACAGTCTTTTTTTGTACTTTCAGAAACCATGGTAACAGAACAAAGTTCCCCTAGGTAGGTGTTCAAGTAGCACAAGCCATTGTAACCAGCATCATTGCTGCAATGGCTTTGTCAGGAGTCAGAAGAGACACCCATCCCTGTTATCAGCTTGGACACTGCAGGATTGCAGCAGCCACCCCCTGCTATAATAACCACCTTTTCACATTCTCACCCTATGTGACCTCAGCTGCACATAAAGATGGATGAGCAGAAGACTGAAGTGCTAAGGAGCCATAATATGTTATCTACTGTTAAAAATATCCTAGAATTCAGGTCTAAATTCCTATTATCTATGATTTTGAAACTCTTGTAAAATAAAGGAGCTGGGCACTTAACTCTCCATGGCTTCTGTGGAAATCCATCCATTAAGTAGTTGCTCTAGTTTCAGTTTAGCAGTATGCTATAGCATCTTCTTACATTGAGAGGTATTTTTCAGCATAAATAAAGTTAATATCATCAAATCCACAGACTTTGGCATCTAAATGGTACAAGGAGTAAACACACTGCACTTTAATCCTTACTGGAGCCCTAGAGCCAACAACCATTTCTGTGAGCACAGAGGAGCTCAGTGTCCCTGGTGGCCCTACCCTGAGGGCTTTTCTGTTTCTTGTCAAAGAATTAGACTCAGAAGCACTTCAAAATCCCAGGGCAATGCAATGTATGGTGTCAGACAGCTGACTATCACAGGGGCTTGACTTGAGGTAGATACATCAGGTTTCAGGTGGAGATAAGTATTTCAAGTTTATTATGGATAGATAAGTAAATAAAGACAAAAATCAGTCCACAAATAAAACATCTTCTGTATTTCTTCCCAGACTTGGCTCCACTCCATGATAAAATAAAGCTGTGAAAGAAACTATCCTTTGGCATCTTTTCTGAAAAATGGGATATTTTTACTAAGTTTAATATAGGTTAGTATGAAAGATATTGTTCTATCTGTAGCTATCCAAAGCAAGTAAGGTTTTAACGTTAAAGGGATTCAACAGTTTTACTATAATAAATGTGGAAAACATATGCAATGTGCCAAGCACACAAGCCCTTCTGTGAGTCAACATCAGTGTATAGAAAGAAACTTGTGGGTTTTTTTCTTCCAGTCATATCGAGATACTACACCGCTTTCTAAACTGTGACATGCTTAAACCTGATTTGGAAAGCCCAGGTACACATATGGGTACAACATTTTACACACTTTTAGATTCAAAACATTTTAAACATTTTAAAATTCAAGGAGAAAATCTTCATAGGATTTTGTTGCAGGATATCTGTCAACAGTTGTGCTGGCTGTCATCAACCTCTGCTATGGTAGTTATTTAATGTAACTCCTTTATCTACTGAAGTGAACAGCTTTGAGATGCAGACCAACCCATTCTTTATGACTTCTGTGAGACCCATTTAGTGACTGTTTGGAAAATATTTACTGGATGTATCCCTAGTAATGAGCTAGCTGCAGAAATTTATTTGGTCTTTTCTGGAAGTTTGGAGAATCACCTTTATGCAGGCATGACTAGGTTGTGTGGTTATGTAATGACTGCACACACTTCTGAGGCTTACTGGGTTGAGAAACAAGCAGGTAAGTAATTTAGGACTAGAGAACAGGGGAAGGGGAGTTTAAAGAACTTAAGTGTGAACCTATATCACAAGTAAGTCTGGGGTATTACCCCCTTTGCAGCTTCTGCCTCCAGCAGAAAGGCCCATGACCAGTAGGAAGCAACATAAGGGAAAGTCAATGTCTACAATGTTTTACTTATTTCACATATTTCTGACAAGTCTTTCCAAAGACTATGTTGTTGTTCTACCGTGGAGACAAGATGTTATGATATGCTATAAAAAATACGGATTTTTTTGGGTGATGGGATGAAGAATATGGCAAAATGTTTTCTCATCAAGTTCCAGGAACAAGGAACAAATGGTAAAGACTCTTACAGTGTCATTATAAATGTCTAATAAAAAAGCTTGTAAAATAAATGCTGAAGTGTTCTATAAAACACACTTTAAAAGCAACAATGATAGTTACAGTAAAATAAAATGGTGCAACAACAAAGGTAAAGTTTTATACCAAATTTTCTAACAATGTGTAACAAAAGGATTTTTGTTCTCTTCAAAGCTTCAGCTGGAGACATTTTTTCCTTACCAAAAAAACTTCAAAGATTATACCTTTTGTTGTCCCTACACCTCACATCTGATCATTTTTTTGTGTATGGTATTGATTTCAAAGTTAATATTCAAGAGGGAATTCCTTTGATTTGTGATTATAAAAGTCCATTTTGTATGTGTTCTCTATGTTCTATTGTATAATTAGAGCAGTGGCGATTATTAAAAAAAATCCAATGAAACTGTATATTCCCTAAAATGTCTAGAGGGCTAATGCCTAGGGTTACAATTGATTTATGTGATCAGACTAATGAGAAAGGATGGAAAGGATCTGTCTAATTTCTGTTCGTTTTAACTTTTAAATCATATTTGTGTCAAGAGTGTCCTTATTAAGAAACTTTCTGTATGACTTGCACTCTCTTCTCATGTACATGCTTACAGTCTGCCAGTTTGGGTACTAATGAATCTTCCAAGTTTCAGGATTAATTATTCTTTGTAAAGCTTAATATCGGGGGGGGGGGGGCAAAAACTGTTGCTGATATGCCAGATTGAGTTTATTTCTTTAAATGTAGCAAAGAGAATAAACAAGTTTAATTGCCTTAAGTTCCTAAGCCTGGAATAGAAAACATAAACTGGTTTCAAAGTCAGTGGTATTCTACATGGCCAGAAGGATCTAACACCAGGAAATCTATCTGCTGATCTTAGTTTCAAGATCAATTCCCATTATAATGAAATAGAAGAAGTTCTACTTATAGACATTTAAAGTTGTTTTATTAACACATTTTAGCAAACAAGTACTTGAATATTGATAAAAATATTGTGGTTGTCCACGTTCAACAGTATTTTTTTGAATTTTTATATGTATGATATCTGATATAATATAAACTTCAGGAAACAATGGTGCATGTTATTACAAAGGACAATATAATGACAGAAATCCTAGCTGATTTACTCTACAATTTCAAGTGGATTGGGCTTCAGTCCTGCTAAGACACACAGTTACATTTAGGAAACTAAGCAATTTCACTGAACGTGCATACCAGAGAGTAAGGGCACATTGTAAAATCTACTCATTGAGACGATTATATTCTTTTTGTCACAAACCCTTTAACCGCATCACTTGAAAATGAGTAGTTAAAAAATATAATTTTGTTAAGTTGCTGTTTGACTGACACAGTATTTCCATAATGCTGGAACCATGAGAAGACATTAGTACTTAATAGAAAGCAAATTAAAAGCCCTATTGAAAATTTTAGTGGATAAATTCACATATAAAGGATGATCTCAATAAAATCTATTAATAAATGACATTATCATCCCAAGGGGCATGCCATAGTATTTTTAACTTTATACTGGAAACACAGAAAACATTTATACATTCAAATATTATAAAAAAATTGCTAAACAATGTTGCTTGTTTGTGTTTAACATAAATTGACACCTGTACAAATGATAAAATATCTTTGTGAAAGACTTTGGGGTTTAACTTACGTTTTCCAGTCAGATGAAGAAATCTCAGGGATTTTGTTTCAGCAAATAAACTGTTTGGAAACATAGTTTGAGAAAGGCTCTAATAGTTTGCTTTTTCCACCCTATAGCATGTTGCATGACTGTGAAATCTTTGAGTTCCCTATACTCACTAATAGATAAAGGAAATAGAGGGTGATTTTGTGGGCTGACAAGAAAAGAGTGAGTTTATTTCATGTTTGTTTTACTCTAACCTTCATTAAGCTTAAAATAAACCAGCCATTTGTTTCAGACATATGATGCTTTGTGAAAACCCAGTTCAGAATATTTGAATTTCAATGACTGGAAAAGACATGATGGTCTAACTTTTGCATGTATAGTTATTGCCAATATATTTGTTCCATTCCATTTTTATTATTATGTAGCCTTAGCTTGTAAAAGATTATCCAGTCAGCTAAATCCCTGCAAAATATTTATTTTTATCCAAATCTTCTTTACATTTGCAAATCCTGACTATACAAAATGTTGTATATGGCATCTCTGCAATGTTTGGGAGACAAAAATGTCTGTATGCAAGTCCAGCATCTCATAGTCCCACAGTTGTTCTTCACTGCAGGTTGGCAGCATGGCAGGTGCCCTGTGGTTTGTAAAGAACTATTGAGAGCTGGTCCCCTCATGGAGAATAATTTGTGCCAGAAGCAGCAGGGAGAAACTGGGAAGGGAAGTCACCTGGGGTCACCTGGGGGGGGGGTAGTTATTTGGGGTGGGAGGGTCACCTGTGGGGGATACTGGAAATGCCCTTGTCAGGGAAACACCCTCTCATCTATTTGCTAAATTTATCTCAGTCACATAAATGCTGATGATGATATAGTAGCCAAGTGCTGCTGCAGATGAAACTTTCAGAACTCCTTCAGCACCCGCTCAGGCATCTAGAGTCTGTGCTGAAGACCATGGCATGGATCTAGATCTTCTGAACATAGACACTTTCTGCATATGAAGACTATCTAAAAGCCTGTTTAGACTATCTAAAAGCAAAAATTAAAATTGCTCTGAGAAGGAGAAATTAAAATTACTGGTGGAACATTCATATATGCAACATGATCGAGCTTCAGTGAGCTTATGAGATTAAAGACCTTTTGCAATACATAAGAATAGGATAATTTCTGTAATGCTGGGGCAAAAAATCAAGCTGTGACTCTCAAAATGATTTTTTTTCTAAATTTCCTTTGGTTTCTTCCACTTTTCCTTTAGTTGAAGCTGAGAAGGATAACAATTGAACAAATGTCAAACTCTATATCAAGCTGTTACAGTTAATAGTCATAGCAGGAAACTGTAATAATATTTTAAATCAAACTTTTTGGCAGAAAACAAGCAATCAGTGTGATTTGAGAACTTTCTATGAGAAAGCTTTTCCAGTGGAATAATGCTCTTACAAACATGAAATCATTTCCAAAGAAAATATTTTAGTTTTGTCAATAAAAAAAAGAGGCATGATGAAGACTATGAGAAACAGAAATGCCTGCCTTCAACTACGTATGTAAGCATTCCAATATCTGGGCTATCCATTGGCCTGTGTGGGGTTAGGCATGCTCCTCAAAAAGATACACTTAGCAGACCTCAACACACTTCCTGAATAAGGAAACACCTTATAAAATTCTATGAAAACCTCAGACTTTGAGCATCTTTAAAAGATTTCTCTATTTCTATTCAAACATTTTAATAATAGGCAATAATCCTGCCTTTAGTACAAGTTGTACTGCATAAAGAATTATCTCAACAAATATTATAGTGTGAGTGCATTTTGAGTTTTGTCATCTGAAGTAAGTAGCAAATGTGAACTTGGCATTTGCCATATGGTTAATTCAATTACAATCAATAATGAAATAATGAGTGAAAGTATGAGGAGGAAGAAACCTATGAGCATCTTGACTAATGGAAGTCTGAATACAAATGACATCAGCCATGTTTTTAGTTAAGTTGCAACATCTGCAGCCTCAATAAAGAGGATGGAATTTGGCTGGGTAAAAATCAACATAAAAAGAACTTTGTTTTAAATAATTTCATTGCTTTTCTCAGTAGACATGCAACGTGGTGGAGAAAGAATACCTTTGTTAAGTTTAGATCAATTATAGCAAAGCATTTGGTATAGAATCTTGTTAAATATTCTATGAAAGATTTATTGAAGTTGGTTTGGATACAAATACCCAAGAAAAAAATAAGACTGCGACTTACATGCATGCACATTATGTGCTTGGTACTTTAATAGAAAATTTGTTGCTTGTGTATTGCCAACACATTTCAAATACAAGGTCTACCTAGAGTCGTGGCGGCTCTGTCCTCAGTAATGCCTTTGAAATAAATCCTTGTCACACACCAGAAGGTATTCTAGACCAAATACATACAGCTGCTAAGCTGATGGTGGCAGTTTTATTGTTGTTTATAATGTCTGCTCTGGTTTCCTGCTTTAAATTAAGCATCATCATCTTTCCTCTCTTAAATTCCTACCTTTTCTGTCAACAGTGTTCAAGAAGGTATTTGTACATTGACCACAAGGCTAGCAAATTGATTATGAATTGGCCCAGGGACCAAACACTGAACAGTAATGAACACCAGTCTGAGCTGTCTGTGAATGCTTCATACTGTTTATAAAGATGTTAAAGAGAACTGACTGCCTTTTGCAGCATTGCCCATGGGAGAACCACCATGAAGAGCGCTAAATCTGATCTGAGTGTTTCTGCCAATTATCAAGGGAGAAACACAGAGCTCTTTAAATGTACAGGTAACAGCAAGGAAGGAAAACCTCACTCGATCTGAAGGAAGAGCAGCAACATTTGCAGCCATGTTCATCTGCCTCATCCGTCCCCTTTTCTCTGCCCAAACCTGTGTTGAGTCAATGCAGCTTCCTACACTCAGTCAGTGCCTGGGAGCACAGCAGGGGCCAGATATTACCAGCACCAAGATCCCTGTGACCTTGGGATACATCCAGCTGGAGTGGCAGCACTGTCATGGCTTCTTCTGCCCTGCACCACCAAGACACAGCACCAGGAAAGGACAGACACGAGTACCTGCACAACTACTCCCATGCTTTGTATGTACACCTGGCAGGAAGACTATATTAATATTTAAAAAGGGGATGGAGTATAGCTGAGCACCTGCCTCACTCTCTGGCTTCTCACAATGTGTTAGTCTACAGGCACCCTTTTGCAATGCCTAGAACTTGGTTTTCAAAGAGAAAAGTTGCTGCTCTTCCATTTACTGTTAGCCCACAATTTTTTTACTGCCTGTTAAACTATTTATTGAGAGCTCATTAATTTACTTTTTTTCTCTAGCAAGAATGGCTTAATTCTTTATGCTGGTGAACTGCAACCTAGCACAACAACAAGGCCAGAATCTCTGTTTGATTATCTCTGTTAACAAACAAAAAGAGCACAGTTTTCTAAAAGACTTTTTCAGCTTGGAAATATTTGAAATTGGCTGCTGACTGAATTTGGTCCACGAGTTTGGCAATTCTATGAAGCTTCAGTGCTCCCAAGCCTGAATTTTTGCACTTTTTTATGAATTGTGGAGATGACTTGTAATTATGCCCGCAAGTTCAGACAGCAGTTCATTATAGTATTAAAATGGTTTTCTTATCCTTTTATTTGTTGTTGACTATTACAATCTTTTGCATCCTTTTCACTTGAGAACTTCCACATAAAAGGAAGAAAAATGCCTCCTTTCTGCTCTGGCAGACTTTCAGCTGTATTAGCCAACAAGCATTTTCAGCATTGAACACGCATATATTTTTACAATATAAACTAAGGCAAAAAGTTTGTTCTTGATGATGGCATCCTCAAATTTTCATCTCTGTGCATAAGTTTAAATCCGGACTCCAGATGGACAGCAGTGAGCTAGACAGTGAAGACTGGCTCTGCACATATATAGACTAAATATTTAAATATGTTTTGTAACATTGCCAGTATCTGTATTGGTCAAAATATTGACCACACAGTGAGACAACACAATCTTTGGAAAATATTTCTGTAAATTTTATCTTCAAAGTCAAGAGCATGTCAAAATTTTTTCCTGGAGTAAATCAACATGCCGTTTGATTTTGGCAAAGCTTCTCTGATGATTCTGAGCCCCTTTGCTTGCACATGCAAACACACACACACAGAGCTTTGATTGGAAGTACAGCACATTATGATTGGTTTAACCCTAAATAAGCAGAACTTTGGACCTTCTGCATGTCAGGTATAATTTCCAAACTTGTGCTTTAGATGCATAAATATTTTCTGAATTCTTTGCTGTAGATTGGAAATTCCTCCACAGACCTCAAATGGTGTAGCCATGCTCCCCAAGAACTTCTAGCCCATCACTAAACCTACTAGTTTCTAATCTACTGACTCTGTTTGCCTTCTGTCTGTGTGTAGTCACCCAGGTCATTTCTCGAAGACTGTTCTCAACAGGATGCACAGATGAGTTCAACAGGGAACACAATCCAGATTTGGGTCCTAGTAGAAATGCAGGAAATGCAGTAAGGTTTGTCACGTTATTCTGGGTCATACTGAGGCAAAACCAGAGAGTGACTTGCTTTAAACTTTTTCTCAGTTTAGTCATTTTGCAGTAGCTCTACATTTAAGAAAAAAAGTCCACAACAAATACTATTTTAGAAAGACTTGTCTTACTGTCAGTTCATCAATGGGAAAGCTAAACTGAAATACACTTCAGAACTTAATTCATAGCATTTTAGTGACTTAATGAATACTTTCTCAGATATTGTAGATATTTGTCCCCAGGGCAACATTTTATATTCAGCCCATTTGAGAAGACCAAAAGTCACAGAAACTTAGCTAAACATTTCAATTATCATCCTTCATCTTCTTGCCTTTACCAGATTACAATAAACATGAGGCCAGATCCTCATCACCCAATCTGCAGAGCACAACAGGTCTGCTGAAATCACTGAGATGTTAATAGCAGCAGGCCCAGCTCCTACCCTTTAATTTGCATTGCCTCTGAACAAGACTCTCCCAAAGAGCAACAAAAGAAACAAATTACCTCCCACCACAGTGGAGAAGAACCACAATTTTTTAAGAAAAACTTTTTCTCCTGCTCGTTTCTTTCAATATTTCCCGTTTGTCCAAGAAATTGAAGGACACCATTAAAATTCAAGACAATACGTTGATAGTGGTGATATCCATGCAACGAATTGAGCAGCTGTATGATAAAATTACAGAACCTTTGATCACATTTCCACTTCCTGCCTATTAACCCACCTCTCCTGGGATTGTCCTGACGTTTCAGATCCCAGGGCAGCATTGCACAGCAGCATCGCTGTAATACATTAAATAATAAATAAAAAAATATTAAAATTATGAAAAAACAACCTGAAAATATGTATTTCAAATTTTTTCTGTAGTGCAGCAGGTGCTTACCCAAAATTATGCATCCCTGATTCCTGGGATGAGTGGTATGCTGGAGCTAGTTTAGTCTCTGAGATTGTTACAGTCCATGAAGGAAAGGGAAGGTTATGCTTAGACAAAAAAAATTGAGAAACTATTGGTATTTCAGCATATTTTCTCCCTATTAGGCAGTGAACTAACTACAAAGCAGTGTGTAAAATATGTGTGGGTATATAAATATGCACATACATATAAATACACCCACACTCATACAGACACCCCTGCTCAGGAATGTTCTGCTGTTTTACAGTCACTGGGCACACTCCTGGGATATCTGCCAGGATACATTTTGTTTAAATACTTTCCCGAGGGAAAGCCTTGACCCATGGCTGGAGGCTGGAAGCTGAGGATCCTCACCCTGCACTGCCATCTGCCAGGGATTTGGTGGCAGAGGGCTGGAGCCCTGGGCTTTGTGCCACAAACTAATGCATCCCTTCGCAGAGCCCGGGCAAAGCAGCACAGTTTCAGGTCCTGTGAGCCTGTGAGCAGCTCCTACACATGCAGTAGCTGAGGGCTTAGATAGCTCCTGAGAGCTATCTATGAGGTACATTGTGGTAGATCTGTAGTGCTCATATGTCTCCCACGTTCACCAAGTTTTGATTTTAGGCTATTTATTTTGGTCATTTGAGGAGGGCGTACACTGTTGTTTTTTCTGAAGGTCAGCTGTGGGACTTTGCAGGTGCACATATGTCCTCAGACTGGTGCAGAGTAACCCCATCAAAGGGGAAGAGATCCTCCTACTGTCCCTGCATGAGCAAGAGACAGCAAATAGGGAAGAAACCCTATTACTAAATGACACCCATGACACTACCCTCACAGCCTGATTTTTAGAAATGTGTTTGTTATTGGGAGTGATTGAATGAAGATCTTTAGAAACCCGTTTCAAATTATGAGATACTTGCAAACACTACCCTTCACTTCCTGTTTGCAGGAAGTCTGTTTCTCCTTTGTAACCGCTCTGTTCCTCGTGCTGTACTATCCATCACCACAGTCACACAATATTGTTTTCATCTCTATGTGGATGGGCCTGGGACCACAAAGAGCGCTGAAGATAGTTGTGTGAGTATTCTCCAAGGGATTCTGCATGCAAAAAGTATTCTTTTTTCCACAGTATAACCCTTCACTGGAAAGTCCTAAAGAAAAAAAATTCCTTCCCCAAACATGCGCAAGGCATAAATAAAAGGGGTCAGGTCAGAAATACCTCTAGAACGTATTTTATCTTCCACATTTGAATGATATAATTATTTTCAGTGTTACCTTAGTTTCAATGTTTTTATCATTATGAAAACATTTCTTAGATTTTAGACAATTCTTTTTTTCAGGCAGTTCTCCATTGTCTGAAACCCACACCATCTCCAGCCTTCCAGCATGTTATTTTCTGTTCTAAGTGGTTAACTTAGTCTGCCTGCCCAAACTGTGTTTCCTATCTGCAATAGTATTTCTATGAGGATAAGAACTCCGTGATTCCATAGGTACTTCCAAAAAAACTCTTCCACAAAACGATCACAAATTTCATAAAAGGAATTTTTTCATGTTTTTTTCTTTTGTCCTGGAGTGCCTTTAAATCTTAAAATAGGCAGCATTTTGTCTGTCCCCTATCTATCCTCCTCCTAAATTGACAAATTAAAGCATATGTTGCTTTAAAGGGATTCATCCTCTGCAGAGGTTGAATTTTGTGCTCTGTGCATGAAGAGTGCATTCCATTGTACCTGTTAATTCTTTTTCTGCACTCAATTTCTGGAAACCCACATGCAATCAGCCTTTTTCCACAGGGACATGTACTGGTGACTAATTTTACATGAGTTCCTACTGTAGTGTGTATCTGCTATTTCATTTCCTTCTTGCTAATGCCTACAAATATGGCTCTCTTTATCTGCAGCTCTCTGGGAATGCTTGTGAAATTCAGCTTGTGATAAGGATTTGTGGCATAAAATGTCAGCTGGAGATATTGTAAGATAATACTTTTGTATAGCAACATGGAAGAAATTAGCCCATATATCCTATGGGATATTGTGAAAGCAGTTGAGAGAGACAAACTAATTACACCACCTCCTCAGCAGAAAACAGACAGATCAGGAGAACTACATCAGTTTAAAATTGTCTGGAAAGCTCACACATGATTATATCCTTCTTGTTAATATCATGTTTAGTTCAATTGATAAAGTCAGCATGCTTAGAATCTATAAATAAGGAAAGGACACAGGTGGGAATTTTAAAAGATGTATAAATAATTTAGCCTATTTATTTGTGTTTGGAAATCACTTACATTCTTCTTGGAAATTTCCAACCCAAATTATAAGCGCTTCTACCCAGGTTATAGTACTCAGATTCTTTCAACTGTGATTATATGAGTATCTTCCAGTCTGATGTATTCACAATCACTAGATGTACTTGAAAGACTTATTTATAAGGTAAGTGCTGGAAGCATATTTTGGAGTAACTGTTGACACATGTTGGATTTTAGATTTATTTTCACTCTATATATATCTACTTTCTATGTCTCTAAATATGTGTGTTTGCATAGATAGATAGATACAGATGTTAGGAACATATTACACTTATATACATATAAACTTTAAGTATCGCTCTGTTGTCATCCTCAGAAGCCTTTCTTGATAAAGCAGATTTTAATTTGGTGCAGTAAGTTACTGCATGACCTTGTAAACTCATTGGTATCTTCTTGGTTAAACATACACAAATAATTTTTTTACTAGAAACATCTAATTAGAAGGAATAGACATGTTTTCACTACTGTCTACGTGCCTGGCGTTACTCTAAAAATACTGCTAAACTTCAATGGAACCCCAGCATTACTATGTGTGAAGCCTGAAACATCAGTGGCAGATGTTAAGGTGCTCCAGGCTATTTCATGAGCTTCTGGTCTATATTTCTTCTGGGATCACAGTTTAATTTGGCTTGGGAGAGGTGCATAGATGTCAGCTTGGCAACTTCCAAGTTAGATCCAACTTTTAAGTTAGACCAGCTCACACAGGGTCTTTGAGCCATGTGTAAATGAGAAGGCCTTGTCCATTCAAGATCCATTCAGCCTACTTTCATAGTTCTCATTATTAAAACACAGGTGATCAGAGCAACATAGTGGTAAAATTATCTTCCTTGTTATTTCTTCAAGTATATCACAAAATATGATGATTTTCTTTATATTATTTTTTTCTTTCTTCTCTCCTCTTTCCATTCTCCCAAGAATGGAGGTTTTGCTTTAAAATTAAATATGTTCAAAAACATTTGTTTAATGTATTGATACAATTATCAAAATATGGAGAAAATCAAGCCATTTATTTATCCAATACATGGTCGTTATAAATACTTCTTCCCCAGAGTAGAAAAAAATTATTCTTCCGTTTTGATATCTCGGTTTCCTATGGACTTAATCTGTCCAAAAGTAGCAATAGCACTTCTTCCAAAGTTTTCATTTCTTCCTTTTGATCCAGGAAAATTTAGACATGCAAAACTGACAGTTACGCCCTTATAACAGGAGCTTTGACAATAGTCCAGTAATGCTGGGACTAATTGAAACAGTTTTAGGGAGGCAATTAGCCTCCCTAAAATCAACTAGCACAAGATGCTGTATATAAGACCAGGAACAGAGTAGTCTGCAGTTGGCTTCAGGACTTCAGGTAGTAGTTAAAATATACTCAGAAAGCTTAGGTGACTACTGTAACAGCTTGAACTTTTTGGTGGTGTTTCATTTATTGAGATACAACAGCAGAGAGCACAAGGCAAAATTCACAGTGGCCATTTTTTATACTATCTTGTGATGGCATCCTTGGCAACACTGTTAATTTCAAATTCCTCGATGATACATATTGTCTAGTCCTGAAAGTTCCCTACTGGGCACCCTGAGCATGCCCCAGTTGTAGTACCTGAGTACCTGGCTTCAGACAGCTCCTCTGTGCCACCATTACTCACCATCTGAGAAAGCCCCTTTGATAATTCTGTCAAAGTCATCGAATATCATCATAGAATTATGAAATTCTTTGGGTTGGAATGGACCTTGAAGAACACATAGTTCCACCCCCCCTTCCATGGCCAGGGATAGATAATTTCCACTAAACCAAATTGCTCAAAGCCCCATCTAGCTGGTCTTGAACACTTACAGTGTTGGGGCATCTGCATCTTCTCTGGATGACATGTTTCGGTGACTCACCACCCTCTCAGTAAAGAACTGATTCTCATGTTCCCCTTTGGGGAAGAACATTTCTGATCTGCTCATAAAATAGCCCCCAAATCCATTTGTTTGCAGCTATGCCAACACTACTTGGGGCATTTTCCTGCCAAAGATGGAACTATATTGGTGTAGTCCATTTGCATTAAAAGCTAGTGCAGGAATAGAGGTAGGCGTGAGGAGTGTGCACACACCTGCCAACAAGATTACAGGCAGGCTCCACCTTAGGCTGCAGCCCATTCTCCCAGCAAAACATCCTCTGAGATGGAAAGCTGTATAGTTCACAACATGGTAATCCCACAGTGTGACATTTCCACAAATGTGAATTACATAGGAATGATTTTTGAAGTTGCTAAAAGCTCCCAGATGAACAGAAAACAAGAAATGAAAACTATGAGAAATCCTACACCAGAAGGCAATGGAATTCTCACTATTTTCAGTGGAAGTACAGATTATTTTGGAAATATTATGAAAAGAATATTCATGTCAGACAAAAGGCAGCTGTCAAATATTATTTGCTATGAAGCGACAGTCTTTGTCCATGTGTCCTCACAACTTGCTCTTGGCTGAGTGGCTGAGCAGCTGAGCTCTACATCTATTCCCAGCTCAGTGCCCTGCCACAGCCCATCTTTCCCCATGACCTTCCTCCTTCCTAGCTGAGGGTTTGCTGTTTGGATGGACAGTCCCCACTGTCCTATAAATCAGCAAATACCAGGAGGTCAAGAATTGTTTTCACAACAGCTCTGTTACCTATAGGGAATCTGGTCCAGAGGTACTGATTAGTATCTTTCCTGAACAGTGGGAAATTATCTGTATCGCTTCATTGATTGAGCCTGCAAATGTTCCAGATCCTTGATAACTGACTACTGAGTTTAAAACCGTAGAAAAAGTTTGGTTCCTCTACATTTAAGCAGCTCCTGCTGAGAAAACATCCCCTTTGGCACACAGGCACCAGCTGCTCTGACAACAAGCAGCCATGGGAGAATCTCATTTTAAAGATACTGGCTTGTTAGATGAATTTCTCCCTTCATGGCACTCAACATGTCTCAAAACACTGTTTGAAGAAATTCTATTTAGTCCAAGTATTGACTTTGGGATTTTTACTTTTCTTCCTAGATGCTGCTTGCATCACTGCTGCTGTCCAGTTAACTTGCAGCATTCCTCCAGTCCCAGCACTGCCTGTCCCACATCACTATGTTGCAAGAAGTTTTCAAATCTGGAAGAGGCGGAAAGCTCATTTCTACTTCTGCCCTGCATCTCAGCTTGTTGAATGCATCCATACCCTCTGACCCCTCTTTAAGGTAGGTCTTTCCTCTCCCAGGGCTGCACTGGCAGAGGGACATTGTCTATCACTACTCTGAAGCAAGATTCCTTTGGTAGTGCCTGCAATGCTGCTTTTCCCTTGGTACCGCTTTACAATAGCTGTGTGATGTGGGGTGAGAGAAAAAGGAGCAGCATATGTAGCACTCCATCTAATGTAGGCATCAATAGTACAGGGAGTTCCCAAATTGCAGAGAGAAAGGCAATTCTTACCAAGGAAGCTGTGAGTGTTGGGGTTTTGCAGTTTTTTTGTGGAGTTTTTGTTGGAACCTACTACACTTTTCCCCCGTATCCTCTAAGTAATACTGTCACAGACAAGAATATCAGCCTTTCTGAACAAGAATTGCAATAAGTTTGAGAAACAGATTGTTAATTGATTCTCTTGAAACAATGGGGACATTACAAAATTACTTATGAAGGAGAAACTGATTATGAGAGTTAGACAGGTGCTCATAACTGTTAAGGTCTGTTACTCTCTTCATTAATAAAAAAGTGAGAAAAAATATGAGAACATTTATGTGACTTTATCAACTAGCAGTAATAATTATTTACAAAGAAAAAAAAAAAAAAAGAAAACCCTTTCTAGAACCTATTCCCTTGTGATTTTAGATCAAAAAAAGGCTTTAGGCAATGTTTACCAACCTGAACTCCAATACAGTGCTAGAAACAAAGTCATTGCAAAAAAATTAACAATCAGATATCAGAGATACTGGTTTGAATTTGTACCTTCGAGTGTTCTAAGGTGCAAACTCTGCCACAATATCTCAGAATTTAGAAGGAGAGTCCTTTTTTACCTTGACCCAACAAAGAACTTTGTCAACTTCCTTTTCTCACAGAAAAGCATAGAAATAGCACATGTCTGAACAGAGCTGTGGTATAGTTTTTAACCATGTCACAACACTATTCCTTAACATAAGTGAAACAAAAATTACTTGGTCTGTGTGGACAAATTTCAAAGCCATTCAAGTCACTAAGGCTTTTAAGCCAATTGTTCTTTTAAAGTTCAAATTAATTATATTTTCATCTTTCCACATATATAATTTAGTTAGGGGAAAAATATACAGTACCTTGATTGTATGAATGATCTAAAACTTTCCAGTATTCTGAGGAGACAACAATGTTATAAAACTAAAATAAGTGCCTATAGGACTACTTGTATACAAAATTTGCAGAGAGAAAATTTAAAAAATAAATATCTGTTGTGTTGTATTGTATTTATTCTCATGCCACCCATTCTGTTAGCCCAAGGACCAGTTTCCATGCCATAATCATGTTTTCCGCTCTGAAATGCCTCAATAACAATCATCTTTCAGGGCACTGTTCTTGAGACTATCAATGCAAAAATTTAGAAATACAGTCACTTTCTCATAAGCCTTCTCCTCCCTTTTTATATCTCTCTGATGTGAAATTGCCTCCATGCAGATTAAAATTTGGCTTCTAGCATTTAACCTATGAGATCTAATGCTCTTGTGTGAACCCCATCATGTATGATTAGAAGTTGTGAAGATTCATGGAGGTTCCAAGGTCAAAGCTACAGAAATAAGTTACTGAGTTCCATATAAATCTGTAGAAAATATACTATATCGAGGAGTTTGTTCTAAGTTGCTACTTCAAACTTTCTCTTTTTGTCTCCTGTTTTGTTGTCCCATCAGTGGTCATTCTTTACAGTATTGCTCTGCCTAATTTTTGCTAAAGTTTGGAGTTGCACTATACATTTCACTGGATTTGCCTATCAAAACCAATGCGTTGAGCCATTTCTGCTCCCACTCACAGCTGCATTACCCTCTTCTAATAAGTTTAAAATAGGGCCAGATTCATGACCAAAACCCACCAAAACTTCCTGGAGTTGCTACCACATATTTTTTCTTGGATATTAATGGACTTAAAAAAATATACCTCAATTACAGCCTTTTTTCACTTTGCTTGGGTTATTGTGTGATTTAGCATGTAAAAATTAAAATCAGGCAAAGAGTTGTTCTTTTGTAATGTTTACAGGACAAACTGAAAATAATGTAGGACAACACCTCAGCAAGCTGAAAGCAATTTGGCATGTTACCATATGATTATGGTAATCACCTGATTTTTTTCTTTCATATTTTTTTTTATCCTCATTGATATCCCGTCCCTCCTGTTCCACATACTGACGAGTACCCTTAAGCCGATTTTGCAACTGTGTCAACACATAAATTTGAATAACAGAACTCTAAGAAGTGTTTATCTCTCATTAACATGGTCACAAGAATATCACCAGTTCTTGTACACTACAGATTTAACATTTTCATCAATGCCTTTATGAAATTCATTTGCCTTTACATATTGCATTTAAAGGTATAAATGTCTTATTTTTTTTTCTTTTCCAAGATGATTTGTCAGTTCAAATCAAAGAAGTGTTGTTTTCAGTATTGATAAAAGAATCTCCAACTAAAGAGATCTTGTAGATATTTTTGTGTAGAGCTGTCACAGGAGTTTATTTACTAATACATATTCTTCCATGATAGGATATGTAATAAAATACCTGTGTCATGTCACAAAACCTTTTAGGGATTAGATATGAAAAAGAATTCCAATAGAGTTGCACCAGAAGTAAAATTGTCCCTTTATACCTAAAGAAATAATCATCAGTAGGTTTTATTTAATGGAAAGATCTTTGTCTTTCTCTGATGACATTACAACCAGCTTGTATCACTACTTAATAGTACATTCATCTATAATGTAAATGTAATCTTCCCTATTACTATCTGAGTATGTAGCTTTGTTCATTACTGTATGCAGCAGAATTCATTATCTGGTTCTTTTATGCATTTTCTAGTTTCCCAGTAGATCCTAATAGCTATAAAACTTGTCCTCACAACTTTATCTTGAAATAATTAAAATGTATAAAAATTTTAGATATACGGTTTCATTTTACGACTAAATCAGTAGTTTCAGGTCCATTCTGGGGTGGTTTTTATGTCCACAGTTAACATACGTATTTAAAGCCTTATTTTCTTATCTCTTGGTGTTGTGTATCTCAGATTTTGCACTGTTATGAGTAACAAATGTACCTTGCCCTTCCAATTAGAGTGGAACTGAAATTCTGGACCAAGAAAACATGCTTATCTTTTGAGTTCACTTGAGTTTTGTGTAAAGAAAAGGAGGAAATATCTTCAAAACTAGAATAAGCTGTGAGAAAAGTGTTCAGGTCTACTACACTGTGTGATATGCTTTTGTGCCACTGTGTGAGACACAGTACCCTTTTTGTCACTCCCATGGAGGAACTGAGAAGCCCACAACTCTCAATCAAAGAGTAAAACTGTCCCCTTCTAATGCTGCACTTTTGTTTATTTTTCTGCTAGATGAGGAGGGAGCAAAGTGTGACAGCCACAGTGGTACTGCTCTTCTGGGGCACGAGACGCAGCTTTGGTTGCTGCAAGGGCAACAATTTTCTTCCAAAGGATTGGTTAACTTGGGTGTGGCTTTTGTTGGACACACACTTTCTTCCCCATGGTCGTTCCTGGGTCAATGCCACCATTGTGATTGTACCAGGTCAGCAAAGAAAGCAAGATTAAGGCTTTCCCAAGAAGGAAATCAAAATATGTAAAAACATCCTTTTCTGGGAGACTATAAAAACAACTGGATGAAAAGGAAACTAAATTTCAGGCAAGTCAATTATTTAGGGAAGTCCTGAGCTTCCATCAGGAAAATTTCACTGATATGCCACACTTGAGAAGACTAAGTTATCTATTCCTTGTCCTTCCAGATGAGGAAGCCAACTGTCTGCAACCACGCAGCCACCAGTGAGGAATGTGAAGGAGGCCCACGTCAAGAAACATGAAACCCCTTCTCTGTTTGTGTATTTTAAAAGTGATGCTGCAAGAATCATGGTCCTGTTTGCATTTGTACAGCACTGCAGGGCATCTCTGTCAGAGATATCATCTGTAGTATGAACCAGCAGCTACCAGAGCTGTTCAGCTTCCCTTCTGTTGCACCCTTTCATGGTGTCCACTTTGGGAAAGGCACAACTGTCCAAGGGGATGTATGTGCCTTTCCAGCAGCAGAGCAAAGATAGAGAACTTCTGTAAGACAAAATGCTAACTTGAAAATATACCAACGCACAGGCTCAGACCAAAGCAAACCTTGTTTACTGACTAACAACTTTTCATTTTCTTGCTCCTCAGAAGCATCTTGTATATTACCAGCTCTAACAATTCCACACTAGCCACACTCAGGCTTATTTGAATAATGGCTTCTATTCTGCTCAAATTCCCCATCCACAGTTAAAGCTAAAAAACTCAATTAAGCTATACAGGAGTCAGGGAGAGAAAGGGAAATAAGAAAGCAACAGAGTTCATACAGCCTTAGAAAACCTTGGCTATCTCAGTTTTAGTGACTTGTAACTGAGGGAACCCTAAAGAGGTTGTTTCAAAAATTATATTTTCAAGCCCACTTTATTTTTCATGGAGCCTGAGACCCATCTGAACAATGGCAATGAGCCACTTCTCCCCAGCACACACTGGTGTTTTAAATTACAGCTGTAGGTCTGACCGTTTATTTCAGATTTCTCAATCTGTTGTGGTGCAAAACTGAAATGGTTGTGTGGCAAAGGCCCCCATTAGAAATACAAATGGTGGCATAGGCAGAAGGTTTAAAGCCCACTGGAATACATTCTTTTCTGAAACCACCATGTAATTTCTTATTTCTGCTGACATTGAGAATTTTCTGTAATATCAATAATGAAGACATCAAATACATGCAGAAAAAATGGTCAGTTTTGAATATACACTAAGTAACTGATATCTTTTGCCAAGAGAAAGCATTTCTCATTTTTTAAAATGCAGCCTTTTGTATGTCCCTAGTTTTGTCTTCATTTCGTTATGGTCTATATATTTATCCTTGCCAGTGTTCAGTCCTCTTTAATGTAGTGTCAGATCCTATACCAAATATTGATGTTTCTGCCATCTCACATTTCTTATAAGACACCAAAATGATGTTACTGTCAAATGGCAGTATAGCTTAAGGGCTGACAAACAGAGGAACATACTATGCATATATATGTAGATATTCTCACTTACAGAATTTCATCCAGAACTGCCAAAGACAGGAGGAAGATGAGGACATTGGTGCTGTCTATGTTCCTGTGAGTGCTCTGTGTGTCTGCCTGTGTCAATTTGAATGTATATGCATGTTGCATACCCGCATCCAAGTCTTTGTGCCTACTGGATCAGTTTTGCTAGTGGTTGGACCTGGGGCATGGAGCTGCAGCAGCTTCACCTCTGCCAGGAGGTTGTCAGATTCAACCCAGCTTGGCACAATAAACTCTTTTTATGCTTACAAATTAAAAATATTTGAGTGAAAACTTTCACATATGACTGAATGAACTGAATAATATTATCAACAATATAAATTTTGTATGGAAATATCTTCACGCTTATATTTACTGAAGTACCACTAAAATAAATATTATTTTTTCACCTAATTCAGCAGCACAAATTTTACCCAGTCACTTTTTATTTATATTTTTAAACACAGTCATGGAGGACAGGCTCACATAGTAAAGATCCAAAACCAAAGATCCAAATATGTAAGAAACAGAGAACAAGAGTTCACCAGCCAGGTTTTGAAAAGGGTATATTTCATTGATGCTTCAGTAATTTTTTTTTGCTCATCACTTATATTTATGAATGAGGTGGATGATGAAAAATTGACTTTTGTTCTGAATTTGAGCTTAAAGGAAGAATCAAGTGTGGTTAAATGTGGCTGGATATTGAGAAAGCAAACAGACTGTGCAGCATGTGCTGGATTTTACATAATTAATATAAAAAGCTTTCTGACACTGTGAGGGTCATTGGATAGTAATTAGTTCCTTACAACAGGCCAGGCAACAAAAAGAAGTATTAAATACTCTGCTGTGGAACTTCAGAGTACGTACACAAAATAATACAGCATATGCTATAAAGCACTTTGTGTGGCATTACATTAATGCCTTAAAACACTCCCTCTGTGTTGTCCTGATATTTGATTTTTTTGAGAAAAAATGGCATTAATAATTGTTTTCCGCTTCTCCAAATTATCGTCATTTTTTTTTCACTCCACTTTTTTTTCCAGTCCTCATCAAATGTCTAGGAGAGGTCACATCCTCAGCTTGTGGAAATTGGTACTCCTCCACTATTGTCTGTGATAACACCCCACAACTGTGACTGTGGTCTCTGTGCACTTTCAGCTCTAATTTGGACCTGGCTGAACTTGTTTCTTCCTAAAAGACTTCTTCATACTTGGTTTGGTCTTTTGGTCTCCTGCTTTCCAGTCAGGCAGTCTATAATAGAACAGGGGCTGACATAGCTTTAGCTTGATCTCATTACAAATTTTTCACTACTCACACACTTATAGTTCAAACACCCATTGATAGGTGACAGTCTCCCTCTGTCAATTTTAGCTCTACCATTTCTACCTTGAAGCGCCTCTGGTTTTTTTATTGCAGCTTCCACTGTTTCCAGTAGCTGCTTCACTAATAAGCCTTTGTACAACTTGGACAAAAATAGTTAGCGCTCCACTTTTTTTTTTTTTTTTAAATCAAGTGAGTTGCTTCTCTGGAGATTAAATCATCTGAGCTAAGAGTTTTAATTCTCTCCTTCAACACCTCTTGAAAGGACATTGCAACCAGGTGGGGGTCAGTCTCTTCTCGCAGGCAGCTAGTGACAGGACAATAGGACACAGTCTTAAGCTGTACCAGGAGAGGTTCAGGTTGGACATTAGGAAGAAGTTCTACACAGAAAGAGTGATTGGGCATTGGAATAGGCTCCCCAGGGGAGGTGATGGAGTTACTGCCACTGGAGGTGTCTAAGAAAAGACTTAGTGCTGTGCTGTAGTTGACACGATGGCATCAGGTCACAGGTTGGTCTTGATGATCTCAGAGGTCTTTGCCAGCCTAGTTGATTTTGTGATTCTGTGATTCTAATGTGCATACACTGCTGGTGAGTGCATACATGCCAAGCAATGCCGTCCATCTTTAATTATGTGTCTCTTTCCGACTGCTTCCACTGTCTTGGCAAGTACCACTCCCTCCTCTGCTTTCTGCAGGCTCCAGCCTTTCTCCCCAGGTCTCACTCTGGGGTGTCTTGCATTCTCTGTCATACCTGTAGGGTTAGGACGCTGTCTGCCTTTCTTCAGTGCCCATCTGGAGACAGTCATTCCTTTGTGCTGCTGGCTAAATTCCAGGGTTCCCAGTGCTGTCTGTGGTTTTTTGCCCCTCAGAATCTAGGAAATTAGGAGCACTCTAGTCTTCTTTTAGAGGGTTCATTGCTCTTCCTCTCCATAACAGTGAGATTGCAGCTCTCCTTCTGCCAGCAAAATTAAACACTTCCCAAGATTTCATTTATTTCACACTTTGTCTAATAACATATTGTAAGTACACACGTACTCTGTAGACATTGCTGTTTTTCTCGATTGTGTTGTTACAGGTTCACAGTTCGCCCGCTCTTCCAGAGTTAATTGAAAACTGTCATTTCCTTTAGTGCTCACCATTGTTGGGAATAAGGACACTGAATTTTTTCCACTCCACTGGCAGCCACTGCTCACAGATACAATATGAAGCTCTGATTAAACCACGTTTCTGGAGTTTAAGCTCTGCTGAGTGTTTTAGTTTTTCTATTTTTTTGCTCAAGCTATTCCCATAGTTTATTTTATGTCTGGTACCAGGTGTAATTCAGTAACCATTAGAAAAGGATGGCTGATGATGTTCTGCCTCATTAGATGCCTGGAGCAGCGGCAATACCTGGCAAGCCTCCCTGTGCCAGCTGCAGGAACCCAGGGAGCCCCACACCGCTCCTTCCATGGTGCCAGCACTGCAGTTCATGCAGCCACCCAGTTACCTGAACTGGGCAACAGATCGAGTTGAGAAGTAATCTTGCCAGAGAAAACTGGCTAATTTCCCGCTGAATTAGTGTCCTGAGCTTGGGATTGTTTTTTTTTTCCCATAGCCCTCTAACACGTGCGCTAACAAAGTGGTGGTACAGCACAAGGACAAGCAACCATGGGAGGTACCCATTTGAGAAAGGATTTCCTGCAAAGAAATCCTGGTGGGCCTGCAGCCCAAGGGCTGGGTTCTGCCTGGCCTGGACCACCATAAAGTGCTAGAGATGGCTGTCATTGTACTCTCTTCTGTTAGGGCCACAGGAAAGAGGGATTGGTGGGATGACTCAACTATTGTGTGTCTTGGGAAGGGAGGCAAAGTTGTGGACATCCCCTACGGTGCACACCTGCCAAGATTTTTGTGGCTCTTGTTAAGGACCACACAATTTGAAGGTCTTATTTCCAGCATGTGGCATATAGCTCTAACCTACTATCTTGGAAACTTCAGGGAAATTGATTGGGTAAAATTGTCTATTTCATTGTATTTCTATGTGGAACAGTATGATCAGGCTTTGTATTTGTTGTGAAAAGCCAGGTACAGTATTTTACAAATAGGTGTTCAAACACAAAGCTATTTTGTGTTTTTGTCTGTGACTATGGTGTATTTTAACTTTCAGATGCTTTAACTGGGAAAGGTACAGTTGCTGAAAAAGAAATTAATCACTCTGGCTGAACTTTAACACTCATTCAACATCTAATTAGTTGAATTACAGCCACTTTGCAAGAGAGTCAATCAATTCTCTAGCTTTAGCTGCCCCAATGGTTCTAAAATTTGATGATGTTATCATTACTTGAGAGGAGACACTCAGTTAGCATTTTAATAAGTGCATTTTTCCCTAGCACTTTAGCTGCATACCAGGAACTATCATAAGTTAAACTATTATCTGCAAAATGCAGGCTCTCCTGGGCCAGAACTGTGTCCACATCTGAAAACCTCTCTGGTAAAGCATTCTTATTATTTCACATGGATCAAGAGAATTATCATCCACCAAAGTATCATGATGTGCAGAGTGAGAAGGTAATTAAGAGGACAGAATCTGAGGTGCAGTAATACCTTTGCAGGAGAAGCTCAAAATGAATTATTAAAATTCACTATTCACATACGAATACATGATGAGACGAAAGTGCCTCCAGACGTTTTAAACCAGCCTTTAAATACAAACCAGATGAATACTATGCTACCAGCCTCCTCCAAGTTAAGCAAATACATTTGATGTTTTGCAGGAACACTGTCAAGTCAAAGCTGAAGATTTTGGTTGAAATTTAAAGCATACCAGATAAAAGGATATATGCACATACAGAAAGACTAGATGGGCCTAATTTCTTGACTATTGACACTATTCCCTTGGAAAGAGAAAAAGAGGCTCTCATAGCTCTAAAATTGCTTGGTCTGAGTTCTAGATTTTTGTGTTGCTGAAAAAGGTGTGTGGGCTGCTGGATCCCTCCTGCTGTAGGACATGTAGGACTAAATGGTTCAGGAGGTAACATCCTACAAGTATCTGTATAATTTTGTGTTTGAAGAATAGCTCGTGATAGAGGCTAGTTCTAGCAAAGGATAACGCCTCTATGACTTCTGAGGCTATGGAGTAGCAGCTTGGCTTTACAAGGAAGGAAAGATGTGACTCTCCTAAGGCACATTGTGGAAATGCAGTAAGCTGGGTGGAAAGAATGGTAACTCAGCCTCCCAGACACTGCTCAACCTGTCTCTCTCAGGTATACTGGTGATTTTCCAACTTGAGTTCACCCTGTGTTATTCTCTTTTAAAATATTACCCTATATGTGCTTTCTTGAATGAATACTCCTGCCAAAAGCTGGCATAGATCACGAACTCTTGAAAGTTTCTCCACAATGTTTTCAAACCCTTCTAGCACACAAACACTATGGAAAAAACAAGTTTTAAAAAATGAAAATCTCAGAAAGACAAAATTAATGAAAATAAAGATTTAGAATGAAATTTAGTTACATGTACCATGAGCCAGCATTTGGTGTCACCTTTCATCCCTGTTGCAGAAACAGTAGCTTATGTGCCAGACCAACTTAGTTTGTTGGACTGCTAGAAGGCTCTGCCTTCTTTTTTGTGTTTAGTTTCAATTTTTTTTTTCTTATGAGATATCTTTGCATAAATGCCCCCACCCCATTTGTTTCAAACACACCCTCTCTCTGGAATTTCATTTTCCAGACAGATCTCACTAAAATACCAAGTCCTGGAAAACAAAACAAGCCAACATATCCCAAAGACAGTAAATTATCAGAGACCAAATCTCTGTCACATCTACAACATCCCTATATTCTTTAGCAATTGTTGCTTTAAAGGTTTAGGCAGATATTTTTAGAGGAGATGAAGATAAATGAGGAAAATGGAAACATGATGAGCTATTTCTGAAATGTCACGGTGAGAGGGAGCAACAGTTTTGTTCTCAGCCACTGTCTGCAAAGGGACAGATCAGGACTGGGGTTGATGCACAAGCATTTCAGTTGCTGTCAGCAGAATTACTGCAGGCTTCCTTTTGTGAGTTACAGAACTGGGAACCTCAAGAGAATAAAATATAGTGGGAAATGAACCAGAAGATTTTCATGGAAATTTGAGCAAAAGGAAAAAGTAAAATTAGGTCATGCAGCCAGCAGGGAAATTATGCAGAGAACAGAGTGGCCAGAGGACAGAGGCTGTAGCTTTTCTCACTTTTTAGAAAGTAATGTTGTTCTCATAATTACCACAAAGGTATGATTAGTTTTTACCTGATTAATTAAGGTACTAAATTACTTATATCTTTGCTTATGCATCCTGGAAGTGTTACTATTTCCTTCAGATGTAAGGACCAAATCTAAGGACCAAATCTTACCCAGATCCCATTGCTATTTCTATTCATGGAAATGATGGACTATGCCTTTGACATAATTAGCGTTACAATATCCCCATATGGGAGCGCTGAAATTACCATTTCTCTTTTCATTTATGAAATGGAATCTAAGAAAAAAATCTCCATTGAGTTTTCTGAAGTTTTAGGTCTACAGTTAGTAATGTATGCCTACAGTTAAGCTAGCAACCTATTGCAGAACAGATGTTTGAATTCATGACCCTGAATTTTTAAGTAACTCCCCTGACTCCTGAGCCGTCACTGTTTTTTATAGTGCTTATGCAAAAGATTACAAATCTCAATAAGCTATGACATGGTTGGTTTTTCACCTCCCTTATGCTGATCAACTGTGCTCACCGCTTCTTGCTTCTTGCTTCTTGTCCTCTCAGTACCACAGTCTACCAGGTATTTTATATTGAATAAGCCAACCTTCTGAGCATTCTAAGAGACACACATGAAAAAAAGAAGATGAGGCCATAAAAATGAAGGGGGAAATTTGTTCTTAGCACAGGATCAGCTCTTTAGTCACAGCTCTGTGCAAAACTGTGCATTTAGAACTAATCTTCTACACACAGCTTTTGCTTCCTCTCCCAGAAAATGCTTTAGTATCAGCACAGTGACACTGTACATGCTAAAGCAAGGTCCCAGCTTATACAGATCAAGACCTCATGGTAAAAATATGCTGGTCTCTGGAGAGGAATGAGGACAATGAGCCATGGACATGGTTCAGCAGAAAATCTAATTCTCCATGTTAAACACTTTATGAATTGTGCCTCACTTAACATAATGCATTTGTCCTTCACATTTATGGACATAAGTTTTTAAAAGAAGAAAAATGAAACATAATAAAGAAAAAAAGAACATTCAAGGTACTAGAACAGATAATCTGTTTTTTCAGTGTATGTATGAGACTTAAAAGAAAGCAACATGACTGACATGAGTTAATTTGTTTTCCATTCTCTTCCTGTCAAGGATTACAGAATAGTGAATTATAGAACAGCACATTCATAGTAGACTAAAATTATTTTTCAAGCAGACAATAATAAGTGTGTTGAATAGTTCACTATTTTAAAAGATTTAGATGTAACTCTGGAAGGAGGTGGTGGTGAGTTTGGCCCAGGGGTTTGTTGAACACAGTCCACTCCAAAGTCAGGACTAGCAGCTGTAGCAGTAGGACATTAGGAAGGAGTGTACTCCCACAGGAAAGGATGTTTTATTTGCAGAATGTTTAAATCAAATTTTCCCATAGAGGTGTGGCCTGAGCCTCCCTACCAGAGAATGGAGTGTCCAGTTCCCCAACCAGGCCGCAGAGCAGAGACTTGCTCAGCTTTGTTTAATATGACATTTTGATCCCCTTGAACATCCTGAAAAACTGCAGAGGCAGATATCCCTAGACCACTCCCTCTCCCTACCTCGAATCCTGGATAACTACATTTGTTCTGGTTTAAAACTCCAGATCTTTCTGCCAGGTATTTGACTCCTTCCATGAGATTTTAAAGGGCTCGTAACTCCCACTCAGGCTTTGCAACTGTTGATCTATATAAGCATAGGTCTGCATGGATTTCATTCTGTAATGTGTAAACCTGTATGCACTTAGTGCAATACATTGCAACAGAGCCTGCAGAGAAAGAGGAAGCTATATTTCATCAGTGTGACTTTTGGAGACACAGACTCCAGAAATTAGTGTCATAAACTTGTCAGCAGCTGATGTGTGGCTACAGAATTATCCCAGCACTACCCCTTGTGTCCTTTGGATGGAACATTAAAGAAGAATGGAAGTTAACTATGAATGAGATGCACTAAAACTGTATGCCTAAATAACACCCATCCACTCTTTTTCTCCTATTTCATTTCAGGTCACTTTTTTCAGAGTGCTAATTCATAACTAGTTGAACAAGTATTTTTTTCCTGAGTATTTTATTTAAATGGTTGCTCTGTGAGTCTTCCTTGCCTTAAAGGAGAGCTTTTTACATCTTTGCAACAGAAAGAAAACATGGAAGAGGCAACCATTTTAAGCTTACAATTACAAAATATGCCCAATAATGGAGAGCATTTCCCTTCTGGGTTTGATTCAGATCTCCTAGGAGGGTGATTTCATCATGACCTGCCTTCTCATGTCCCTCACAATAACTCCATGACACTACATCAGTTTACCCAGGAGTATCTGATCCACATGCACAATCCACTGAAACAAATGGAAATTTGTCCCTTTCTTCCAGCACACAGGAAGAGATTTATGCAAACACTGATAAAAATATGAAGAATTTTTTATTGTTTATCATATTCCCACATAAAATAAACACATAGTTTTGCCGACTAGAAAACAAATATAAAATTAATTGAATAAAGATTATTATTTCTATTGATTTAGCTGGAATATGAAGCAAAATAAAAACTAATGCAGGTTTCATGGTTTGAGAGTTCCCATCAGAGATACTTGATATAGTTTATAGCTTTTCATTTTTTAGTTTTGGTATTTTAGTTTTGTTGTTTTAAAATTATTGTCAAGGAGACGTCATTGAAAAAAGTAGAAAAAAATCAGATTGAACCTGATAGGGTATAACTTTCCAATTTGAGGAAAATACTTTTTATCGGGCATTTCAAAATATATAGATCTTCAGTGAGAAAATTAACCTCAATAATAAAAATTAAAAGCAGCAAATGCAAGGTTATTAATCATCTTTTATAATTTTGAGAATTTTGTTGTTAATATGAGGGCTGCCTTCTCTTTCATGAGGTGATTCATTTCTCTGAAACCTGTAGTTTTCAGGTAGGAAGGAAAATGAGGTTTGAATTAACGTGTATGTTTGCTGTTTACAAATGGGATGAATCCTATGTTTTGTGATACAACCATCCTCAGCATTTTCTGTGAGTTATGTTCCATTTCCTGCTCAATAGCAATGCATCAATATACTTTATAAAATTTCATGTACAACCACACACTTGATTATTGGTCAACTGTATCAGTCATGAGCCATCCCATAGGGGCTGATAGCCATGCACTAGAGTACAACTGATAACAATCGGTAAATCTATTCTGGATCACTTGTTTGGAGCTACATTTGGGTCTATTGCTAGAAGTGGTATGGAAAGACAGGAATGATGGGTAGTAGCTTGGTTTTTAGAGGAAGAAGTACTGATCTGATCTGATCTGAAATTAGTACAGAAAATAAATTTTTGGGTTTTCTCCTTTATTGAAATTCTTTAGAAAAAAAAGTCATCTTGAAGCTGGAGGTAAAGGGGAAATTGCTTCTACAGCCATGCTGCCTTTTGTGCCCAGGGGCAACATTTTCATATCTATGTAACACCCATACATCATGGCAGAAATTCTTACCTGGTATCATTGGCATAAATCCATAATGTTCCCCTGAGGACAAGTGCAATAGCTCTTTCTCTGCACATTACTGCTTTCTGTGCTATGACAGATCACTGTATCTAACATTAAGAGACTGACCTTAATTCAGTCTGCACAGTACCAATATTAAGGGCAATATATATTGAAACAACCTTGTAAACTCTTCCCAATGTTTATTTGTCTCCAGAAACAAAATGTTGATTCGTATTGTATTAAGTAGGCATTATCTCTAAGAATGTTAGATGCATTAAAACAGCTTTCAACATTCTTAATACAGCCTATCAAATTCAAACACAGGTTTGCTTTTCTATAAACAAACTGCCATCCTGTTTTATGACGACACCTACATGTGCTGCCAGAATAAATGACAACAACATAAGTTCCATTACTATCTGCTCGCAGCTGTCAGGAGAACATTTCTGAAGGGATCCAAATCTGTGAAGAGTTGCTGGAAATAATAGAAAAGCACAATGAAAAATAAAGGGATTCAGTCAGAGTTTGGCTACTGGGAAGAAAAACCTACTTATCATCAGTACTATTTTTCTCTCCATTTTTCTCCTCTCCAAGAACGTGTCAAATTCTCCCATAGGAAATTTGACTCCATTGTCCTTAAAAATGGCCTATTATAATTTATAAATTAATATAAACTACTGACAGCAGAGTCTACCTTTAATAATATAAATTATTATAGAAGATGTATTCCAATGTAAAAAGAAAAAATGTGAGGTGTCAAAAGAATTTAGTTATATTCACAGATACTCAAGCCAAAAGTTTTTTGTCACTATTTTCTTATCATTTTTTTTCTCAGCATTTAATGGTGGAAATTTGTTCCAAAAAGCTTGGAGAGATGTGTGCTCTGCGTGTGGCTGTGGACATTGTATGTATCCATGGGTGTTATGAGAGGTTTATTTCAGGTATTTATTTGGGGTTGTAGAGTGGATTATTTGGAGTTAAACTATCTGAAAGATATTGTGAGTTTGTAGTTTGCAGCAGACACTCAAGAAGCTCCAAAAACTGCCCACAGAAGTGAAAATAAGACCAAAAGGGAAAGTATACATATAAAAAATTAGTTATATTTTTGCTTTTCAAATTTCTGGACCATATGTATATCACCTTCATTCTGCTATGAGTTTTGATATCATAAAAATCCTGCACTAAGTTGTAGCCCTGTATGTTGCAATTTCATGATAGAATACTGAATAGTTCTGTGTTTTTCTAGCAGAAACTGACAAACTAAAAGTAAATAGAGTTCTGAAAATAAAGTTAAATGTCTATGACAGTTCTCTAGATACCACTGTATTTTGTCAAAGTTATCAGCCTAAATTCACCCTCAGAATAAGTCAACTGAAGTCAGCAGGACTCTAAGAGAATGAGCTTGGCTTAATGGAATTGAGGTCAGGGTAATATTTAGTTCATGCTGTATGTGGTACAGCATAAAACTGCAGTTTTTCAAATGTGTTTCTTTCCTACTTGGTAAACACCTTTGCTCAGAAGCAAGACCTTGTCTGTCACAGACTTTTTTTTGACCAATTAAGCCAAATTCTGTTATTTGCTTAAGCTACACTTCTACAACTTGACTGACTAGAAACAGTTGCATCCCGAGATGATTTTGACTTAGAAGTTTATATGTAGAAGAAACAATCCAAGAACATAATGATACAAGATAGAACACATTGATTTCTCCTGATTTAGTTGGTTTCAAAGTAAGCTCAGGACTTCCACCGAACACTAAATCTGTAGGTTTCTTATTAGTGTATCTCATTCAGTGTTTTAGTTCAAAAAAAGTGCACATCTCCCAAATTCTCTCATTTTTCACCTTTTCATTAGAATAATTTCAGAGAGCAGACCTGAGTCCGTTTGGATGAGCTAAGCTGGAAAACCTATTCTGGAAGCGCACCTCAGTAGCACCAACCAGGAACGATTTTCAGTCTAGGAGCTCAGACTATGGTTAACACAATGTACAACTCCTCAAACCTCTGTAGTGTGGATATCATGAGAACATAATATGCTGTATGAAACATTCTAAGAATCATGTCCTACTGACCATCATAATTTACTAACCAAGGCATAGACTCTGATCACATTAATAATGTAATAAAGCTACATAGCTACATAGGCAAGAAAATCACCATGACTAATTTTTGATGACCTTAAGTATTACTGTGTATAACATCACTTTGAAGAATAGTTTCCTGTGGTTCTTCATCCCTAGCAGTATCAGCAGAGAGAGTATAGAGAATGTTATTCATGTATATGATCAATATAATGAAAATATAGTGCAGTGCTGAGATGAGATATTTCAGGGCTAGAAATTTCTGCCTTCAGAAGATGAAATGGGGTTTTTTTTGCATTTGCCAGATCACCCTAACACCAGTGGGAAACACAGGTTCTGCCCCTCAAAGGAAACATTGCAGAAACAGTATAACATGCAGTGAACTCAGCTGGCAGAAATTGTCCATTTCAGTAGAGTTAAGTCTAAGCCACATGGAACAATGCTCCTGTGTTACTGCCCTTGATAACAACCTCAGCTCTTTCTTCAAGACTCCTATGAGAAAGTGAATTGTCTCCCTGGAGTTTTACATATGACCCCATGATCAACCTCATGTGGATGTTAGGTAGCATTCAGCCTTCCTAACCAGTCACAGCATCATCTCATCCAACCTCATTAGCACCCTTTCATAGAGCATGCCCACAGGCTGCCTACTCTGTAGCATGGATGAGAATGACAGAGGTCATATCCAACCCTAAATCCTAGTGGATGCTGCTGTAACAGAGAAACAACCTATTGTGCCAGATGTATGACAACAGATATATTTTTCTGAAACACCTTTGTGACTAAAGTGCCTCTGCTGCTGAAAAATTGCCAGAGCTCAGGCATCTAGGAAAAAACATTTTTGAAAGAGATGATTACGCAAGGTCAGTGCCTTGACATGTTTATTGCAGAATAGGATGGACCCTTGCACCCAGAAATATTTATACCTGGGACCTTATTCTAATCTATAAAGGAAGTCTACTATAAAATTGTAATTCTGATTGAATTTGCCCCTATCTCTCACTAAGGCTCAGCTAACACATGAAATTTAGGAAGCAGTTGTGGAATTTTGAATAAGAAATGCAACAATAGTAAGAAATTATTGCAAAACACAGCTGCTGCCTTTGCTTTTCAGAGATAGAGTATGCTGATGTGTTTAGTCTCAAAATCTGACAAGGAAATGGGAAGAGGATGTAGTAGCCTGTTGAAATGTAAATGTTAAAAATGCAGACCCAAAAAAATTTTCATTCACTTTTTAAAATTAATTAAAAATAATGCATTTCTACAACCTGATTGCTAACTTTTCTTAAATAGTTCTTTAACACTTCACTTCATTGTATGTTATGGGCTACAGGCACTACTCTGTATTTCTTTCCACAACCTAACTTAATATTTGGGCTAAAACACAGATTTTGGGAACTGATAAGAAGATATTATCTGATCCTAGCCTGTTTCTAAAATGAGAACAAATAGGTTTTAAAAGTTCTACATCGGCTCTGAGAATAAAGTACCTCCTGCATTCACAGAATCCATCTGACACAAGGAGAAATAGTAGATGTGATGTCTGTCATAATATAAACTAATTTTAAGCAAAACCAGTAGGTAAATCATATTCCTTATGTGCTATTCTTTTCTTAAATATGCTTAAACATGCAGCTCCAACTTAATACATGTCTCACTTTAATAATCATATAGAAAATTATTCCCTGAATTCTCTCTAAGAAATGGTTTATAAAACTTGATTATGTCAGTTATGTAGTGCATTTCACCTGGTATTTGAGAACTACCAGAATGGTGAGGAATGACATGAGCTAGTGGTTCATTATGGGATTCATATAACTTGATTTGAGCTATTTAAAATCTAAAGTTCTAGACTAAGTCAGCTGTCTGTGTGCTCTCTCTCTGACCAAGTTTTCACACCAGTAGAAGATTTGAGTAAGATCCTGGAGGTAGGTGAAATCAGTTGTCACTTGGAAATGTCTTTCTTCTCTCCATTGACTACCCAGTGAGCCTAGATCACATTAGAAACCTGGAGATTTTAAATGGTGAAGCTGTATGGGATGTATCCTACATAAAGGAATGAAGCGGAAAAGTGGGATTCAAGGATTCATCAAATCTGTAATGTAGTTATTCCAGTACTCTGGTGTTTCAGACTCCGAACTGTACTTTACTTTGTGTTCTTTCAAACTTAGTATTATATATAATGAAATCAAACATTCTATGACCAGAGTTGAAAGTGAGATTAGTACAAAAAAACCACAAAAAACCTCAAACAAACAAAAATAAAAACCCCAAACCAAAACATTTAAAGACAAATGATCAAGAAATCCAGGCCCAGTTCTTTTATCCATCCTAACTTAAATGTCTTTCTTGAACTAGTCTTTCATTGTGTGAATAAATCCACTGATTCCAGAATTTACAGCAGTATAACCAATCTCTCTTCCTTAACATACTGTGGACTTTTTCTCAACTTCCAAAAAAAATGCATTCAGTAAAAGAAAAGATCTCTGCCAGTGACTTTTACAGACTTTGATAAATGAATACTCCTTCTAGTCCTCCAGGTGAGTTGACATTTTCTCCTTCCCTCAAGCTGCAAGAAAAATCCTTTTTAGATCACCTGCCTGGGCAAACACGGTTATTTACTTGACAAGGCAACAGCCAAAATATTGCTGTATAGTTCTAACTCCAAAAATTGATCAAGATTTAGCTTCACATAGGGTTGTAAACTTATCATCTGGTGTATTCTGAGCTATCATTAATATAAGTTTCTAGTTTCCTGGTCAAGGTGTATTATTATTGCTTTTGTGTTAGCTGAAGAATGATATAATTCCACAGGAAACTGTTACTTTGTGTTTTCAGCACATAAGTTGAGCCACTGATTATGTCTTGATTGCCATTATACTGCCAAAAGCTGATGCAAACTCAAAATTACAAGGAGGCTGGAAATTTTTTGCAGTGAAGCTTAGAAGTAAAATACCACTATTTCAGGAGCTCTTAAAATTGTTTAGCTAACGTATTTACCATCTTTTTGCAGCTCCTTGTCATATTTGAAGATATATTGGTTTAATACAAGTTTGTCGAATCAATTCTCTCTCTAGTAGGATGTAGCAAAGTATTCTTACTTGATTTGGATAGATGCTGAACCATAATATCCAGTGATTATGGGACTTACATTTATTTGCTACATTACCCAAAATATTTTGCTTAAGTGTATCTTAAGGTACAGTAACGTCAAGGAATTATAATCTCCATGGCAAAAAGTGTCAGCTTTTCAAGTTTACCATGAATTGATTGTCAGAGAGTTCTAACTATGTGCAAAATTTAAAATCATAAATCAGTTTAAAGCAAGTCTTAAAAACTTAGTGGTCTTTAATGTAAACAAAAAAGTAATAATGTTACTACTAAAAGTTAACAATACTTACCTATCTAGAAATATTACTTTATCGGTATTTCTGAAGCAACATTAAAACAACACTTGAAGAAATAGAAATAAGAAACTTCACAGTGCAAACTATGTGTTTATAAATGTATGAAATCCTTCCTTTAAAGTTTTTCACCCCTTTCCACTGCATGTTAATCTGTCTTTGTCTGTGGAAATTTCACAGAGCACAAAATGTTCCTTCTCAAAAATTTCGAAGAAGTCTCATATACTACTTTTGGGAAACATTGAAGAAAAAAACTCATGTTATCAAACCAGAGGATTAATAGAGTTTCCCTGAATATAAGAAGTCACTACTAACAAATGAGTCCTCCACCTCCAGTATTTTACTCTGTCCACCTGATTTATGCTGGAAGCAGATTTTGAAGGATTTGTCCCAGGTAAAATGATGCCACAAGGCAGCAACAAATCCCAAAGCTCCTCAGCACAGGGAGTATCAAGTATTTTAAATAATGCATGCGACATCAGGCCAGGAATAGAGAGTTCAGATGGGTCTGTTTTATGGATGGGTGAGCCAAAGAAGATAGCAGGAGCTGCTGAAGGGTCTGAGAGGAGTGCAGGATGGCAGTTGTTTTACAATATAGAATGATTTCAGGCTGCCTAAATGACAAATGGTCACCGTCTTCTTTAATTCTGCCATGCTCCCAGGAGCAGAGGATGCTTTATTTAAGTACTGATAACTGTTACAGGACAACTTCTTCAGCTGAAGTGACGATAGTTTTCATTTTGGCAATGAAAGACTTTTTATCCCCGAGTCTCTGAGAATGACTATCACTGTTATGAGACAAACTCCTGACATCTACTGGAAATCTCATAACTTGATTTCTTGACAAAATTATCTTATTCTTCCAGGTGAGCCAAAAAAAGAAAACAAAGATAAAAACTGCTTTTACTTGAGGCATCTTGTCCCTTTTGTTGTCTGAAATAGAAAAAATTAGGAAGTACCCAGCATCTAAAAATGAAGATTGGTTTACAAAAACAAAGGATGTTAAAATGAGAGGAATTAAGACATATTTCCTTCAGTGGTTTCTGAGTAGCTGTACTCTGAAATTCTGCTAGTTTTTTGTCCTAACTGAACTTTGAGTGCTGCCTTTGTGGATAAGCATGCACTGTACCTCATTTCTCTTGAACTTCAGGCTATACGCACAAAATAAACCAAATCAAAGTTTTTACCCCTGAGATGTTCTCTCGCTTTATCAAAATGACACTATGTTTTCAATGAACCCCGTTTTTACCCAGGTAAAAAAGTCTTTGGTTTCTCATATTTGTCTTCATATTTGCAGCTTTTATAAGTATTGGGGTTTGGAATCAAGAAAAATAAAACAGAAATTGACATTGTAGAGTAGCCTCTGAACTAGTTACGTTCTATAGCAGCAGAACAATGTAACAGTGTGCCTCTTTTAAACTTGCTGAGAATCCCTTATTATACATCATTCTGTCTGGTGCACTTTGCACTCTTTGATTTTTATATATATATATAAGATTCATTTGTTTGAGGTAGTTATTCCAGATGCCCCAGATTTTCAACTCAGTGTTTTCCAGATCACCTACTCTGTGACCATTTATGCATGTTCTCTGTGCAGGCTTTGAAATTACTTCTGTTTCCATTAATTTCATCTCACATCCTTCTGTTGCAGTTCATGGTTTCTACTAGACAATGTATTTCTAATATATCTCTCTTTAATGTTGCTGTAAGAGATGTCAGGGAAGTTCCTTGTTACATATGGCTTCTTGGTTCCTATCCCATTTCGTCTTTCAACAGTGCTTGTATCCTGAACATAAAAGAACACTGTTTCTATTAGTACCACATAAACCTTTTTCCCGTTGCCTCCAAGGCATGAAGCATGCCCACTCATTCCATTTTCTCTTCTTTTGGTCTCTGCATATTCAAAGTCCTGCTCTCCCCATCACTATATCTGCATTTCACAAGTTCTGGGGGAAAAAATCTTTAAAGCACATCCTTAACTTAATGTGTCTGTATATGTCAAATATATATATATATTTGTATATGTCTTAACAAATAAAAAGTAGAATGCCTTATAACGAAATAGCTTTCAGAAAATTTTAGCGTGTCTAAGACCTTGCTCCAATTTCTTTTATTTAGGACCTTCAAAATGGAGCACGTTGACTGATACAGGAAAATATGCAAATNCTATCTGAATGGATCTGGGCAGCCTATTTACTTTCACAGTTTTCCAACTCACTTTCCATTGTTTCCTCAAAGCAATTAGAGTTCAGGATTCTTGGGGCGCAGTTTCATGGTTATTATCCTGGGTATCTCACAATTTAACCCCTAATTTCACATACAGTGACAGCCAGAGTAAGATCTCCAGCATTTTCCTCTGCCTGACTCTTGCACTGGCTTTATTCCGCCAGTCTGTCAGCACAGTGGATGGTATTGCTGTCGGCCACTGCCCCTGCCACAGATTGGCCAAATGTAAGGAAGGCACACAACAGAATGGCATGCATTGTATGCCCTAGCCTCACTGGGATGTATGGCTCCTGCTGTGTGTTAATAAAATCTGACTTATACAATTGTAGATCATTCTGCCCAGTAATGATCCAGTCAAACACAGAGGGAATGCGAGAAATTCAGTAAAAGTAATTGAGTTTTCACTCTTAAACCTCTGCCATCCATCTGAAAATCCTGTCTATCTTTCCAGAGAAACTACGCATGGAGCTTGCTAATGCTGTGTCAATATGGAAGTATTACTGGGGTCCTTCTGAAATGCCTCATAATGCTCATAGTATCTGAGGTGCACTGGCTCTCTAGTACTTAAACATTGAATTTTAAGAAACCAGAGAGGAAATGCAGGCTCTCATTATAGATGTCTGACTTACTTTAACAGTAAAGGTTGATTTAATTTTTAAATGAAATTATTAACTTTTAAAATCCTCTGCAGATTTATGAGGTTATCAGGAGAAGAACAGATTTTGGCTTACTTCTGCTTCCTTACATAATAAAGTGTTAGTTGCCTGCTAAGCTTTTGCATTATCTGAAGAGGGAAATACATTGAGAGGACATTCCCTGCTGGCTCTGTCCCTGTATTGCTCATCTGGCTGGCTTTGACAGGCTAGACACTCGTCACAAGTGCAGTCTAGTTCCCATGAGAAAACAGGTCCCTGTTCCAATGCTATTATGTTAAACTGTCACAAAAAATCACATTCAACCTGAAGATACTCTAGAATCTGAATTTAAAATGTTTGCCATGATCCTTTTAACATGCAGTTATCACTAAGTATGCAAGTGAAGGAGGTAAACTCTTGAACTGTGGATGGACATGTTAGATACAGAAGACATCTCGCAGCCACAACCGTGCAACTTCTCTCTTTTTCAGATCTGGATTTAACAAGACACAAAGATGACTGTAACTCACAACAAAAATACAGTGTGTGCACTCCCATTTATTTGGCACAAGCCCACGTGTGTCTACTTTCCATTCTTCTGTCGTTGAAGTCTTTCCTAGCTCCCCTAACTCTATGAACATGACGGAAACCACCTACCCCCAGTTACATATCTGCCCCCTCTCTTTATAACTTTGGATAACTTTCATGTTCCTGAGTCTCCCTTTGTTTTAACTCTGGTACCCTTGGTTGTTTTTCCCCTAGTCTCACTGCTCTTTTCCCCAGTGCTATGTACTTTCCAAGGGGATTGGCTTAAAATCTTTATTGGTGTTCCTGTTTGTCAAGCTATTAGCACTGTTTGAAGCACATTATTGAGGCATCAGAAATACCTATTGATCAGCTTTTAAGTCCCCATGCACATGTATTTCTGTGTAGTGTTTATCAAGTATTTAATTGACTGTAACCTACTTTTTTGTGCACTGCACTTGGTTTTCCCTAGCATAAATTAAAATCAGCAAAAGAAAACTGAAGAGCTAGGCAGGGATGCTTCTAATGCCGGCATTTTTTGCTTCTCACGAGAACTTCCAAAACAACATCGGAGTCTGCAGCTGTGGGGGTACGAGACCAATGGCACCAGCATAAGAGCAAAGGACTGCAATGGAAAACTGCTGTCATGGCTCCAGGCAGCTCGAGTGAAAGGTTGTAAGGCCACAAATAGCTGACCTGTAACATTACAGACCCTGAAGTACTAAGGCTCCTCAGGCACCATACAGCTTCATTTTCTTTTTACCTTCTTCACCCCATGTGTGATTTCAGTCATCTGCCACACCACCTCTCTTCATCTCTCTTCAGTCAAAGCCTAGTTAGTCATTCTGCATCTTGAGTCTGTCCAATGTCTGCGATCATCCTCACCACACTTCTCAATGGTATTTTTAATTCTACTGCGATCTTTTGAGAGCCCTGCACTAGAATTATAGACGACTTTCAAGATGTAGTGCATGAAAGTATTATGGAGTGACCTGGTAACTTTTTCTCAGTTTTTTTCCTCACCTAAAAACCTCCTAATGTTGTATTTATTTTTTCACTGAAACAGAGTAATGCAAAAACCTTATCATTTTTTTAACCCCTGAAACTTGTTCACAATGATCAGAATCAGCCAAATAGTTGTAATACACTTTTAATCTTTGTTTTGAACCTTTTCTACATAAATTATGGCAATTGTATCTGGATCACCACGGCATGGTACCCATGAACATGGGCACTCTGAAGGTCAAAAATCTTTATGTAGGCAGACATGCAAAAAGTCAAAGAATGTTTATTTCAATAATTAGGCAAAGGATATTTTATACAGTTTGAGACACATACACACATCTTGCAGTCATTTGATCTGTTAGGGGAGAGGACTTGTCAGGTTTTAGAAATCCTAGTACTAATTTTTCTTTCAATAAAATTCCTAAAACAATCTTCCAAAATGTCCAGAAGTTATTGTTGTCACATTTCAGGCAGCCAATCTTATGTGCAATTGACTTAGAGCCAATCAGGAAAATCATTTTCAGGTGAATAATCACTTACTGAAATTTTGGGGTTTTTTAATCACTGAAGAAGCAAAAAGAGATACTGGAACAATGCTGCTATTTGTATATAAAGTGAACAAACATATCTGAATGATGTTGACTCTTCTTGGGCTACCATTTCTGATGTATATGCTAGATAATTATGGAAAAAATTAATCAATTCCTGCATGAGTGTGGAGAATCATAGCATTAGCAACATTAGCCCAGGACTAAGGAATTTCACTTACTAAAAGCCACTGGGGACCTTATCCAAAGGTCTGGCTTCCAGGCACTTCAGGGATTTGAATCTGCTTCTCAATGCAATGTGGCACTTATTTGCATAAATTCTCATTCTGGTAAAATGTTTTATGCTTCCCGTGCAGCTGAGATGGAGTAGAATGGGTCACTGAGAAGAAAGAAAAATATTTCAATCTTTTTGAGACTTTGGAGTGACCCCAATCACCTCCTCCCCTGTTTCACTCACACCAGCCTCTTGGAGGCCAAAGTGCCCCTTTGCCTGAGGGTCGGTTTCTCATGGCAGGCTGTAGCACAGTGAGTGGGAATGGAGCACCCTCTGTCTAGCGTGCCAGCTGTTTGCCTGCTTAAATATAATCTGCTTCAATAATAACTGCTTTTCTTAAATTTGAGCTGATATTTATTTTAAATTTCCTTCCAATGTAAAATCCAGACAGGTAAATCACTCCCTCAAACTTTTAAAACTCATCTCTATATATAAAACTAATTTGGGCAGGGCAGAAACCTCAAACCTCTCATTTGTTGAAAATGCACTTCATGGAATACATGAATTCAGGCAAATGTAACAATTTTTTTTTTTTTTTTTGTCAGTAGAAAAGCAGTTGTTCTTCAAGTTGGAACACTTTGTTTTAATTTTTTTAAATAAAATCTTTAATCTTTTTTATTTCAAGACAACCTTTGTTTCCAAATCTGTCAGAGCTTGGATGGGCAAAGATACCTTCTACGGATGCTATTCTTTTCCATTAACTATGTGAGATGGGCTCACCACAGCTCTCTGTTTAGATTCCCTCAGGTGACTTATATTAGTTGGCATGAACATGCTTTGCCTGTTCTTCAGAGACAAAATTGAAGAAAATCACAGAGTCCTCTGAAAAAGAAAATAAGCAAAAATCAGTCTGGTTAATAGTGCAGCAAATGGGAATTATCCAGAGGATTCCATAGAATGTGTGAAATGGAATTAAACGGCATATAACAACATCTGTATTTGCACTGAAAAAACACAACTTAGTCTAGCTCTTAGATGAATTGATTGCTGAAAAAAAAACACAGAGAGGTTGTGGAATTTCCATCCTTGGAGATATTAAAATCTCATAGTAAGTAATTTCCCATCAACATGACCTGAGGCTGAAGATAGCTCTTTTGTGAGTCCAGTGTGGGATAAGATGGCTGCCTGATATCCCTACCAACACAAGCTTTTCTATGAGTGTTCTTTTTGAAAGAGTTCTACACTAGTGTAGAAATGAGAAAGAAAAATTTGTACAGAAGAAAACTCTCTCTTTCCTCTCATACTGCAGTCTGTTAAGATACATTTGGGCAAAGCTGCCTTTGTCAGTGGAATGATTAAACTGTGTTTGCTCCTTTAAATGCCATACCAAGGCAGAACGTCAGCTCTGAGAGTGTCTGTGGCTGGGAAACATCTTTTCTTTTCCTACGCAATGTACTGTCCCTCTGCTTCCTTGTCACTGTTCCTCTCCTTCTCTATCACAGAAACTTTCTCTTGAAGCAGGAGGGAAAAACCACAGGAAAAAAAGGGAACATTTCAATTTGAAGGCACCTAGGAACCTTCAAAAAACCTAGAACTGTCCTTGAAAACTGAACATTATGTCTAACTGTTTGTTTGCTTGTTCACCTTCAGCATGTGATACCAAGTTGATGGAGATCTCAAACCTAATTTTCATGAGGACAACTGAATTTAAATACAGAAGCATTAGCAGGAGAAGAGAAATAAGGGATCAACCCAACATCCAGGAAAGCCTTATAGCTAACTGGATAGATCAGAAGTAATAAATCTGTACTCTCACATTTAAATTAAAGCAAGCATTAATAAAAGAAATGTTCATATATTTCTTTACACAACTGCAAATAGCAGAGAAATGAAGCAAAGGACTGTGTGAGATAAGCTATTCCGTATAAATAGCTGCTACTATAGACCTACAAGGAACTATGGAATCATAATGAACATGAACTGAAAAGGCCAGTGATATTCTGGCTTGTAGCAGAAAGAGTGAGGCCAGCAGAACCAGGGCAGTGATTGTCCCCCTATATTGTAAATTATAGAATATAGCTGTATTTGGCAGATACTGTTTGAAATATTGATCTCCAATAATATCTTACACTGGTTCTGATAATGATTTTGAAAGTGGTGAGGTGTTACATCACTTTTAGACTTTGCTGAATCATCAACAGTCACTGTTAATATCTAGCATAAGGACACTTTTATTAAAATCAGAGAAATTCCTTTAATTCTGAGAAAACAGAGCATCATTGGATTTCTCTCATTGGATTTGTCAGAGCCACCCACCTGCTGACTTGTGAGTCACCCACAAAAATCACTTTATTTCTCATGATATACTCCAAAGTGCATATTTTCCCACTTGTATGTCATCACTATACCACTACACCAACACAAAAAAAAAACCCAACCCAAATTCAAGGACAATGACTATTGTTCATTGTCATTAACTTATTCTTCATCTGTGCAGGCAGTCCCAAGATATCAACACAGTCTTGTCTAGTACACAAAAAGTTCCATGACAGAAATGATCTCCTATATCTACCCTGTAATCCCCTGGCACATTCATTATACATCTTCCAATTTCTGCAGAAAAATCCTCTTTTATCAGGTAACTCTGGTTTTCCTACGAGCAAATAGCATCCCATGTGTTGAATAAATGGGTCAAAATTAAAAAATATAAAAAATTAAAAATATTAGTAATATTTTGAAAAGTGTGATGTATGCACCTGAATTTTTCTTGGTTTGGGCACTTCTATACATCTGAGTGCTTGCAGTGGTCATACCATGATTTGCATGGATTTGGATTGTGGACATGTCCATGTGTGGATGTGTGTCAGGGCTGAAGGATGGGGTTGTGTCTGCATATGTATTCCCTTCAGCTTCTGTTATCTGACCCTGTTGTTCTCCACTAAGGCTGAAATCTTAATTCAACCTCTTCTTAATATTTACACATCATTCTTCCAACTCATTACAGTATACTCTTTCCTGAAGAGTCATTCTTCATTCAATGCAATGCATGCAACTCTCTCTGGGAAAATGTTTTCTGCCTTTTATGAAGTACTGTAAAATGAATGTATATAATAAAGAATGTAAAGTATAACAAATGTAAAATCATGTAGGAAGAGATCATTGACTCAGCAGCTTTGCATCCTGGCACTTAACATGGTCATGAATGAGCTATTAATTCATAGATACTGTGACCATATACATGCAAAAAACTGTCACCAAGAGAAATTGAACAACCCACTCTAGGGTAGATTCAAGTGTAGCCATTAAGACTTGATATCCATGAAGCAGCTTGAAACTTTCCCAACAGAGAAGAAACTTACGCCTGGGTTTCCAACAGACTGAAGTACTAAGATATGTCATAAAACCAGAACATAAATGTCTGTAAAATCTAGGCTCTTTGGTCTTGAAAAAAAGCAGCATTACATTTTGAATTAAGTATGCTTGATTTGGCTCAAAATAAAATTGCTTCATGTCTCTCTATATCAAGCTTGAAGTTTAACTTTTTGTCTTTGCCTTGCTTAATTGTAAATCGTGGATCAAATTCTTGCCTTACACATGAAGGTAAAAATGCGTACCCAAAGGCAGAATTTGTCCATGCAATATCAAACTAATGTGCACTTCTGGTAGAACACTTTTTGAGTTTCTGACATGGAAACATGCATTAATCATTTGCAGCAAATTTTAAATGAAGCAAAATTCAGTATTAATAAATATCAAAGTTTTATTTGGAATTTGTCTTTCCTATCGGAGAAGTCCTGAAGATAAAGACCTCAATGTGTGTCTGAAACACCAATAGCCGGACAGTCACAGAGTCAATCAAGGATTGTTGGTGAAAACACACTGTGAGAAAAAGCAGGTTGTGGATGGAAAAAGGGACCACACAGAGGTATCTAGAATATACTAGAAAACGAGTAGAAAACGAACTAACATACCAATTTCCACACCAAGTGTGTAATTCACTAATAAGACTTCGTAAGTTTTTTGTCATTCCTTTTTGACCATGGATACCTATGAATCTTGAGTGCTCCCTTCCCTTTAGAGTGGGACGCCATACTTTCAAACAATTTTTAATATGAACTGCAAAAGTCTCATAAAATTTGTAAATAAATAAAACAGTGATTTTGAAGCATGTTAATTTTTTTCAGGTGGCAAGAGTAGTTCACTCTGTGCTGTATCTGAATTCCTCTGACAGTTCAAGAAGGTTTTCATGCCTGGGCCACCAAATGAAATTGTTGGTCATCACCCTGTAACACCAAAGTTAGACAACAAAATTTCTAAATTTTTTGCACTTTCTGGCTTTCTAAAATCAAATGCCTGACTTGAAAATTAAGTAAATGTGCTTTCCCCCTCATCTAATTGTCTGCACATATAAACAGACATTTTAGTAAAATAAAATTATTAAAGCCTGTAATAACACCTACCAGTTAGGAAAGCCATGCAACAGCTTCCATTTCTACATCACATCTGCATTTGTTAGGGTTTTACTGTTCAGAAGCTCTTTCTGCTCTTTTTCCACTGTTATTTCACGCTATTCATCATCATAATTGAAATTAGCTCATCAAATCAAAATTGATTCATCAATCTAAAATTGCCAGGACTGATTATCCCTTTCTGACAGTATCTAACAAAGATATTTACATATGCATCTAAGCAAAGAGACAGTATGTACATCTTAGATGTGGTAGGGACGTAGTCCTATTAGTCCTATTAGTCCTATTAGTCCTAAACCAGCTTTGCCCACAGGTGCAGATGTAGCTCCAACAGCCTCCCTGGGGCTCACAGACGTCACTGCTGCCAGTCACAGGAATAACCACCCTATGGAAACGTCCCTGGGCGTGAATGACAGGGAGCAGACCTGCAGGTCACATTAATTTGGAGCTACTCTATGGAAACCTACTCCAGGAGCAGGTAGTAACAACCAGGTTATGTCTGAATGAGAGGATCATCTAATTCAAACTATGTAGTCCACTAAGGCTATTCATTTCATGCTCGTTATGCAAAATGCCACAGAAAGACAAGGTATTTTGCATTTCAAAGGCTCAGAGGGGAAAAAAATCAGATTGATCTTTTTAAAAGAGATGTAAAATGTTACTTTTATTAGCATACGTTCTGACTGAGAAAGCAGTCATATCCAGGAGAGTGTATGTCCTAGCCTAAATGTATCTTAAGCCCAGTGAGGCTGATGGGGCTTAGGCACTCAAAAGTAAACAACATTGCTAAGAAATTTGCATCTAAAAAATCTGAGTGGTACAAATGTGGTAGCACACCTGAACCAGATTGAACATCAAATAATCATTCAAAGGGTGCTGCGGACATCCTTTTTGGAACAGAAAATTCAAAGTATCTGGGAAGTTACTGGAGACAGCAGATGTTCAGTTGCCATAGAAAATCAAATCCTCTTTAGTAAGGTGATTAAATATGTCTGTGGGTGGCTGGTTTTATTGAAAATGTCTGCCTTAAAATCAATCAAGCTTATTTTGCGATATTCTGTGTTTGGGGGAAACAGATTATTCACATTTGTTTATGTAAAATAGTCTTATAGTTTTCATGGCTATAACATGGTTTCCTGAAAATAACGTGTTCATTGAAATCCTATCAAAATACTGAGAAAAAAATTGTCAATATTGATCAGAGACCCGAGCTTAAAAACTGGTCACAAAGATTCTTATAGCATCTCCTTAAATATATTTTAATATGATACTATTTCATGTCTTGATAGCAACTAGAGCAGAGTCCTGATTCTCACAGAAAGCATATAGGTGTTCAAAAAAAAAATCTTGAAAAAACCCATCTGGAGTGTTGAATCATGCATAAAAGTTATGTTACTGGAATTGCCAACCTTTTAACACTGGAAATGTGATTGCTCCTAGTGCAGTGTCGTTCTAATCCTTACACAAATTAATACCAAAGATTCATGTTTCAATAGAGATGTTACCATAATGTGTTGACTGTAAATACATGCAATGCAAAAGTTCTGCTGTATATAGAGAATATAAGTTCATAAAGAAAGGTTAATTTTATTTGGCTTTTGTGAAGGACATCAGTATTTGTACGTTCCTGATAAATAATTCTAACACTGTTCAGACTGTGTGCCTGCAATATTGGGATCAGAGCAACCCTTATCCCAAATTTGTATCACAAGGTTGCCATAAAATCTATAGATTTGGGACACATAGTATTGGCTAACTGAGGGGTAATAGAGTTTGCCATTTGTGAACAAAGGTTCTCAAACTGGTACAGTGTGAAAATACATAAATATCTCTTGAACTTGAAGAGAACTCATTATATAGTAACTAAATTAAGTGAATAGACTAAAACTAGCTTGCTCTCCATGTCAGAGATAGAGCACGTGGAGAACAAGAATGGATGAGAAACCAGAGTACACACAGTACTTCCTACAGGAAGAATCTGCCTGGAAATGTTCATGATTGTTGCAAGATGCCCACACAGGTTTTAGCAACAGTGACTCAAACCCTTTCTGTTAATGTCCTTTTCTTTGAGAACATTACAGCATAGATTGCTAAACATGTATACATTTTGCTTGAAATTCTGGGCAAAATGATTTCTTTCCTTATTGCTTACTTGTGAAACCTAAACAGAATCTGCTTTTGTTAATGATCCTCATAAAGTCATCTGCTCCTGTTGCCTCTACTGCTGCTCATTTGGGGAAATGAGCAACCGAAGTGTCAGTAAGCAGCCTGAAACCCTTTAGTCAAGTCTTGAGGTTTCCAAGAACTCTATTTTCTTGAAGTCTCATCTCAACAATTCTCAGTAAATCTCCTTGCAAACCTCCCCATCTAAGCCTATCTAAAATTTCTCATATTTCCACTTTGCAAAGAAAACCGTCGTATATTTAAACAGTTTTCAAAGGAAGTCTGTGACTGAGGAGCTCAATTCACACTTTGATAAAAACAGTCTCTCTAAGTGCCTTTAGTCATGACTGACAGGAAGATTTAGATTTCTAACTCACTTAAGATTTTTTTAAAAATATGTCTGTCATCCATCTGAAACTAATTTACCCTATGCTTTCTAACTCTCTAGGCATTCATTCCAAGATGTCATCACTCGGCTGTTAATTTTAAAATAGCTCTGTGTGCAAATTTTCTGAGCATTTAAAAATTTTCTTTCCAGTTTTGAAATAAGTGATTTGTCAGTGTTTCTTTTCAGTCTTTCCCTTTCTGTAGCTAAAACTTCAACAAGAAAAATAGAAAAGATTCAGCTAATTTGGTGGGTTTTTTAAGCAAATGCATTTACACTGTAAAATATATATCTGTGTGGTTCAGATGTCTCTGTTTTCATGCCTAATAGTAACAAAAGTTGCTGCAGTTCAGGAAACACCCTATAGTTTTTCTTCAGGACCACAGAGAAGGGTGAAGTGCCATGGAAGACTTTTCAGCATATGTCCCAAAATCAGTGCAAAGTATAATGTTGCCAACAGAAGCAACAGCATCATTAGTCCCCCCCTTGTGGGTAACAATGGAAAAGAAAAACATGCTGCAATCCACTCACCACCATCGTCATTATTTTGAAACCTTTTTTGATACTTCTTTAGGGAGCAGGACACGCTGTTCAGGTGTGAAGGGCTCATTCCTTGCAGTGGGTTTGGCATGGTCCGCTGACAGGCACAGGTGATGCTTTTCACGCTGCTTTTCAACATCAATTAGTAGCAAATAGACTGAATCCTGGCTTCACCCAGGACCTTTTTCCTCTTTTATTGACAAAATGGTTTCTGCCACATATTTGCATTGATTTATCATTGCAAAACCATGGTTCAAAGGGATCTCCCAATTTTATGGTTTGTGTGTAGACCGGAATAGCTTCAGGACCAGCTCTTTCTTTCTCAACATGAAGTAAGGCCATTGGGGGCCAGGTCTTAACCCTCACCTGAAAACAGGCTGAGCTGAAAACAGTGTGAGGTAGGTACTAAAGATGTTACAAGTGTAGAAATAACAGAGTTGTTATCTACACTGTGCCTGAAATCTTTCTCCAGTAGATCACAATTCTCTCACGAATACTGTGACCGTGAAGACCACTGCTATTCAAAATGCTTGAAATTTAATGAAAAGTATAATAGATAAATGATATGCAGTTTGGAAATGATATGCATTGTTTGGAAAAATTTTGTTCTGCATCAGCTATGTAATCTTATGGCAGTCTCACTTCACTTGCATCTCATTCTGACAATTCCCAATGAAGAGTCCGAAGCTTAGCCTCAAGTGCAAAGCTCCATTTCTTTTAAAGAAACAAAATAAAATTACTCCATGTATATCTTGGACATACTATTAATCACTGTGTCACTGTGTTTTATCACCTTATCACCCAAAATACAGATGCTTGTCTACTTTCCATTTCCATCTTATCTCAAAAAGCACCTGAGGACATGATGAAGAGCTGTCTGTCCACCAGAAGAATTTTCATGGTTTGTAGATGAATGACTGAATGTAAAGGTTTGGGCATGAGAGAAAGAAAGCACTAAAACATTCTTTCAAATCTGAATGAATAACTTCTTTTCACAACGTGTTTTTGAGAGTATCATACAAGCAAGTCCATAATTGTATTTTTTAGACAAACAATGGTGGAGAAATTGTACAAAATAATGATTCCCCATAATGTTTCATTCTACAATGCACTAATAACTTTTCAATTATCATTAAACTGCTCTGTAATTACATAAATACATAATAACTTTTACCATGAAAATTATGAGATACTTGTAATTTAATTAGACTCCACACTCCACATTCCAGCATATACATAAACTGATTCAGAAACTATTTCATAGTATTAAGAATGCACCTTTTGCTTAGATCGCAAAGTAGATAGTTTAGAAATGTATCTCATATATGACAGATAGAGACAAGGACACAGAATGAGAATTTCTTCAACAAAAATGCCTTATCTGCTTCTGACAAGCCTTTTCTGATCAGTCAAAAATGTACATGCTACACAGATATTGCCACTGACAGAATGACAATGTAATGGAAAATTGAGTAAGAAAGGCAAGTCATCTGAAGGCAGCACAAGGGGTAGTGGATTGTCTCCTCTGACATCAGTGGTGTCTCACCCCACTGGTGCCAGCTGGCCTTTCCTGTTGTGACAGATCACATTCACAAACAGGGAAAGAGTTCAGCAGGGACTGACTTGCTCATGTACTTCAGGCAATACTTTTGCCTTTTATTATGTCAGCTTCGGGTGGAAGGTTTAAGGTCCAAGGATGTGCCTGGAAGAACATAAGGATTCTGCTATTGTCTCTGATCTCTGGAGTTGCTGCGTGCTGATCGTGGAAAATGTGCCAGCTCCCCTCATTGCCCACCCCAACAGGAGCACAGGTAGTTAGTTTCCTTACCTCTTTACAATGACTGCTCCAACTTGCTCTGACTTTTTCACACTTCTTGTTCTCTGAATAACTTTGCTTGTTTTCACTTTAGTTTCCTTCATCATCTTTGTGAAGCTTTCTTCTCTCATTTCTTTGCATCCTTTCTTCCCCATGGGCACTTCCATATTTGCCTTGCATTTCAGTGTTTCTTTTCTTGCCTCTCTTTCTTGTCACCCACCAATCCCTCTTTGTTGTCCTTCCAATTTTCCTCTTTTCCGTTCCCTTATCTTTGAGTGCATGCCATCACATAATACATTCTGTAGTGGACAGATCTCCGTGCTTTTCATCCTTAAAGTCATTCCTGTACCCACTCACAACACAATGACTATCCTTTCCTCATGCTCTCAGTCACATTTTACATCATTTAAGTTTTGTTCACAACTGACTAGAGATGTCTATGATTAAAGCTTCACACGGCAGACCACAGGCATGAGTCCAATCCCTACATCCTAGGCTGGCAAGGTTAGCCCAAACAGTAGAGCTGGATACCTGGTGTCCCAGATGTCCCTGCTCAAGACTCAAGGATCTCCTCCTTTGAAACCTGGCCACTCCCGAGTATACCTCTCCTAAATAGAGCAGCACTGAGTTAATTTTGCCCTCTGCTCTCAGCAGCAGAATGTGCTGAGGGCAACTACTTTCAGAAAGGTAAGGTCACAAAAACACACAGTGTACATTTAAGCATCTTTCAACCCCTTTGTAAATGGAAATAATTGCCCTGGTTGAGGACAGCAACTAATCCCTGCTGGCCGCAGCTGGAGGACTGCCAGGTTGCTGCACCAAGGAAAGAAGGACTGCAGAGGTTGAAATAGCCTGAATAAGCCTGAAAAAAATATCAAGAGAACCTTTGTTGTTGCAAGGCAAGTATTTATTGTAATAACAATAGTCATAAATGGGAGTCTGAATGAATTCTGAGAATACCTTCATGATAACTGACAGGAAAAAAAAAATATCCTGTGAAAAACTGATGGAGAAACCTTGGAATGAAAATTAATGGCTAGGGATTTATGCTCTGTTGTTTTGTTTTGGGATTTTTTTTTCTTTTTCTTTTGACACTCGAGACATATGTTTTCTGAATGAACAACCATTTCTTAAGATCCAACAGTGTTCCCAAGTCCACAGAAATTAGGTAATAAACAAGTTGTAGATTTTTCTAAATATGATTATTTTACTCTTCATATCAATCCTAACATAATTCCACTTATTCTGACAATAAGCATTTTTTCCCCTTATTATCTCAGATATCAAAAAATAGTTCATTGACCGTGTACTACAGTGGCACTGAAGATCAATTATTCAGTCCAGAGGTCATTGTTTTTATCTATACACTAGAAAATTAAGGACATTCTATAATTTATTTAAACTTTTAAAAATGCAGTATTTTTCTGAACATGCTGAATCTCTAATTAATCTTTGATGCATTTTTAAAAAGTTAAAGGAGGATGTATAGAATGTTTCAGTACTGCAAAAGCAAATATGTTCACTCAGATCACAAGATCCTTAAAACTCACTGCAAGATTAATATGGTATTTTAACAGAAGTTAGCTCCAGAGGAAGCGTTGCACCTCCATTATGTGCCAAGCTGGCAGCCATGCATTTTAAACTCAGCTGTGTCTTTCCTGGACTGTCTTAATGTAATTTCTGTTCAGAGAGATATTAATCAGACTGGCTAGACTGTTGGGACTTAATGTTTCCAGTGCCTACTTTTTTATTTAGCCTTATAAACTTTATATTGAGATATAAATTAAGACTTCAAGTGCTCTTATTTGCTTCTTCAACTCCTTACCTGAGGGTCCCTTTAATTCTGGGCTGTCTGTTGAGCTGTACAAATGATGCATGCGAGAATGGCATGAACTTTGATATGATGTTTATTTCTTCCTGTTAATGAAAATATTTCCAATTTTTTATGCATATTTATTGTGGTTTCAGAAAATGCCATCTCTATATTGCTTTAAGGTTCACTGTGATGGAAAAGCTTTTTATTAAAACAATATTTTTCTTTAGTTTCAAGATTGGCACTTGCATCCTCTCACTCTGACAGTTTACATTATTTCTCTGCATAATAGGATTGAAGCAGTGGAAGATTAACAGGAGGCAATCTAATTTAATGGTTGCAATTATAGTTGATGAAAGAATGTGTTAATCAGGAAAATATAACTCTGATGACTTCCTATGTGGAAAAAAAACATAAAAGAAGAGACAAAATGGAGATGAGAAATCTGTGCTGGGTGAGCTTGCTCATCTATATATCCACTATTGTTCCAGAATCATATTTTAATATAGGTATTCTGGCATAAAATTGCATTCTGTAGCACATAGGCTGTGTCAGCTTGATGGCTCAGCCAGTAGAAAATGTGGAGGAGTTACTCAAATGTCTTCACCAGCACTTGAATAGGTACTGATAGAAAAAAACCCAAACACTTTGCTTACTAAATCATGTTTAGGCAGGACTTATGCTTGCATAGCAGAAATTATCTGTGGGACTGCTTCTCCATCTCAGTTGCACTTTGACCCTACAAGTATATATAAATACAACTGAAGAAAACTGTACCAGGATATCGGTGGCCATTATTTCCAAATAGATATAAACTCTAATCTACCTGATGCTTTAAAATGTAATGTAGCAAGCAGTAGGGTATTGTGACCTCACAGACCAGCCCCTCAAAAACAGTACAGGGACCTGCTGGAACTCTTCCCTCCTTGGAAGTAGTTGACTCATTTTCATAAGACAATGTATGAGGCATTATTTTGTTATTATCAATATGACACAGCAGAAAATTTACAGAAGTACAGCAATTTAATCAAATAGAATTTGGCAAACAGAGAACATACTTCTTCATTTTTGTCTTGTGTTTCAACTGGTGAGAGAGAAGGGCCTGCCTTGACCCAAAGGATGACCCTTCCTTCCCAAATGTCCTGAGTATCTCCAGCCACCTGTTCCATGCATTGGAACACACAACGTAGTAGTACTACTTCTGCATCCCCCACACTGGGACAACAAAGGTCTCAGTTTCTGCAGAACTCCTGCTGGCGCCTCAGTGGACCACTGCCTAGTAAACCACCAGCTGCTGGTCCCATGTGAGACAGCAACATTCTTCTCCCTAGGCTGTGAATATGAGGTGATCTCAGCTATAAAGCAAAACCCACTATTTTACATCAGTCTGTCACACACACCCCCTCCCCCTCCAAAAAAAAGCCAACCTAAACCTTCATTCTGCATTCAGATATATTTCTACAAAGTCAATATGGCAGAAAATGCATTTGTATCTCAAGGAAAATTTCAGTGAGTGACATAAGAAAGAGAGGAACATAAGCAGTACATAAAATGAACACCTTACAGAAATATTTTCTGTAGAACTGCATATTTTTGATGATTGATTGGATGACTTAAAAAACCTCCATGTGTTATGGAAAGTCAGCTGCACACCTTCAATGATGTACAACTCCAATGAGGTCCTTCACCAGCTAACAGTTCTCGACCTTTGCAGGTAGGAAGTACATCCCTTCTCAATACCATTCCCGGTTTCAGGAGCAGTGTTGTGCAGACTATGGATCTGCCCCAAGCGACAACCTGTGGACTAAAAGGTTAAGCAGGGATAAGCAGTAAGCATCAAACAATTGCTGTGGCATGGCCTCCTCTCTGCCAGCATGTGGAATGGTGACCCCAAAGCATTGCTAATGAGAAGAGTAACAGAGAAAGGAGAAAATGGGCCCAAAGCATTGTTCCTGTAAAGAAATTTCCACCCAACCTTTCTTCAGCACTTTAGCTGAAAAATAACGCTGCCCCTCAGCAGCAGAGCCCTGAAGACCAGAATGAACTTTTACCCACGCTTTTGTGCTGGGACTATGTATATTTTTGGCAAAACACAAGAATCATCTCAGTAGTAGTAGTAGTAGTAATTATTACTATTATTATTATTATTATTATTATTATCTTTTGAGAGACATGGAATTGGTTTAATGATATGAACACCAAATGACTATCAATTTTAAAAGTGCTGAGTGCCCTTGGAGGCAGAACTTCAGTTCTTTATTACTTGCACTACAACAGAAATATCTATGTCAGCTGAAGAAGCTTAACAAGGACTTACGTTGCAAGTGACCAACCACATATTGCAAGCAGACAAGCTGCAGTGAAATCTTCACAGATAGAAGATTTATATTCAGACAGAAGATTTATATTCAGATATTCAGTCATTATTTTGTGAATTGTTCTGAATAGCAACTTTGTATAGAATCAATCATAGAATCAATTGGGTTGGAAAATACCTCAGAGATCATCGAGTCCAACCCTTGGTCCAACTCCAGTCCATTTACTAGATCATGTATGCTTCATGGTCCATTCACAAACAAACAACTTAAATACAGTGGATAATATATTCATTGCAGGTAACTACTGAACCTCCCATGCTACCTACTTTTAAACTTGATTATCTTATTGTTTTGTAGAAGGGAAAACCTCATACATAAACAAGTAAAGAGTTCTGATCTTACATTACCAATCCAGTGCAGCATTTTTTTCCAATTTGCAGCACTTCAGTTCTTCTAGAATGCTTAATCCTTTGATCTCAAGCATTTCTGGAATAGGGCTCTTTTCTGTACCTAGAATAAAAAAAAAATACTGCTTCATTTCTAAACTTAGGCATAGAAACAAATAAGTGACAGAGTCTGAGGCAAGATTTCCTTTGGCCTTTGGGTTTTGAAACAAATATAGTCATTAACTTTTTCTCACAGATGTAACGTGTACATATGATTTATTATTGCTGGTGGGCAATCCATCATGCTCCTATCTGTCCTCCTCCCTTGAGGTCCTCTCATTTTGAAATGTTCTCCCAGCTTTCCCTCTTCTGTGCTTGGCTCAGTCTTCTGCATTTGCTTAACATTTTTTTCTGAGCTAAGATCTTAATTGTTAAAATTGACTCTTAGAGCAGTTAATACCATGGCTCCTTAGTGTTTGAAATATTTGTCATGCCTTCAGGATATCTCATGGAAAAGCAGACTTTGCAAATCCACTGTAATATAGTAGCCATTTTCCCCTGATCTCCTAGGAAAACAGTAATTGTCCTTTCCAATTGGACTGGAAATGAAACCTGAATACTAATTTATTAGAGCTACTGATCCATATTCGTTCAAGCTGCAGCATAAATAGCAAAAGAATTCATTCAGAAATGAATTTTGATTTCAAGCCCAGTTAGGAAACTGACATTTAAGAAAAGATGGACTGTGCATACCCCATTTTTCAGCCATGGAAAATATAGAATACAGAATATAGAAAAATAAGTTAACAGACTTGTGCTCTTCTGAGCAACTCTATGCTTGGTAATTATTGATTTTGTATCAAAAAGGAGAAAAAATACTCTCTTTTGAAAAAAAAAATAAAGGTAGAAAATTGGTTACAGAAATCTAAGTACACCTCTCACATCTTTCAGATCCATAGAGTAAAACCAAAAACTTGGATATAACTCGCAAATTGAAAGGTAGTGACATATCCCAACATGAATAATGACATGAAAAAAAAGAAAGACATGGAAATGAAAGAAATTATTAGAGAATATAAGTGTAAGGAGTGATTTGGAACTTTAAAATGAGCTTACTGGAAACAGAAATGGAAAAATCATTGGACTAAAACACTGAATGACAGGGATGGAAGAGGAAAGCATGGAGGAAACCTTAATGTGCACACAACTGAAGTGCTTTTGGAAGCACTTAAACAGGAGGATATTAGCTGGCTCAACTAAAGAATTATTTTGGGTTACTAAGGAGAACAGAAGTGATTATAAAAAGGGTCAGCTTTGCGGATAATATTTAAATGTTTTCCAGTACTGCAGTACACAGCAGGAAAATCTATTGCTATTATGCTAAACACTGCATAAGAGGAAAGTTTTCTACATGTGGATGGCAAGGAATGGGCTTAGGGCAGGGACAAAAACCTGTTCAAGAAGAGAAAGAACTCAGTATTTTAACAAGATGTGAGTTGTGCAACTAGAATTGTTCAAAAACCAACACAGCTTTCCACAGTTGCAGTTGTCAGGGATGGAGCAGAGATGGGGAGGGAACAAAACCCAAAATAATTTTTAAAAAGAAATAGGACCAAATCCAAACCAGCTCCTTACAGCTTGTTTGAGAAGTAGAACCAAAGCTGCTGTTTCTACATTTAGAAGCTCCTGACAGAGCTCCTTCTGTTTTCTGAGTCATCCCCATGGGAGCATGGCTACAGACCCATCCTTGCAAGAGCAGCTGCAGAGCTGGACATTTTCCCCTTGGCCTTCTCTTCCTCTGATCCCACCTTCTCTCCTCAGCCTGGCTGGCCACATCCATTTCCCTAATTTCCCTGAGACACCAGGCCTGATGGAACTAGCCCAGGGACAGATAAGAGCTAGAAAACAAGCACAAGTAGCAAATAACACTGGTTGAACCTAATCCAGTTACATTTCAAGACTTTTCTAGACATCTGAAGAGGAAGACATAGCAAAGAGCTAGAAATAGAATGGAGTTTTTCTTTTTAAATAGTATTTTGCTGTCAGAAACTCATAGAATGAGATTAATAAAGACATTAAAAAAAGGTATTTTATGCCATGTGTACAGGTACATATTTACAGTTACAATTATTAGTTTATTTAATCTGTAATTTGTTTAAATTTCCTACTGTTTTATATTACAAAATTTCTAGGCATTATGTAAAGCAATACAGCCTTGTAAAGGAGCGAGCCAAGGAAGAGGAGTTGAAAGGTTTTTACATGTCTATTTATTCTGACTACAACAATTGTGTTTAAAGACCACATGAGGACACTGCAATTTTCCTTCAGAGCTATCTCAGTTATCTGTGTACAGGGCTCCATGATGTGATTGGGATCTGTCCCATGCAACCTCCTCTTCGTGTCAAACCAGACAACTCACAGTTGTCACAATTTATATCCCTTGACATTGCTGACTTTTGGAAAAGCTATTGAAATAATGGTCTGAGTGACATGCTGCCCATGTATGGTAATCAAAGAAATGTGTGTTTGGCCTAGTATGGCAAAGAAAGAAGCAGCTATCTGGGAGAGTCATTCTGTCTAGGAAATGAAAATAAACATTTTCTTTTGATTGACATCAGGGAGGTCCACATCCTGATTTTGAGTGATTGAAAAGATTTTATTTTTTTCCCACTCTAAGATCACAACAAATAAAATAAAAATTTTTAAACAATCACTCTCTTCCTGACAGAGTTCCTGGGGGAATTTTTTCGGATCTCTTTATGAAAAAATTTTGGAGCCCCTATGGGAAGTACTGGGGAAGAGAGGAAAGATTAATGCTTCATTGTAATTCTGGGTATCTGCAGGAGACATCTCTAAAATTACCTTGCCTTATGAGTAGTGTCTTTAAATGCTGTGTTAGTAGAATTCACATCACCAGAGATCAGGAGCAATTTCATTCCTAGAACTCATTACTGATGATCAGCTGCAGCAGTCTGAATCCCAGAAATGAGAAAATCCACTGACAACATCTAAGCATCAAGCAGCAACGTGCTGGCTCAGTCAGCAGTACTAACCCTTGTACACTTCCCACAGCAGGTCAGCCCCACTTTGCTTCTTTACACCTTTTTCCCCTGCTGAGATCAGGGACATTGAGACCACAGGACTTGCACCACCTTTCCATAGCAGGAACAGCAATTGTTCCTCCCTCACAGGGACCTGTGGAGTCACAGCACCATGCTGGAGGCAGCATCCTGAAAGACCAGGTCTTGAGGCCAAATGAGGTCAGATCAACTCAGCAACAGGACACAAAAATGTCATCCCATCCACATCACAAACAACAAAACTTGCTGGCCCTGGGATATTTTTCTTTTTTTTGCAAGCAGTGTTGTGAAAAATTGGAATGCAATTACTGACCACTTCTTTGCACTCAGGCTGTTTTTAGTTTTCTGTTTGTTTTTGGGTTTGGGGTGGGTTTTTATGGTTTTTTTTCCTTTCTTCCTTAAAAAATTCCTTGCAACCTGTTTCTTTATCCTTAAAAAATTCCTTGCAACCTGTTTCTTTATCCTTAAAATTAAAATACGGGGAGCTGTCCAGCTGAGTAAGCATGACAGTCCATTAGTGTGGACATTGTATGTAAATTGGCTATCCAATATAGCTTTAGAAATTATTCATTTTCTGTTTGCATAACTTCCTGGCTAACTTTCTCTGTATGTTTCCTGGTTTACTTAACAGAGTTAAAGTATTATTTTTAGGGCTTGGCTGAAATTGTCGTAATGGACATTTAAAACGTCAGGTACTAATTAACTTATTAGCAAAGTTGAAGAGGCAAAGCCCTTAGATAAGCTCTGATAAACAATTTTTAATATTTAAATAATATTTCTTGTATGTTAGATATAATACCTTCAATAAAACAAATAGAAACCCAAACAGACCATTTGAGAAGTTCGGTTAATGCATCAGAAGAATTGAAACACCTCTTCTGGTAGAATAGACTAGACAGACTAGACTAGAATAGATTACTTCAATTGGAAGGAACCTTCAGCAATCACCTAGTTGCCCTGCCTGACCAAGGACTCACCAAGTTAACGCATGATTTTAAGGGTATCATCTAAATACCTCTTAAACACTGACAGGCTTGGGGCATTGACCACCTCTCTACAACAGCTGTTCCAGTGTTTGACCACCTCTCTAGGTAAAGAAATACTTCCTAGTGTCCAGCCTAAATTTTAGGTTCTGGTACAAAGAAGTATCCAAGAAAAAGACACATAATTCTCACTGCACCTTTTTTCTCCTTGTAACTTACGTTATATAGTCTACATGGCTCAACCTACATGGCCTCTCACCTTCACTTAAAAAACTTCTACAATCTGTAGTAATATGTATGGAAAGAAAAGGCTATAAATGAACAACCCAAATCTTGCAGGTATATTTCACAACTCTTGGCTCTAATAAATTAAGAAAATTGCTTTTCTTGGGTTTATGTTTGATTTTGATTTTGTTTTTAGTCAAGGACTCTAAAGCCAATTTAAAATTTTGTTTGGTTCCACTTCAATCTTTGTTTTAATGATAATGTCCATCCTAAAAATATTTTAGTCAGGGACTATCTTTTCCATATGAAATACTAGAAATTTGATGACATGTACAAGCTATGGGATGCTTTAACATTATAGTAATCAACATATTTTGTTATTTCTATTAAACATGATAAGAAAAAAAAACCTTGATAAAGCTTGATATGATTGTGTGAAAAAAAGAAGAAATAAGCAGAAAAAACCTAGGGGACATTTTCATAACCAAAAAAGGGGGTTGTTTTTACTTAATTTTGAACAAGCTCAGCTTGCTAATTGTTTAAATTGTTGTCATTATCCAGCCTTTGCCAAAAGAATAAAACGGGAAAATCTGAATTGCTCTTTCTTCAAATTAAGGTTTTCTCTGAAAATGTACTGTGTGTTTATACTGATGATTCCTAAATGTTGCCGCTAATAGATAAAAATATAGGAGATATTTAAAAGCACTCGGTGTTAATCTGACTAGTGAACACAGTGGAAGAATTTTCCAACAACTTCAATGCCTGCTGACCTGGGTCAATGCCAGGTGCTTTAGAAATTCTTACTTTCATACTTTTTCCATCTAATAATTAATGTTTATGACATCTGTTCTTATAGCTCACCATGAAAACCAGCACTTCTGCTGCCTATTCAACAAAATGGCTTATTCAAATACATTTAAATTCATAATTTATTTGGATATATTTTCAAGTTGCTGCATCTCTGGAGCTTATTGGATTTATTTTCCACATAAGCCATTGAATACCATGACATCCCCAGACTTGAAAACATGCTGCTGTTTCTTAAATCTGATGAAATGCTACCACCACTAGGTCTGATTTCTGGCACATACTATCTAGAGCAATGGACTAACCTAAATCAGAATCACAGAATATTCTGATTTGGAAGGGACCATCCAGTCCAACCCCTAAGTGAATGGCACATACTGGGAATTGAACCCGTAACCTTCGTGTTATGACCACTAAGTTTTAACCAGTGGAACTAATCTCAGGGTCAGTCAGCTCCTAAGCACTCTCCCACACCTGAATTGCCTTTTGAAGTAACACCTGAGTTTTAGAGCTCTTGTTTATATAACTTTCAAAGCTAGAAACTTTTGTTTATTTCAAAGTTCATGCAGATGCCCAGAAGTTTTTCTCTTGTCTAAAAAAGAAAATGAAATACATTTCCCAAACACTAAATGTTTTACCTTTCCTCTAAAACTTGAAAACCAAAATCAAAATATCTGTATCTTGCTGCTGCAAGAAAATTATGGTTTTCAATGAAAACATGCTTTCAAACTAACAATTTTGTTCTTAATCTGTCATGGAAGCAAAGGTTGTTTACTGGCCAGCTTTCTGTTTATTTCCTTCCAGAAGTCTACATGTCACAATTTGAAACAACAATGGACAGACAGTGAGTCCAGAAAGAAGTAATCTCCTGCAATAAGAATCTGTGCCCTCCCATGTCATATACAGCATTTATTTTGATACCAGAGACCTTACCATCCATGAGCTAATGTCTCAGAGCAATAAGAAGTACCAAAAGTTCCAAAAATTAAGGGCAAAATTAGCCTGGTTCTTCAAGACAAATCACAGAAGTTTTCAAACTTTTTTAACAAACACACCTGTTTTTCACGTTCTTTGATTTGTTGTGTTTCCAGGATGAGATATAAGCATTTCCAGACTGTGTTGAAGAGTAAAGAAAGCACTGGAATGTCTTTTCTTTAGCAATTCCTACTCAGTAGGTACTTCATTTAAAGTTTTTTATTTTTGCACAATCAGGCAGTAAAGAAAAAAATCAACCTGGAGTTTTGTGAATGAGAATTAAAATATCATGTAATAGCACTCTCAATTAAACAGTGACTTCACTGCTTTATTACCAAAGCACTATCAGTTCTGCTCAATCTCTTGAAAAATATAATTATTATTTTCTTACGCACCAATCATTTGTTTTTCACATTAATATTAAGGACCTGAAATAAATATATTTTTTTCCTTTTTAATAGTCATATAAATAATGGTGTTTGGGAAACGAGAAAACTAGAAAGAATATTACAAATACAAGAGGAAACATACATACAAATACAAGAAAAACGTGGTGGGGGGGTGTCCAATCAGAGCCCAGATTTTTAAAAAAAACCCACAAGTCAAAGAAATGTGGTTGCTGTTGTTCAATTTCAAAGGAGCAGGGCTGTCACAGACCTCTGTGTTAATGCCCTGCATTGCCTGTCAGAGGGAGCACAATCCACCATGCTGCAGTTAGTGTTGCTTTTAACAACCTTAGACAGAGAGACCTCCTGCCTACCTGATACTTTGAGGGGAAGCTATGATTTGGAATGTCAGTCTCTTCAGCAAGAAGCACTATTCACTAGAAGCACCTTTTTGTCTGTCCTTCAGAAAAGGAGATAGGGGTGAAAGTGTCTCTATGTGCAAAGTTTCAGAATGATCTAGCCAACAGCATCTGCAAAGTAAATTTACAGTGATTAAAACACATTGTCTGTCAATCTCTTCCAGCTCCTTGTCTTTCTTATTACACTCTGGGAGCAGGTATAGGAAATGCTGTACAAGATAAAAAGGATGGATGGCAGTCCCTTCGCATCACTTTTTATTCAGCTGGAGACACTGAAATATTATTGTTACAGTAAGACACTGGAAAACAAAATTTTGTGGCTGTGGTTGTAAATATTGAAGAGGAGAATGGTAAATATGGTCTTCATTTCTTAAGTCTAAGCAGGCTCATTCCTTCTGATCTTTTTCCTCTTCTGTGCTTGTGAGGCAAATGAAGTCTGTGAAAGATCTGATTGTGCTGGTAATACCTCAGGTGTAATATACCCAAGGCTGCTGAATGTAAGCAGTGTAGCAAAGAAAAAGGCAAATTATTGTTACAGGGCACAGCAGACCTTCTTCAGCTAGAATCCAAAGCCCAGCTGCCTGTCCTTGGAATCTTGCTCTCCCTGTCGTTGTGCCTTGTGGTTTATTACCATAAGAGATAATTAGTGAATGTATCATGGATAGCCTAGAAAGTGGAAGGAATTAATGTTGCTTTAAGACAGAAAACTAGCTCAAGGCAATACTCCTCTGCCTTCTTTTCCATGCTATGGAAGAACAATTTTCCAGCAGTTCCTGAAAGTTTCTCCCTCACTTCCACCCAGTAAGTCACACCAGGATATGTTCTTTATACCTTGTATAGCTTATTCTCTTTCTGGTGATCTTCCATTCTTTTCTTTCTTTCATTCTTGTAAAAGGTAGGAAAAATTCATAGGGGGCAAATTTCACAAATATTCAGAGTGCTATGTATGCATGTGTGTGCTAAGTTTCATCCTATAAAACCTGAAGGTATCTTCTTGCAAATCTTTGTTAGACACCTCTTTTCTTCTGCTTATTTTCTCAGTCATTAGCGGCAACCCTGGCCCCTTTTACCAGAGCAATTGAATAAGTAAACCTTTCTTAGTGCAGCTACACAGGATGGTGCAGCATATACCTCTTGTTTAGTGTACCTCTTCTGTGTTAATGACAAGGAAGAGAAGTAATTGCCTGCAAAAAAATCTTATGTAATCCTCAAGTAAGAACTACTATATTTAACACGTTGCAATAATTGAATATGTTAGGAAGAGGTTTATGATCCAGGAAAAGGACTTTTAGAAGCCTCTAATCTGATACACCTATTTCCTTATCCCAGCTTGTGCTTGACTCCTATTAAAGTTACAAGCAAACTGAGAAAGGAGGTCATAACCCTAAAAAATTATTGTTATTATATGATTATTTATTTTATTATGTGTTTATTATATATGTTTTTATTATATGTATTATAAGTTTCATAAGCTTCATGACTTTTCTTATTAGAATTGTGAATTTATGCTTAAATACATTTCATGTTCTTACTTAAAATTTTTCCTCATAAATTGTAAGTCTCAATTTCTCCTGTAAATTCTTCCCCGACCCTTTCTTTGGGACTGCAGGTCTTTGAGCAAAATATTGCTTTCATTGAAGGAGGAATTCTTAGAATGAGCATTAGAAAGTATCTGTGCATTTGTGAAATGGCTTTTAAGAGGCAGAGAAGGATCTTACATATTTTTCTGTACTGGAGGGGCTCGGAGGATACAAACATCTGCTGTGGTTAGAAAAGGGGTATTTTTGATTTTAAGTAAGGGAAGAAAAAGAAAAAAGTTATTAAGAAAGGTATATAATATACTGAAAAATTAAACTGGATAGGTGGAAAATCTTTCTAACAGCTGAAGAGCACTGAAATGACTATTCAATGTCTTTAGGAAAGTTAGAAAATCATGCAAAAGGAAAAATGTATCTGTCTGGGTGGAAAACTGTTAATGTCCCTTTCAACATTATGATTTATTGTGTTTATTTGACATAATACATTTAATTTATCTCACAAACCTCATTATGTCTCTTTCATCCTGTCTATAGTATTTGTCACTTTTTGTCTTCTTCCACCAAATATCTCAAAATTCTCAGCTATTACAGTAAGCTGTTATCTCTTTAGAGGTTCATAATTCACAAAATCTCCCCCTTCCCTTGTTCATCTGTGAAAGCACATTTAAAGCTTCTTTTATGTGTTAACCAAGCCATTTTTCTCTTAGGACTTGCCACATATATTTGTCTTGGTTGTGCCTGTATTCCAGACAAGTAAGTCTTCCTTTCATCCATGCTGTTGAAAATTACTTTCATCAAAAACAAACTCCAGCATAATTCTGAAACTAAGGTCAGAGAATTTGTCTTTTACTCTAGGGAGAGGGTTTTTTTAACCGTCTATCTGTGGATCCTTGGGCAAGCTTCTAGACTACTCCTAAGGGGTCTATGAAAGATAATAAAAGCAAACAAACCTACCTATTGACAATAGCCTTAACCTCCACATATAGGGATATACAAGGAATGTTTTAGGGGGCTTCAAAATTGAAAGTGTTTACTCTAAAGTGATATACCTGCAATCTCAGTTTTTCTTTGTGAATATTTTGGTGCAACTTCCATTAGGTTTTCAACAATGACAGCACCTCATGATTTAACAGGACAGCTACAGTCATGAGACACCAGTACGTTGGGGAAATTGGATGAGACCAATCTGGGTCTGGACAACTGCATCATAAACAGAAGAAAGCCTTATTTCATAAAAAAAGAAAAAGTCTGGCTTATGTCAGATGACAGCACAGAGAAATCCTTTTTCAAACATCTGAATTATTATCTTTCAGCCTGAGTCAACAAACAAAGGTAGTACTTCAAAACAACATGAACAAAATTTAAAAAAAAAAAATTTGTGTTTGTAGCAGATTATGTTAAATCATAAAACTGGATTCAAGAGGTTGAATGTATATTATTTAACATTCAGTGCTGATAGGAAGTTTTCTCAGTTTCCTTTGGGCCATGGAGAGACGTGGGGGCAGGAGTGCAAGGATGGCTTGCCACTGGGAAGTGCTGTGACACCCACCCCCAGGTGAGACAGATGGCTGCTCTTGGCCCTCCTAGACAGGATGCCTGATCTTCATATAACTGAAGGTATCTGAGGTGAAGGTTTCCCATGTAAATAAGAATATATGATTTTACACATAAACAAATGCCTGAAATACCACCACGAAACTCTGTGCATCACTGCTGTCACAGCCATAAGTGTGAGTTTCTGACTGCATATGGAGATAATAGGGCAGTCAGAACACTGAGGTTTTCAGTCCTATTCTCAAGGCTATTATTCATGGATAACAAGAACCCAAATTCTGTCTTGAAACCTGTCTATGAAACATTCAATAATGCACAGAGAAGCAAGATTTTTACACCTGCTGAGTTGAACATTAGTAATTTATATCTTCTGGGAAAACAAAACAATTTAATTTCCAAAAACCCAAGTTTGAAGTTGAACTGCTAAAGTTTTCATGGAGTTTTCAAAGAGATAGCTAACAATTACAATGGTTCTTGAAGAAAAAAAAGTGCTTCTTTGAAATCATATTCCTAAAATAAGCTGCTGTCTTCTAGTCACAATTAAGAATTTTTAAGTATGCCAATTAGACTGTGTCTTGTTCTTAAGAGATTTTGATTGCACTTCTGAGCAAAATGATGTGGGAATCAAGTCAATTCTCAGAAGGGGCTTAAGAAGCTTTTAAATTAACTTTTCTGATGCATGAAAGCATAATCTAAATGGAGCTGTGTTTTCACATGAGGTCTTGTTCCTTAATGTATGATGTATTAAGCAATACTGCTCATAGCAGTAGTTTAGAGAATTTTAAAAGGCACCAAGAAGTTTGTTTAAAAAGTAGAAGGAAAAAAAAAGAAAAACTTGAATTTTTTCTACAGAACAAACATCAGTATAAAACTTTTTTCTTTCACCTTTCAGATAAAGGCTTTCAACTGCTGGTATTTTTGCTTTATATTGCATATAAGCTTAAGTGGATGTCAATGCATGGACACTGTAAGGGTGAAGCTTTTCAAGGGCTATTACCATTTATATTTTTGCTTTAAGGAAGTACAGAGGGTCAAGAGGAAGAGAAAGACATCAGGACCTCAGCCTGTCCAGCTGTGAGAGAGCCTGGAGGTTCACCAGGTGTGAAGACTTCTCTCTCTCCAACCAGTGCTCCTCCAGAAGGTGGCTTGGGAGGCAGCGGGTCACAGGGCTACTATTTCCTGGCTCTCAGGACTCCAGTGAACTCTCTGATTTGTTTTCCGCTCTGTCACATGAAAAGAGGCAGAAAAGATGAATTTTCGTCTAACTTGTAATTTTTTTTTTTTGCTATCAGCATCCCCAAGGAAATTAAAGCCTTTTAATGTCCAACTCAGTCTGTTAGCATCTCACTTAATGATACTCTTCATTTAACAGATTCACCAAGACAGACAGGACATCTGATACTGTTTTATATAAGGACTACACTGAATAGCGGTAGAAAAACCTCTCAGCAGGTTTGTCCTAGGAGTTATTTTTTTGTTGATGAAACTGTCAGCACCTAAAAATGAACTCACTCTAATGGTTCATGAAATAACACGTTTATTATTAAAATTTTGTGAAAATTTATGGGGTCCGCTGTGTCTAGAATAGGGTCTAACTGCAAAAAACCCACACTTAAAGTATGTAGTAATAATAATAATAATACAAAGCATAGGCACACATGCTAAAGCAAAAGCAGTTTACAAAGAATATTAATACCACAAAACCAAAGCAAAAACCCTAAAGCAAAAGAACTAACAAAGAATAAGTAAAGATTTTAAAATACTATAGAGCACAAGTAAAATTAGTGTGTGTATGTATGTAAAGCGATTGCTCACACCAAGGTGTCCCGAGAAGGTGCAGGGAAAAAAGATAGCCTGTCATTTACCTCTGCAGTGTTGATGGAACTTCTCTTCAAATGTTGCTTATGTCCAATCTTTTTTTATACACTTTTCTTTGGGTATTTCTGGGGTAATAGACAAATGAAATAGGCCCAAGGATCCCCTTCTCAAGTCCCCGGCAGCCAGGATGTTTACAAAAAAAGGCCATATTATCTCCATATCACTCCTTTCTTCATTTTAATCCTTTTATCCCTGTCTGGTAATGTCTCCTCATGTGCTGGAGTTTTCCAGGAAACCATTTTTTCTTCCTTTTGTATGGCCTTATCTATCACCTTACACATTCAAAACACAAACTGTTTTCTGTGTGCAGAAACTGGGTTTGCTGTGCTGCTACTGTGTATAACAACTGTTTTTTTGGGTGCAGCTTACCTGTAAGGTGTAAAGAATTACACATGGAAAAGATGTTTTTAGTCTGTTAACTTACGTTATATTTAAAATAGTGGGGAGTATGTGGATTTTTCTTCCTTGGTTCTGTCAATAAAATTCACCAAAGTGAACGAAATATCTGAAAGTGGGTCCAGAACTATAGTGCAACACAAATTTCATAAGTCCCAAAAAGATATTGTCATAGGTGGAAGTAATAAAGTCCTTGCACAGCTATTTCATTGTCCCACGTTTCCCTCTGGACTACAAAAGGTCTCAGAATAGTAAAAACACACACACACACAAATCTTCCCCCTTTACAAATTTATTCTAAAAAAACACTTGGTTTTGATTAATTCTTATGAATAGTGAATAACATCCACTTAGCCTAGCAGTCTCACTGACACTGTGAGCTCACAGGACCCTCTGTTCTCACAATCTCCCGTTTCACTGCCTTCTCATACCCCTGCATCTATTCAGCCCTACAGCCCTCATTGCTGCAGAGTGAGTGATGTTGTGCCTGGACTTTGGCCTCCATCTCAATTTTCATCAATTCTTAGCCCATATCTCAAAAAGATTTTATAATTAATATCAAAATCAATGCAAAAAGTAGAGTTTGTGAATTTTTGCAACGTTTCTCCCGATGTCAAGGTTTCTGACATAACAGAATAGCCCTGAAAATGTAACACCTTGTCTNAATCAATGCAAAAAGTAGAGTTTGCGAATGTTTTGCAATGTTTCTCCCAATAGCCCTGGAAATGTAACACCTTGTCCTCTCTAGGAGCATCAGAGGATTCCCCACTATAGAAACCCAGGTTGCAAGTAAACCATAATGGAGTCCTGAAGGATTATAGAAGTAGTTTTATTATTATGTGCAAATATTCAATTACTACATGCATAAATTTTTAAATTAAACTGCCATTAAGGATTAGAAACAAATGTGAATGTATTATTGTGGTCCTAAATGTAAGAGACAGAGAATATGGGAAATACAAGCTGTCTTGTGTTGAGGATAAATTTCTGAAGTAAAATATCCAGTATCTTACCCCAGAGCAATAAAAAGGACAGCAAAACAGGCAGGAGAATGCTACTACCTAAACTTATGGTCCTATTCAAATCTAGATTGTGCTGGGTTCCAGTGCAAAAATCTATTAGTAAAAAAGGAGATATGACAAACTCATGTGAGAGTGGGGAAATCAGGTCACCAACTGACTGAGACATCTTAGAAAAGTGTCTATATAGAAGCCTCTCCTTCTTTTCTTATATTTCCTAATACCCATAAATTGGATAGTACATATAATTGGAAATAATTAAATAAATTTGAAATAGATATTAAAACTAAATACAAGTATGTCTTTAAACCAATATTAATGATTAGTTGATATCATGGTAAAACACACTACTAAGACTCTCAGTACATATCTTCCCACCTGTGGCAAAAAAAAATCTGTGTTTTATTTAAGTTGTACTTTTCTTTCCTTTTCCAGTAAATGTCTACCCTGTTTCCGCCCTGAATGTGATGGTCCAGTTAAAAATACATTCTGTTTATACCAGCCTTTTTTATTGACCATGGGGTGATACTTCACTTCTCTCGTCAAGTTTCAGATGATCTTTATAAGGAATATAAACTTTATCAGTTTTCTCCTGAGACCAGATTGTCTACATTTAGTTACAGATGTAATTTTACCTCATTATTCTGGAACTTAGGTTTTTGGAAACAACCTTACAGTTTTTCTCCTTTTTGAGTGTTTTTTTTATGTGATTCACTTATTTTCCACAGCTCTGATCACCAACATTTTTCTGAGGTCAATAAAACCCCTATATCTGTACAAAGGAGGTAGCTATTTACATGTAAACATGAGCAACATCCCACCATTTCACAACAGAAAAACAAGATCAGTGCCTCTGTTAACCTCCTTTCTCAGTTTATTCAAGTAGCTTTTCAATTAATTTTGCTTTATTCAGTTAACTTTCGCTTGGAGTACCAGATTTGTCCCTGTGTTCATGTGGGTGAGTGGCAATGTGGAGGGATGATGTGGTCCATGCAGTATTTATTTTAGGGTTGAAAGAAAATTCAGTTTAAAAAAATGTGGTTTGTATTAAGTGCTGGTAATGGCAGGAGTGAGGAATGTTTTTTGACCTCCTGTGAGTTCCATTGTTGTGTGCCAGCTTCTGGGAAGTTCATCTCCTTAGTCTTGAGTTTCCTTCTAGTCACTTGATTTCAATGTCCTAGTAGAACATAACAGTGCCAGAAGCATTCTACAAAGTAGGTTGTGCCAGTCTGCGGGGCTTGAAACATCAGGGTTGAGGCTGAAACCCATACAGACAGACAGTCCTGGCCGTGGGGTTGGGCACCCTGGGCAGCTGCCCCGCCTGGCAAGGTCTCCTCTGGACATGAGATTTAATCCCAACAAGTGAATGGCAGCAATTTCAATTATTGCAATGACCTTTAGGAAATTGCAAATGACAAAAGGAGGGATGTATTTTCTGCATAAAGTCATGGTTATTTCAGAGATGGTAGAAGTGAAGCACCTGCCTGGTTCAGATATCCCTGATGTTATAATACCTTCTGTTTGAGCAAAAGAGCACAGCACCATCTCCTATCATCTTTAAAAAAAGTTATGACATCTGCTCTCCAGATGCTCTCCAGAGCCCACCCAGGCCCCTCAATCAGGAGCAGGTGCTGCCACAACTGTAGCAGGGTCTCAGAGACATGGCAAGTAGAACGGAAAGTAGATCACCAACAATTCCCTCCTGTAAACACCTACAGCAACCTAAAGCTCTTCCTGATGCATCTTTTCTGATCCATACTATATCAAAGAACACAGTGAGAAATTACGGAGTTACTACAATGCCAACCCAATTACAAGCTGTAAATATCCTAATTTTCTTCTAAGAGAAGTAAGTAAAAGACCATTTGTAACTTTTTATTTACACCATTTAGAAAAAACCCTCAGCTTTACCTGCATGAGCAGTCACACGAAAATTCTACAGGCACTTTGCAGCCGTAAGGGACAGGTACCTGTGTACAGGATTGGCCTCATATTCTGTTTGCAGAACCTTTTTAAAAGCAAGGAGTGACATCATAGGGTTAGGACGCGACTTTTGACATCACTTCTGGTCAATATATCTGATATACAACTACCCTGGCACAACCTGAGGCTTTTTGCTCTTGTCTTGTCATTAAAATCCTATTTTCATTTGAGAACAGAATAATTAAGGTGAAGAAGTACCTGTATGTAGAAAATTTTTATTATCAGCTTTCTTAATTATTTTAGAGGAAAAAAACATTTTCACATTTTTTGTATTAGCAAAAATAGCTCTTATATTAAGTGACTTTCAAGTATTGTGTACCAATTATGAGGGGAAAAAACCACAATTGTTTAATCAGTTACACTTTTCTATACTTTCTTGAATCAAGTGTATGTTGTTACCCCAAATATGAATAAAGATTAGGTGAGTGTTCACTTTATGTGCATTGTTTCAGTCTTTTTAATGAGCAGACTTATTTTCAGTTCAATTAATGATTTTTTCCTTTGAAGTTTTTACAGTACATAAGAAAATACAACAAAAAAAAAACACCACTTTGCAAGAATGCTGTGGCACGTTTTCATTCAACAGCTTGTTGCAAGTGTTCAGGCAAAAACAACATTTTAATAAATCCCACTAAGTCCCTTCCTCCTAAGGTCTTTGCTGACTCTTTGATGGACAAAATTCTGCTGTTATTCGTTATGACAGATCAGCCTTTGTGTTTCATCTCTCTGGGGAAAACCCAAACTGTTATTTTAAGGTGAGTTGTTCACGTCACGTTAATTCAGTTCAGTTAATGTGGTATGGCTTTTTTAGTCAAAAAGTTTCACACTTTTCCTGATGGTAGGAATATATTGGTTATAAAGAAAGCAGAAGATAATGGATAGAATGAACAAGGGTCCTGCTGGGGTTTCACTCCAAAACACTTGGAACACCCTGCTGTCCTCCTGCACTTCAAAAACATGCACCTCAGAAAGATGAGTGAATTACTTTGCCTTTCCCCTTCTTTTCTGATTTGTTTGGGTTTTATTATTTTCAATATTATTACTCTGCAAATACTTAGACATCCAGCTACTACAGTCCAGATTTGGCACAGCTGGGAAGTCCCAAAGCTTGTGATGATTTGCTTCCCCCTCGTGCTGCACATGTGTACCTACAGGCTCACCCAAAGAGCTAAGCCAGAATATGGAGTAGGAGAATAAAAACTCCAGCCTTATCTAAACATGGCTTTCTGAAAATCCATTTCTCCAAATAAAGGAGTGTAAATTGAGCTTGAAATCCCAAAACCGAGGATTACCTAAAGCTGCTCTGGGACAGGTAGGAGAAGTTACACTGTCATTGTACAGGACAATGGGCAGACATCAACACTGAATCAAAGCTTGAAAATTCTGTTGTTTTCTTTTTTAAGACCTCATGAGTTTCAGTCCTCAGTTGAACTGATTAGTTTAAATAAAGTTGTGTCCTAGGAAACTTCCAGTATTTTTCTCTACAACCCTACAACTGCTTTACTTCACACTCATAATACTTAATGTAAGACATTAATACTGTTTTCCTATTAGTACAATTGATAATTAAAGAATCAATCCTGCAGAGCACCTTGTTACACCTGATGTTAGCTTTCCACAATTTAAAAAAATGGACTGTGTACACATCCTTTCACAGCTGACCTGTTTTCAAGGCACTGAGGGTACATTTCTCTCTCTGGGATCACTTCACAGAGTTTTTAAATGAACTTTATAATTTGCTTTTTTTAAATCTTCAGAATATACATTGACCTTTTCCCCACTCACCTCCATTATTTTCACATGATCAAAAAATTGTAATAGGTTAGAGGTGGATGGTTTTCTTTTAAAGAAAAAATTCCTCTTTATATCTGAATTATCATAAATCCCTGAAAATTGAAAAATTTTGGTTTTAAAGATCAATTTTATTGTCAAGATAAGTCTCAATTTTCTGCAGTTCTCTGAAGCATCAGCTCTATTTTTTAAAAGCATATTTATAATGCTTTCTAACTTCTTGATATTCAGCAAGTGAAACCATTTAAGTATTACATTCATCATGAAAAGTTGCATTATAGTTTATTTATGGGTCAACCTAAATAAGAATGACAGCGAGTCTAAGAACAACTATTTGAAATATAGTATAGGAGCATGGCACTGTTCTGTTTCACTGGTGAGTGGTGAGAAATTCCCCACTGAGTCATTAATGGACTGTACATACTTGAATTATTTCAGAAGTTCACTAAAATGTTAATTATGTTTTAAAAAATTTCTAGCTGCTTCCTGAATGTAAAGGTCTTTCAAAATGATACATGTTCTTGGGGAAATACAATCAAAGCCAGAAATAATAAAAATGCTACCCAAGGCCCATGAATCCTCAAAATTACTCTCTCATCTTCAAATATGCTTCTAAACATGAAAATCCACTATTAGGAAGCTCTTGGCAGAATCACAAAAAGATTTTTGCCAGAGTTAAACCAAACTGGTATCTGTCCTGTGATGACATGTTCCTGTTCCTTTTACCAGTTTTTCCTACTCTAGGACATGTTATCTGCAGTGGCACAAGGCTTCTACAAAAGTGTCTGTATTTCTCTGGTCTGAGAAAAAAAAAGGATCATAGAAATATTAAGGTTGGAAAAGACCTCTAAAACCATCAAGTCCAACCTATTACTGCCAGGCCCACCACTAAAACAACTTCTCTTGGAAGCATACAGTGTTTGAAGATATAAATTAATCTTCAGCCAAGTGGGCCAGATGTAGATAGTCAGGGTAAGTTTTACTGCTATAGCCTGTCCAGCTCAGCATTCCTGGCCAGTTTCCCACACTAGTCATCAGGGCTGTTAGAGCTTAGGACAGAACTTTTACTCCATAAATAAGAGCTGCAAGAGGCAGGAGCTAACACATCTGGCTGCTTTCCATAGACACAGCACCTGTTGTAGTATCATATATTCTCTCGGCAAAGGAAATATGCAAGTGGCACCACATATCTGTGTACCAGTGGCATGCTCAGTCCTCTGCTCTTATGACCTATTCTACTCTGAGTAGCCACAAGTGATGGAAATCATCGCTATGCTCAGTATCATTATGAGTACCTAATCTTCTCTTAGATTGATTTTTGGGTCAGATCTCACATGGAGTGTGCCCCATTTAAAAGAAGGAGATACACAAAGAAAGCAGTAGTGGTCAAAGGATTTGTAATTGGGAAAGGAAAGGTAGCATGCTGCATCAGGGTTTGTAGAGCTCACATTGTAGTATGTCTAAGAGCAGAAAAATCCCATTCTTGCAAGACTGAGGAAAATGTAATCAGCAGCAGTACTGGAAAAAATCTTGTCTAATTACATATTTACAGAATAGAGAGAAATGACATTGGAGTTGTTCCAGGTTTTTGGTTACACAATATATGTTTAACAAAACTATCTAATTATAACTGCACATATTTACTCAAGAGATAGAAAAGTCTTCAAAGGAGTTTTTTCAACCTCCAGGAAAGCTATTAAAAAAAAAAAAAAGATTAATCATTTACTATTCCTAAAAATATGTTGCCTTTCAGTTTATAAATATATGAACTGAATATTATTTAATATTTTATGCTATATAATAATGCACTTCAAATCTCTTAATTAATGCTTTCAACAAAAAATATCTTGGAACTGAAGGCTGAGGTTGTCTGTCCTTCTCAAACAGAAAAAATGATCACAAAACCAAACACAAGTGCCTCAAAATTTTGCTTCCTCACAGGGTAACTGCAGGATGCAGCCTTACTTTCTGAAGCATCAAAATACCTGCATATCTTAACATACAAGAGTTGTGATGACTTCTTGGATAACAGAGGTTGTTGTAATGGGTGGTCTCCAAAATAAAAACAAAATCCAAACAGAAGCTGTTAACACTAGAGCAGAGGTAAATAGGAAAAATCTATCCTGATGAAAAATAAAATAACTCATGATTTTTAAGCTTCCCTGCTGAGTGTGGACAAAATGGCAAAATCCTGACATGTACTGAGTTCCAAACAAATATTGTTTTGGAAATACAGAAACAACCTCAGAGGACAGGTTGCTGGAATATTTTGGTTTTTTCTTGCAGCTAGATATAATCTTTCCCTCTGTCCATCCAATGGGCTTCCTGCTTCACCCCTCACTCTCTGGGCTTTCCACTGCATGGAGCAAAGGGTATGGAGCAAAGGGCCAGTAGCCTCTCACTGCAGCCCGGATTTCTTCTCTTTTTCTGCCCCTTCTCTGCCCCTGTTGGAGCGCATGAGCAAGCCATTGGCCTCCCACTCCATCCTCCTGGACAGACGCAGTGCCTTGGGAAGTCATACCTGTTGCCTCTTCACCTGCCCCTGCTCTTTGGTGACACCTCCTAGGCTCAGCCATCACGACATAGAAGCCAGTGTGTTCTCCTTGATGCTTGGAAAGCTGCACCCCAGCTTTGAGGTCAGAACACTTCCAGCCCAGGATGAAAGCAGGGTGCCAATGTCAGATAAAACAGAAGTTCCCTCACCACCTGAGGAGTGCTATTGGCCCAGGGAGAACCAGACATTCTGTCCGTTGGCTTGATTCTCACTGTAAAACTCACAAGGGCCAACAAATCTCCACAGAATGTCTCGTTTCCGTGGAACAGTATTTTCCAATGTGAGACCTGCTCTATCAATCATTCCTCTTTTTTCAAACATCTCAAACTCTGATATAAATTTAATGAGGTTTTGTAGCAGCATCACGTCCTCAGCACATCAAGCATGGAGAGAAAACTGCACCACTGGCTCATCAGATGCAGTGCAAAATGTCTCAGCACAACAGGGTTTTAGAAGAAGCTCAGGGAACAAGAGACTATTGTTTGTACTTTCTGTCATGACAAGCCCCCAGCTGAAGAGCAACTTCATTTTGTAGTACAAAAGCACTCTTTAGTCAACAGGACTTCCATACAAGTGACAGGGCTAGACATTAAATCAAAACTTTTCTTCTCCCTGAATGTGTACAATATAGTGTCTTCAAAGAGACCAATGATGACAGTGGTACATAGGCTTGAGATGTCGTGTCCTGCATGCTCTCATTAGAGACCAGAGATAAACTATACGCAAGACAGAAAATAACTCTCTTTTGTAGAAGTCATTAGCAAGTCCATTTCTTGTTTTAATAAATGCACCTCCCTCCCACTTATCTTTACTTTTTGCACTCCTTTTAAATATGTTAAAGATCCAAATATATCATCAGGCATAGAAGGATATTACATGAATGCTGATTTTTAATCTGTGACAAATACATTATGCATAATAGCTTCCTTTTAATATTTCATAATCATCTTCATTTAATAATTGATCTGAGTGTAATTTGTAATGCTCATTACTCCTATGAATTGAAAATGCTTTTCATCTCACAGCATAGATCCAGCACAGGCAAAGACTGGAGCTGCAACTGCTGCTTACTTTGTGTTAATCAGGAACTGGAGCCTGGAGAGCAGTGCAGGTGCAGGCAAGAAGCACATCCTTTCCCTGGGAATGCTCAAGGACAGAAATTGCTTCTACTGTGTGCGCTCTGACATCTGCTGAGTGCATGTCAGCAAAGTGAAGGGCATGTCTCATGCTATCTGTTCAATTGCGCTGTCACTGCCAACTCAAGCATGTCTTTCCCTGTGCTGACATGCATGACAAATTGCAGAAAAAGCTCTGACTGCTAATACTTTCTTTCTGCATCCCAGCTTTTGGTGATGGTAAAATGTAGTTAATTCTGATGAAAGTGTTGCACTCATGAATGTTTCGATATGTAATGTTTTGCTGCATGCACTCAGAGGACCTGTTGTGGAACAATCCTGCTCATATTTCAGAGTCCTGCAAGTGATACTTTTCATATTCAATCTATTGTGATATTTACCACTTAAGAAATGACAGGATTTTTTTTTTAATGTTGTAATATTATGACATGCCAACAAACTATTAGTACCTTTGAGGGTCTGTTGGCTGAACTGTAGTTGACTGTAGTCAATTTTTCTTACTGCAACATGTTTCTATAGCACAAAATATGCCACAGTGTTTGGACCATCAGAGCTACAGTGTTTGGACACAGTGTGTGAATTATCCACAGGTAATGGACTAGCAAGTCCAAGGAGAACAGCAATTAGTCATGGAACAAGCAAACATTAGTGGAGGTATTTTAATTTGTAGAAACTATGAAACAAAATAATGTGGGAAACTTATTTTTGCACCTTTGAAATAATGCTTTTACAGGAGAACTTTGGACCTTTTCAAGCTTCAGGATGTTTCAATGGATGGTTTGTACTCTATATTACTCAAGCAGTAACGTCACAATAAGCATGAAAGAAAATCCTATATGAGGTGACACTGTAAGGCTAAGATTAAAGTCCCTGCTCTAGTAGGCAGACAGAGAGGGGCTGCTAGACACAGGTTGCTTCACCTGTGTCATGTATTCCATGGGATTGCAGCCCTTTCTTATCTTTCTGAAATGCCTCGGATCTCACCTAGAGATACCTAAGGTAAAACCTTCCATAAAAATAAAACAAATTAGATGTGAAACTGTTCAAACTTTTTTTCTTTATTTTAAATTACCTTCTCTTTTGTATGTATTACAGGGGTTCTTTTTGTCCAAATTCAGTATTTTAAATTTATTTCTTCTTCCACTACAAGTTCTTTGGAGCAGGAATTACTTCTTCACATGTGAAGGTAAAAAACCTCAGGTACTGAGTCCCAGAATTTTGAGGGAGACATTGGATTATCAACACTATCATTTTCAAGCATAGAAACCCATCTGTCCTATCATATATAAAACAAGGACTTTGGTACTCTCTATCCTTCCTTCCAGATAAAGACTCTGCTGGGAAATGAAGAGGAAAGAAAGGCTTGTTGAAGCAGCAAAACTCTGGTCTACCTTCCTCCTTCTCCTCTTCTGTGTCAGGACCAAAGTCCTTCTGAGCAAACTTGTAGTATTACCCACATATCTGGTATGTGCATGATAATATGCACCTTTTTTTCAAGCACCAAAAATTGGTAATCAGGACCAACAGTGCTTGACTCAAGCAGTCCTGGGAGTACTTGCATCTTTTAAGGACCTGAGCCATATTCCCCTCCCAGGGATTTCCTTTCTCTGTGCCAATCACCTGCCTGAATTTTACTGTAGAAATTCTGTATGGTAACTGTGTTTGTTACATCTAAAATACAAAGAAAATCTTCTTGTACTTTAGAGTGTCTGACTCTGTAATCAGCACTGGTCTGAATTGGGAGTATGACCAGCTCATGACTCCTCTGTCACCAGCCCTGACCTGGGCATCCTCTAAAACAGCTGAGATAGATCTGAAAGTGGTGTTCACTGGAATTTAAATGCCAAAGAGTATAAGGATGTTTAATGAGATTTTCAAAATGCCCAGGCTCTAAAAGTTTTATGCTGATTAGCTTCTTTTGTTTAAGCACATTCTCTGCCTGGGTTGTTTGAGTTGCTAATGTAAAACTTAAGGAATGAACAACCTCTGGTCCTTAATATGCATAGATGAATCCCACTGTTTTTGTGTGCAGTGTATAGCACTTCCAGATGGCTTTGATGCATACTAAATGTTTATTATGTTTTCTAAAATTATTTGAGTTTAACAAATTACAACCAAGTGTCTAAAAGGAGAGAGGAAATAAACAAACACACAGCCAAAATGTTTCAAAAGCTAAGTAATTGTTTGTAATTGCTTTTCAGATATATTTGTTTTCACCTGTGGTAAAATATTTCTGTTGTGTGTTCTCCAACAAGTATTTTGGAAAACAGCGTGTAGAACAAGGTGTTCCTACTTAATGTTTGAACTCCTGGCCAAAAGGGAATAGGCAGTAGGAAGTCCTTAAAAATAGAAGAAGAAAACAAGGTACACCAGCCTGCCAGAATGCATGCATTCAAACTGGTTTATTAAATTTGATCATTTCCCAGTAAGGCTCTTTTATTTATTTTTGAGATCAGCTTATTGTTCTATAGTAAAAGATCTCCAAAGCTCTTAGGTTTTTATCATTCCTGCATACAACATCATGCCTACATACAACAGTCGGTCGTGAAGGTAAACTTGCAGGAGGTGTGTAAATATTAGATTAAATGAACTGAGTGCTTGACCTTCATTGAAACTCCGTATGAATTACGTTCTCAGGGCTTATCACCCATGTTAGTCGGATATCTCTCTAACTCTGGTGCATTCAGGAGAGGGTAGTCACAAAAGTCTTTTCGCGGGGCTGGATCTGAAGTCTTGCAGCATCTACAAATCTGTTTATAAATATCTAAGTCACCCAAAAAGAAACTTTATTTAAGACTTAGAGACTTTTAGTCCTGCTCTTGATCTCCAAGTATTGTGATAACCTGTGAAGCTACTGAAAGTCCAGTGGGGGGAAAAAGAGTGGACAAAACAATTTAAAATGCAACGTGAAGTAAAATTCAGCTTGTTTCAGGCTCACCAAAAAATTCTGCACATAATCATCAAGACTTAATTAAAATTTCTCTTGCACCTTTTAAACTGCACTTGATGTCTGAGGCAATTTTCCACTTTTCATATCATGAATAATCTTTCTCCTTTTATGGGTGAAAAGGGGAAAACCACCAAACTTGCCATCAGGCACAGTTTGAAATGGCATTTGCAGCTTCTCCCATTAGACTTCCAGGATCTTAGTGAATGGTAGGTTCCCCAGGGATCAAAATGGTACACTTCATGTTTGTGACTATATGTTGGAAAAGGTGGTTTTGTAGCACACCTGGAGATACCTCTCCCATGACCTCTGAAGACAGGCTATATGATGTCTTTTACTCACAGTCTTGAGTATTTGCAGAAACCAGTGTCAGATTTTCATCAGTAATAGAGTAGCTATCACCAGATTGAAGGTCCCGGAAAGAAGTCTTTTGGAAAGCATCACAGTGAAGCAGAGATGAATGCAGACAAGGGTAAGAGTGTTGAACCAACAAATAAGGGATGTAGTCTGGAATAACAGGCTGTGTCAGAAGACCCCTTTGGGAAGACTAAGAGAAGTCTTCAGAAACTTATCAAACAGCATTTCACATAGCCAGAAGGAAAAGCAACGTGTGGGAGGTGATTTAAAGCTGGTCCCTCTGAGCTGTGCTATGCACTCAAAACCTGCCATTTTCAGCCTCTGTGTTTAGGTAAGGTCATTAATTATTTCTTCTTAATTTCATCTGCACACATGAAAGTTTTCTTAAGTTCCAACACTGAGAAAAGGTTTGGTTGTATTTTTCCCCATGGCAAATATTCTAATGCTGCTAATTCTGTGTATAGGTGAAAAGTATTATATTATTTTGATTCTATAAGACACATTTTCCTTCCTGCTAGATAACACTCTGGATTGTGAATACACAGGAGCAGAAGTTGAAACATTTTTCTTCCCAGTATGAGATTGTCAGGCTGCACAATTAGCAACTCCTCATGACTATACTGCAGAAGCCTAATTTTCCAAACTCCTCAGTCATCCTGGATATATCCACTGTGTCAAAAAAAAAAAAAAAAAAAAAAAAGTAAAAAAAGCACAAGGTGAAAGAAAATGAAGGTGAAAAAAAAGACAGTGAAAGGTAATTTCTTTAATAGAATCAGAAGCAAAATTTTCTGTTTCTCAAGAATTTTTGATGAAAAAAATGCAAGTGGAAGGATCAATGGAAAAACAGTTTTCCCATTTGTTCTGCTCTCACCTAGGGATGTAGATCCCTGCAAGTCCAAGAAGGATTGAAATATGCTTTCAGGTGTACTAAAAAGGTCTTACATTTTAAAACATTACAGGAAAGGAAATTTAAACCATTTACAGGAAAGTAAAATAAGTCATATAGGCTAATTAACATTTCCCAAATATCAGTCATTTCATATACTTCTTATTGCACAGGGGTTTCCTTCATGTTATTTTTTTCTGTCTCTCAATAGGTTGCAATTCAGTAAAGTATTCCAAATGTGAAAATTTTTCTGTGTGCCCAAATTCCGTATTTCCCCACTATTTTGGAGAGTAAGTCAGTGCCTGAAGAAAAGAACTCTGCTTAAACTCATTTTGCAAATTAAGTCTGTGCTGTAGTGTTTTATTGAATTAAGATCTGTCTTTGACCCATATCTCTGTCCTAAAGCTATTGGGAAGTAAGCAACTCACATCAATTGAATATTTTCAAATGTGTTCTATCAGAAGACTTACTGTCTCCTAGAGTGTTTTGCTTGATATTTTTATCTTTTCTCAGCTTCTCTAATGTTTGTTTCCTATGTAATGAAATCAAAAACTCATGTTTTATTCCTCATGCTGATTCACCAATGCTATGAAGACTACACTATTTCCTCCCACGTTCTGCATAGAATCTAGAACATCTGTCTTGTGTTTAGGCTGTGGGGGTAAAAAAAGGGTTTTTTTAGGGGGTTTTTATTTTTTTTTATTATTATCATCTCCAGATATTCTCTGGTGGTTTCAGGGAAACCATCTTCAAATTTTTGATGACATTTTTTCCTCGTTGGTATTTTTTCCTCCTCAGTATTTTACACAAATGTATGTCATGTTCTTACACTGTACTATTCTGGCCTCTTCAAGTCTCCTTGTGGTTTAAGTCTCTTCTGTCTATTCCCTTATTTTGATGGAGCTGTCAAATTTGATCAATGACAAATGTAACAGTTCTTTTAAAATAATCACAAGATCTTAAATGCTGAGGGTCATACTACTGTTCCTTGCATTAACCTCAGCTCTCAGGCTGTCAGAGTTTCTAATCTATTCTGTGATACTGGATGCTTTGATTCCAACATAAATCAATAATGTAGCACTATAACATACGCATTATGGAATTTCTCATGTAAGGAAATGCCTTTCAGGATTTTTTTTTTAACTACCTAGGAATAGATTATATTTACTTGTCATTCAATAAAAACATCTTATTTTTAGTATTTCAGAATGATAGTCCTATTATAAATATTCATACAGGACCTTTTTCATAGCTTAACAAAATCAGTACACTATCTGACTAAACAGAATTGATAATAACATCATATTGGTGTTTTTTCATATGGTCAGTCATTTATGACTTAAACCTTGGATGTACCCAAGCAGAATACTATATGAAAATATCTGTTCAAGTTTCTTCAAGCCAGCTCAACAACCAAAGTAGGTACATTCATGAGTTCCGGAGTTTGGATAACTCAGCCAAAAAGATGTATATAAAGGTATAGTCATAGAATCACAAAATTGTAAAATGATTTGGGTTGGAAGGCACCTTCAGAGATCACCTAGTCCAACACCCTGCCATGGGCAGCGACATCTTGCACTATAGCAGGTTGTTCAAATCCCCAACTTGACTTTAAACACTTTTCAGGGACAGGGCATCCACAACATCTATGGGCAACTTGTTCCAGTCTCAGTATGCCATGGGTTTTACCAGGGATCAATTTTTTTCTACTCGAATTCTCCCCTCCACACAATTACTATAAGTTGAGAGAGGTTTTATACAGACAAAACAGAGGCTTGACATAAGGGATATAATACTAAGATTTATTACTAGCAAGATAAAAACTAAGAAATAACATATACTACAACAGTTCTAATTAAACTAGCTTATCTTATGAAAAAGAATGTCAGGTCGTTATTTACAAGTTCGGCGGCTCATCTTGGGGTTTCAGTCTTTATTTCCCCCACCTTGGGAAGGCAAGGGAAGGGGGGAAGGCCCTTTTTCTGTGGAGTCGGACATTTGGCTGAGTACCAGGTTCTAACAAAAGCATTTCTCCTTGCTTTAACAGTTCAAGAGAAAGGTGTCTTCTTTTTGTAAAATCATAAGTATTTACAAAAGCATTTCTCTCCCTACTTTGTATCAGTCTAAGGGGAAAGAAAGGTTCTTTCTTTTGAAACAATTACTGTAGCACTTGTAAAGTGTCTTTTCTGTTATCTTGAGGATGACAGGTTCAGTGTGTCATTGCTGGAGATTCCTTTCATTCTCTCTCTCCCTCTCTCTTCTGGCTCTGCTGCATGACGACTCCAGGATTGGGTCTGCCCCTCCTCCTTTTGGGGCAGGACCAGAGGCTAGGAAGATACAGCCAGGCTCCTGAGGTCTTCCATGGCTTGTAAGGGACACTTACTCCATTATGGTCTGTACCACAGTTATAGGGGAAAATGGCTTTGAGTCTTTTCCCCTGTTCCTGTGGGGTCCTTTGCAGAAGGACACTTACTTTACCATAGTCTTCTCCCACGACTACAGAGAATGGCTTTGAGTCCTTCCTCTGCTGTGTGGAGGTCCTGTTCCCACCAAAGATAGTTCTAAATAGACTTTTCCTTGTGGGTCTACCCAAGAAAACAGCTCTTCCATTCTCTGCTGTCTTTTAGGGTCACAAGTGAGCTGCACCAGCATGGATCCCTCACTGGGACTAAAAGTCCTACTTGAGACAACTTGATCCAGCATAAAACTCTCTCTCTCCAAGGGCACAAGTCTCTAGCAGGACTCTGCTTCGTCTCAGACCTCTCACGAGGTTCACAGCCTCCGTAGGCACTGGTCTATTCTGGGACAAATTCCCTCATTAACTGCTGGAGGTCTCTCTGCACCCCAGTTATCTTTTGTAGTTTTCAGTTTTTCCCCTGCTGTAGGGAGAGAAGGAGGGGAACTCCCCTCTGGTCTCAGCTCTTCTCCTGCTAGACCTGACCTTGAAGGAAGCTCGGTTATCTCAAATCCTCCTCTGTTCTCCGCTGGGGCTAGAATCTTTCTGCAGCCAAGTTGCAGGTGGGCAGCTTCTGTCTGGAGTTTTTTTCTCCACTGTTACACATCCCGGCTGGAAAGACTTCAGTGCCATGCCTGCCCCCAGGCCAAGGCCAGGGGAAGAAGGGTCTGGCTCCCCTACCTGGGGGCCTGCTGCTTCCCTCCTACATGGCTTCTTCTAATTTCTTCTGCAACACCCACCCACCTTCTCTTCCATTTTTTTAAATATGTCATTAGCAGAGGTATTACTAAAACTTTTGACTGGCTTTTTCTCCGGAAATCTACCTGAGTCTGACCATTTCAGCCCGGGGGGGGCTGGTAAAACCCACGACACAGTACCACCCTCATTGTATAAAGTTTTTTCTGTACATCCAATTTAAATCTATATGCGTTCAGTTTAAAGATATTGCCCTTGGTACTGCCACTACAGGCCCTGATAAAAAGTCTCTCTTCATGCCCTCTTTATGTATTACAAAGCCACGATAAGGTCTTCCCAGAGTCTTCTCTAGGCTGAACAACCCCAACTTTTTCAAACTTACTTCACGGGAGAAATGCTTGAACCTTTTCATCATTTTCCATGGCCCTCCTCTGGACCTGCTCTAACAAGTCCATGTCCTTCTTACGCTGGAGGTTCCAGAGCTGGACGCTATACTCCATATGGGGTCTCATGAGAGTAGAATAGACGAGTCGAAATCACTTCCCTCGACCTGTTGGCTGCATTTCTTTTGATGCAGCCTAGGATATGGTTGGTTTTCTGCTCTGCAAGAACACATTGACGACTCATGTTCAATTTTACATTGATCAGTAACCCAAGCCCTTCTCTGTAGGGCTTCTCCCAATCAAATCATCACTCAGTTTGTACTGATACTGGGGTATGCCCTGACCCAGGTGTAGGAACTTGCACTTGGCCTTCTTGTATTGCAGTCATATGTTCATTTCTGTAAGAAAAGAATGTTCATTACTTTTGACAAGTATTAGCAACTATGTTTTACTTCGTACTGGGGTGGACTAGAAGCACTTCCACATTCAGGTGCTCCATTTCAGCTGAAAAGTGGTAATGTCACTTCTGGGTCTAAAGAGCCTGTGCTTTTAGCTGGAGCAGAATATCACAAGACAGTTTCTGATGGACAAGTGGTCTGAAAAGAATTAGTTCAACAATCTCTGCATGACAATGCAGAGAGCTAAATGTTTGTGCCTATTGCAGTCAGTACTTTTAATGGATTCCCATCTTCTGTAATTAGTCGTGTATGTATTGCCAGTAGCCTCCATGCAAAAAGACAAAATTCAAACACTTTCCCTTGGACTAGAGGAGCTTACTCACCCAGCGCTACTCTTCACAAATTCCGCTTTGGCTAAACCCAAAATGATCACACCATGAAAATAACAGAAGTGGAACTTTTTTTGAAACACCTTATCTACACTTCCAAAGAGCAAGCACAGACAAGGACTTCTCAGTTCAGGTCAACTAGTGATCCCCTAACAGCAAAGCTGATTGAGTCTGAGTGGTAGCAGGAGCCAGGGCCCTCTTCTCTTTAAGTATCTGGATGAGTTTCCACACTCAACCATGCCTCTCCTGGCATTTCTGGCAGCTGACAAGTGCATTAATCCTACAGGATGAACTTTCCATACCATTTCTACAGCAGCACAACCACGATTGCCCTTTGCAACTGAGCCCCATCATTACTGTCCTCTTCTTCGTTACTCCTCCTCTGAGAGCTTTTCTGCATTCAAGTCTGCCATAAACATAGATCAGCTATTTTTTTATTTAGACTACAATAGTTTCCCTTTAACATTCATAGGCCCTTGCCATCTCATTCTACTCTACATCCCTGACAAGCTGTTCTCAAAGTACTGAGGTATTTATTGAACTAATGCAATGTTACTTTTGCAAAGTATTTACTATTTTTGCTAACCGTAAAGAAAGTGCTGACAGATCATTGTGTGCTGCTAAGTACTTTGCATTTCTCTGTGCCATACAATCAAATTTTTCTCGAGTAAATCACCTACTTTCGATATAATCATACTTGGATACAGGTTGGACTATGACATTCATTGTTAGTCACTGGAGATTTCTTGTTTCTTTGATCAATAGTCCTCCTTATTGAACTAAAAAAATCATATAATATTTTTATTTTTACAATTTTTCACTGAGTGAATAGTGTCCTTGTAAGGGACACTTTTATTTTTGCTCTTCTTTGTCATGTACATGAGCAGTTCCTTATTCAGCAGTTCTTAAATAACATAAGAGAAATTGTATTTGATATTCAAAAGCTCACAGTCTGCATTCCAGCACTGGCACGGAAAGGGTCTCAGAAAGAGAAGGAGCAGAACCAAGAGAAAGGAGTGAAAAGTCTACTTCCTCTTGCTGTCAAGGATATCAGAAAGCCTGAGGCATTAACTTCAATGTCTCACAGGTATCACAGCCCCTAGGGATGGATCTGAAACGGTGATTTGGAGGTTGGAAGAACACTAATGAGTTGAGTCTCTGAGCTCTGCCCACCCGACATCATTGACTTCTTTGCAGCCTTGCTTGTTATTGTCATAGCAGTTCTACCTTACACAGCGTCTGCCAGTCTTCACGTGAACTGATAACTTACACAGTAATTGATCAGAATAAAATAATTGTGAAAACTCAGCATTTTGACACTGTAAGATCTAAGACACAGCAAGGTCTGAAGTGCAGTAAGATTTTTTATGGTACCTAGGTTGTTTTCCATCCATGCCATAGAGGGGTGCAAGGGATGGCCCTCTGCTCAGCTTGTAGGCGAAAGCAATTGCTCCAGTGGAGAGAGAGCAGACAGAGAGCCACACCACTGCTTCCACTGACAACAAGGAAAATGACATAACAAGGAAATGCAGAAAAGCTTGAACAATTTTCCTTATCTACTCTAAAATGCATGCTGTGTCAAAGTCTATTTCAACTTCCCCAACAAAAGCTAAAAAGATTAAGATACAGGGTCTTTAAGAAACACAATGGTTATCATCTTTCTCTGCACCTCTCAGGAATCAGGTGGGAGGATATGTGACTCTGTCCTAGCTAACGACTTGAAACTGCAGTAAGAGGTGGTAAAACCACCACACAAAACCCATAGCATTTCTGTCTGCTTCTGTTTCACACTGTTGAGCTAGCTCCCATGTGAAAGCCCACACAGCAAGCTACTGCAGGTGCATGGTTTTGAAAAGGGGTGCTTGACCAAGTGCCATGGTGTTGCTAATCCTCATAATTTTTCTTTGTCTTCTGACCAAACAATGAGGCTTTCACACATGTAGTTCCATGTTTACGTGTTTCACACATCTAATTCTATATAAGATTAATTTTTCAGGATTTTATTTTACAGGGTATTAGGTGGACAAGCTCCATTTACTCTCTCTGTGGAAGAACACAGTAGTCCATTGCAGAAGAAACTCCTTGGAATTTGATGAAGCAGTTGTCTCCTGACATGCCGCTGCAGACGAGACACTGCATTTCCTTTGCTGTTTTAGGGCTAGTATGTGACTTACCAAGGTATCATTACATTAAAAAATGGGTTTTAAAGATGTGCAGTGATAAAGCTCTGAGTCTGCACGAGTATGTTAAGCTAGACAGAGCAATATGTCTTATAGCCATGGTGGCAGGTCATGGTTCATGAGAAATGTCATATTCTACTGGCAGATTTTTCAAAGATCTTCTGCTGTTAAATTTAGCTGTATGTCCAGCCTCAAGGAAAGATTTTTAAGTTATCTAGGAATCTTTCCTGGGATAGGATGAGAGACTTTCAAGTGTCAGGTGCCCAAGGCTGCCTAAGGTGGTATTACCTCACACTTTTCTGCTTATAATTTTTACTTTATACACCAACATTAAAAGAAAGATATGAGGAAGGAATCTCCTTAAGAAACCGGAGAGAAAATATTTGAACTGAGCAGCAGAAACATGGAAAACACATCCTAACCACATGATTATTTGTCAATCATAAACCAAAAGTCACATTATCATGGGTGGTTGCTGTTATGTTCTGTGAACAAGGAGTAGTAGTAGAGTTTTGAAGAAGACAGGCTTTATGAGAGGAGAAGGAAACCTGACATTTTGGCTTCACTGAGGAATTATGATGCATGAGGGAAGATGTAATCTGACTGAGAACAGGGGAACCTAAATAATACAGTAACTAGAACCACTAAGAAATATTTCCTGATCAGGAAAATTTCAGAGTTTTGCCTAACATAGTTCACTAAAATATTGAAGTTTTCCACACAAATTTAAAACCATATTCTGACCTTCAGAATACCAAAGGATTAAAGGAAATTAATTCTCCTATGTGTCTGAATTCATGCAGTACTAGAATATGCTTTTTCTTCATGTATTATGATATACAGCATACATTCACCAGACTCACAGGAAAGACTGAAGACATCCTTCCTTCAGAAATTGCTCCTTAAAAGCTCCCATCATAACCATAAATGAACTTCAACTGGTTATGTGGCAAAATTTATGTTTAATATAACATTAGATATGTCTTGTATTTCTACATAGTAATGAGTTCTTTAGTTACTCCTCAGACAGGGAAGATAAGTCTTACAAAATATCACGTTTTATGCCCTTAGACAGGAGGATATTGTATAGGCAAAAGAATCAATGAATTAAGCAGGTAATTTTGAAGCTCCATCTAAGTCAGTAAAAAAACATTAAAAGTAAATCTCACTTGCAGGAACCTTTTTAAGTATAGGACTTGGAATTTGTAAAATATATGCAGTAACCATTAAGTAACAATAACTTATTTAAAATGTTTCTTAAACATCTTTCCCTTTGCTATCACATTGGTTAATTTTACCAAGATTCAGTTGTTAATTTTGAGTCATTTCCCCAAAAATATCTGCATCTTTGAGAACTTAATCTGTTTCCTGCAAATTTCATAAATTCAATGAAAAATACAGTGTATTCTTGGCTCTGATACACTCTTTTTTTAACTCAGTTGAAAGCTTCACAGAATTCTCAGGACAGTGAATCATGGCCTGCAGAACTTCAAGTTGCCCTTAAGACCATACAGGATGCAATGGAAGTCAATGAAGCAAGAAAAATTTGTCAAATAAGTCACATCATTCAAGCTAAGCTGGTAAAAAGATCCAGTTTAAGTTTTCTTGTACTTTACTGTATGACATCTCTACATTTTTAACAGAAAGTAGCAGGTAAAAATCCAATATTCACAAATTTCTGAATACTAATAAATTAAAATTCAGATGCAGGTAAAGTTGTAAATGTATATTTAGAAAATAAATATACAACTGCATAGCCTTGTAGGGTATTTGGCAAACCAATGACTTTTTTTTTTAATTTTAAGAGTTATAGCTAAGTTTCTCAACTCCCTAAATTATTTATCAATTTTCAGCCCCCATATACCATCCAGGCTTCCCCACACAGTTACTACTGCAAGAGACCATCTTCCATCCAGAATCCTACAGCCTTCTCCAATATTAAGGAAGCAAAGATGAAAAGGAAATAAGTATGATTTTGACTGAGATCCACTCTAGAAACAATATTTGCTGAAGGAGTATGGTATAACTATTTCTCAAAAAGATCTGTAAAGTAGGGGTTACTGGCCAAAATCCACATCATAATCTACTGAAACTACCAGTCACACAGCAAGTATCAACCACCTCTACATCATTCTTCCCCATTTCTATGTTTGGAAAGAAAACACAGAACTCACAAAGGAAATATCTCAAACCTTTGTGATCACTTGATATACGATTCAGATCCTGTACTGTAAGGAGACTGATAGTGGATGGAAATAGACATTAAAACTTGGGTCAATTTTGGAACCTTTAGACTGAATTCCCTGACTTTGGCTGCTTTGCAAAAAAATATTAGCCTCTTGTAGTTATTATAAATATTTTCATAGTATCCACATTTCCTGATTCCACCCTGAAACAAAGCAGGAAATGCCAATAATTAGAAGAATTGGCATCTACTAATGGAGCAAATGACATGCCTTTGTGTATGGTACACCTGAGCTGGATAAGTGAAGTTTTGCATGCTGATCCAAAGCAAAGGTAAACTCTGAATTTTCTGAGATTTCCTCTTTATTGGAATTTCCTTTCACATATTTCAGCTCTAAACTTTCTTCTTACAAACTCGAAGCACACTGTTGAAGTGATAATCCAGGAGTGAAAGTAAAAAGTGTGTTTTGTTTATTTATTAGCTTATGATATCGTCAGGGTAGTGTGAGAGGGTAAGAAGAACAGAAGGGTTGTGTGTTGGACTAGAGCCACAGGAAGGAAGAGGGAATGTGTACTTGTACATTTTGTAATATGTACACATGATGTGCAATACATATTTTAAGCAAATCTCAGGTTTTCAATGAAACTTCCTTCAATTCAAGAAGAGCCCTCAGGTTTAACAATCTGTCAGAACTAATATTATATATATATGACCTTAAATATTAATTGAGTTTGTAGAGATTTCATCTCCTTTTGCATTTATCAAAAATTATTCATAATATGACAGTTTCTGTCATAATTCAGACACTTTAGCACAAAAAAATGTAGAAAAAAAATAAAGCCCAAAAGCGAAAATGACAGCTACAGTGATGGAATGGGGATAAGTGATAGTTTTAAAGAAACTCACTGTACATCTATAATTTTCCCTTTTAACACCTTATCTTTAAGCTATACTTCATTTAAGATGTCAACACAGCTTGATGTGAAGCACATAATTAATAGGATGCTGATGGTTTTTGTAAGATTTATTTTGTTGTTTTGCAAGTCAAGTACAATCTTGCAACTCTCTGTCTTACTTGTAAAATACTAAAAAAACCTTTTGTGTTTACTGGAGCAGTGATCAAAACATGAACATTATATGCCACATCTAGTTTAAAGCATAAATATGAGTGCAAAATTCATCTAAAATCAAATCACTCATCCAGAAGGCACAGCATGAAAGAGTTTTGATTAGATCTGACAAGGTAGCACAAGGCAATTGATAGGACATTCAACAAAGCAATGCAAATTTGCTTTACCTGTTGCATCACTCTGTGTTTTCTGATCAGTACTTCTTTCTTATTTTATGAGGTGTTATAGTAAACAAAGACTACAGAGATCTAAATGGAAACTTGTACTCTGAAAATTGCCTGCTTAATTAATATTTGTCACCTGTATTACATCAAGATGGAGAAAGACACATATGCTCTATTTGCAGAATGTAGTCCCTGTAGCTCCCTTTAAAACCAATAACTAGAAATGTTTTTATATAGATAAAATGATGAAAATGGCTAAAGTGATGAAAAAAGATGAACCTTGTGAGTATTGCAACACAATAAATTCAATAAGGAAAGACAACTAATGGGTGCCATTATAAATCTTAAAAAACAGAAATTTTCTGTAACATGGGGCATACAATTCAAACCAAACATCTAGGCACATAAATATAATTTCCTAGGCTTATTACTAGCAATTACAGCTTCATAATTAGAAACTGTAGTCCTTTCATCTGATGACTTTTTTAACCACAAGTGTATCAGTAGTAAAATAAGCCTCATCAACTCTTTTTATGTAGAGATAATATGAAGACCAGGCAAAATCTTTTTATAGAAAACAGTATTATTGTTAGGGAATATTTTTTATACCCAGACATATATCCACATATTTCTTTCTGTTCACCCCTCCCACTTCCTGATGCCCACAGATACCTATCCACAAGGATACCTACACACTACATCCTTTGAAGGACCTATGATTTACACTTCTCCCTTCTAATAATATCAAATGTCTGCTCTTCATGCAGCTCTTGTAAGATATTTCATATTTGTGATTTTATCCTTTTTGATGGCATCACAAGAAGTTTGTCTTTATGGAAAGAGATTAGATATTAGATGATTTGTTCGAAGAAAATATTATGTACGAGTTAATCAGTTTGAAAGATATTCATTTAAAGGCTCATTATAAATTTAAAAGAAAACCACACAAAACAAAACAAATCTGAATTCTACTCATTCAACAGCAATAGTTCACTTAGGAATAGGTTTCTCACTTGTTTTCCTTAAGTAGCCCTCTCTGCTGGGAGTTCCTGGGCTCCCTCCATCCACAAGGCCACCTCTGCACCCCTCGCTCCCCCAGTCTGGAGTAGGACTGCACCCTCCTGTCCCCATTTCACTCCCACTCCAGGTAGCACCTTTCTCCTTTTCCCAGTTCAATACACACTGGCCACATGAACTAAAGGGATTGGGTCTTTAGAATTTTTTCCCCCAAAATCAGTGACTACAGTGTGATTAAAAGAATGAGCACTTCTGATTGATCAAATCAATCATTTTATTTCCATGTTAGAAGTACTGTTTTTCTATCAGTAGATTTCAACACCGATGGACAGACAGATATAAACACAATTAAACGGAGGAAAAAAATTGAAGTATATACAACAAGACATAAATTTACATAAAGAAAAAAGCCTTTGTATTATCTCTTCAGTTCTTGCCAATACAAAACGCCACCAGAACTCAAGTATATATATTCTATAAGATAAAAAATAGAGAGTAATGAAGAAAAGAGCATGAAAGAGTTTGAAATAACAAAATATTCAGGTTCTTCTTATTTAAGCATTAAAAAAAGTAGAAGGAAATAGGTTAGTTGCTTTCTTTCTGGTATAGGTTGCTGGTCTAGTTTAGAGACAATCATAAAAGAAGCCGTCTGGACCATAAAAAAGCTCTCTAGATACGTACCAGTTTTTCTCAAAAAAGAAAACATATTCTTTGGATATGTGTAAAACCTGCTGCACTTTAAATCTTCAGAGCACTGAAAACATGACATTTCCGTCCCAAAATCCAGCTGAGTTTGCCCTGAGAAATAGAATACCCCTATATAAACAAGACAGTATTGTCTGTGAGTGAGTTTCTTCATTCAGGTTGGGCAAGAGTTGGGATTCTCAAGGGTATAGCAGAGATACTGACTGCAGAAGACATGACTGCATTCAGTTGACACGATCATTTGTCCACTTTGCACAGTCTCAAAGAAACCACGAGCATTGGAAGTAAAGAATTCAACTTCGTCTATTTGCACCAGACAAATACAGTATCTGGAGTATCTGGGATCAGCACTTTTCCACTCTGAGAATAAGAATCCCAAAGATCTTTCAGTTCTATCTGGTAAAAGAAAAAACAGTCAGCCATTAATTTCACTGTGCTTCAAGGGTTACCAATACATAAAATGTCAGAAACTAAATTTAAATGAGCAACATCCCAGCCCAGTAACACACTCATTTCAAGAACTCCTTCCTTATAACACGTCATTATATGAAGCACATTTTTATTTATATTTAATTTCAGATATATTAAAAATTCCCAATTTCCAAATGACCCTAAGTATCTTTACTCAGAAAACCTTTAATTGTTAAGGAACATTGTGCCATTTAGCCAAAATTCAGTTAGACAAATCACTGTGATTAGCTTTGAAACTTCAGCTTAAATACTAAACAACAATCATTTTTGTAGATACACCAAGGATTCCAAATACTTCAAGTTCTTCTAAAATTCTGTAAAAAAAGGAAAATTGACTGTGGTCCATATAGACATGAAAAATTTATCAGGATACCTTAATGCAAATGATACCCTTTATGCAAATGACGTAAAACATGATATGTGTTTAGAACAAAATATATTTGTCAAATAATACAGCACAACCCAGACACCATTCTGTCAAACAGTTTAGATCCAGAAAGGCGGTTGAGGAGAGAATGGGGAAGCAACAAGATGAAAAAGTCCAAGTCAGTCTGTGAGTTTTTTATTTTGCCCTGTCTTCTCTTAACCTGACTTCATTACTTCCCTGAGACTGGATGTGCCATTGGGTATAATGTTGCATAATAAAATGTAAATCTAATCAGTTTCATCTGAACATTTCATATTGTATTTTAAATACCAATATCTCAATACTAAATAGTAAATACTCTTGGGAATAAAGCTCAAAACATTTGTTTTCTGTAGGAGGAAATGAACTTCTCACCAACATCATGTTCTATTCTAATTAATTAATCAAGATATAATTAATTAAATCTTTATCATTCCTCAGAATAGAGAAAGCAATACCTAACAATGGTCTGTTGAGCTGTAGCCATTAATCTCAGGTCATGGGCTGTGAAGAAATGACCCAAAGAGGTACTTTAATTAACAAGTATTTTTTACAAGTGATAATCATGATCCTTTTAGTATATGCCAAGCAGGAGATAAGACTGATTAATCTCTTGTGGTTTGAGTACTGATTTGTAATTTATAGGAGAGAAAGATGTTTAAACTGAAGGGAAAAGATATCAAACATTCAAATCAGATATTATAATGTCTTACAGGTCTCTGAGGACTCCACTTTTCTTTTGAAGAACATGTTTCTTATGTAAGCCATCAGTATGTACCCCACAGAAGATAATATTAAACATGTTATGATATGGCATCCAGATTTACATATTTGCATATACTGTATTGACTTGTTTCTTTTAATTTAATGTGAATACTTACAAGGTCTTAAGTCCAAATTTTTGAGCTCTTGCTTTCCATACTTTTATAAATTTTTAGGTCCAATCTTAAAAAGTCAACATCTGTGAAAATGAAACTCAGGCTGCACCTTCAACAGTGGATATCCAAGATCAGTGACTACTTTTAAAAACTTGTGTCACACGAATAGGCTTTTAATCAGTACACTTTCAGAAGTGTTGCATGGCAAGGTGCAGAGACAATTGAAATAGACACTACAAGTTGGCAGGTGAGAATTTCTCAGATTTTTTGTAACGTCTGTTCTCTAAATATGTGTACTCTAAATTATCATAAAAAATACACCAGCTTCAACCTCCTGCAATGCTTGAGCTTTTCCTTCTCAAAAACACAGGGTCCTTCTGCATCCGAAGTATTGCTGCCTATTTCTATAAAAAAAATTCCCTGCACCAAGAATATAATTTCCTTAATCCCTCAGAAGTCCGCAATTACTTGTTCTGTCTACTTTCTCTCTCTTTAGACAACTAAAATTATCTCCCTTCTACAGTGTCATGTTTCACAGAACAATTTTAGAGAAAGGAAGAAGTTGTCTTTGAGCATCTGCAGGAACAGCAAAAATTCTACATTTAGTCACCTAAGAAGAATGCAGAAAACACTAGTAACTTGAGTGAGCTATTCAAGGGATTCTCTCCATGGCTGCTGCTAAAATATACCAAGTAAATTTTTTTGCACAAGGTGGAAACACTGCTTTGCAGTGACAACCTGCCACAAAGCTGCTCTGGTGCAGAGCAGCTGGGAAACATACAGCGAGCTTTACTTCTGTCACTTAGTACTGAACTGTTTCATTTCTCAATGAAACCAAAGGAAGTATATGCACAACAAAGTTTTAGTCTGTGGGGGTAAAAAAAAAAAAAAGAATTGTGTTCTTCAAGAACTGAGAGTCCAAAAATTGAGATTTTAGCAACTGATCTAAGAATCTTTAAATTATTTCATCAAACTTTTTTGTTTTTACAGTTGCTTTAATTTATGATTTTTGATATTTCACATTTTTCTAATATCATCACTGTAATGTTGTACAAAGCATATGTGAATCATCCAATGAGCCTAATGTACTGAGCAGAGACAGTAAATCCAGCTATATCTGGGGATATTGGTTTGGTTTAGCATGTGTCAATTCACATTGAACTTGAAACTAATGTTATTCCCCATTGTGTTGCTGCATCATTTATGGATCTTCATAATGCTTCCATAAGTGAAGAAAGACATCATTAAAATAAAATCTGTGAGCATTTTAAAGAACGATTCTGAGATGATGAATGAGAATTTCCCTGTGGCAAAAAAAAAGTAGTGACAGAGTTAGTATCTTGATGGGCCTTAAGTGGCTGAACAAGGCAATGAAATTAAAGATTTATGCTTCTCGCATTTGGTAATATTGTTCAGAAACTTGTGGAATTTTCCTACACAGGAAAAACATCAGGGAAAGTCAGGTATTTATGCTCACTCAACCTGTCAAATTCCAAGGGCATTAAAATATGGTCATCTTAACAGCTCCTGGTTTGGATTTCAGTGAGAGCTCTAAGTCTTTAGCGCTGCAGAAAACACAAACACTTTGATCCAGCCATCCAACTTTTAGTCCAACAGCCAATATTTCAATTTCAACTTTTTCTCCCATGGTCCCATTGGGGAGCTGATCTTTTCAACACATTTACTGTGTTCAAAATAGGCAAGTTTCATCATAGATATGAAAGAACAGATGCATTAATGAATGGCACCTCTGTACAGGAAAGCAGGGATGGAATATGATGCATGCTTTCCGTGTGCACAGAATAATAGGAGGAAATCAGACCTGCCAAAGAAAAGGGTCAGGCAGAGAAAAAAAACTTGACTGTTTTGGCTGCATTAGGAAGGATATCTTTGAGCAGCCAGAAAGTTATCAAAGAACAGCCTGAATGTCCAGAGCTTATTCTAAGCCAATACTCCCCTCCTACAGCCAGCCTCAGGAAGCTTCCACCATTATGCTCCAGTGAGATAGGAACAGAGCATGGAGTGTTGTGCTCCTGTACAACTGTACTCCTACAGTATACTTTGAATAGCTTTCCACCACATTATTAGGTCAGGTCGTAGCAGCAGCAGGAGATATTTTCTAACTTGGAGAAACAGCCAAAGGAGATGAGAGACGGTGATCTGACAGTACCTGCTTCCTCAAAAATGTTGACCAACAGCAGACAGACTTGCAACCCATTTACACGTCTGAGTTTGTTCTTGTGTTTAAGCTTACATTCTCCAAGCTGAGTGGTTTGGGTCTATTTCCTCCACGATGCTTGGAAAAACAGAAGACAAATATCAATGCATTCTTGTCTATGTCTATTTTCCTAACTGTGATGTCAGCTGACCTACTCTAGATTTAAGATAGAGAGAGAAAAAAGTTAAGTGGATGAAATGAAGAAAGATCAGAAGCTCAAGCCCCAAGCTTGCACATAAGGCCAGATTCTGCTTTTGTTTTTTGACAGAGTCTGTGAAGAGGGTTTAGGTGGATGAGAAGAGCTGCAGCAGGAATTTCAGGAAAAGCTTGTCAGAGCTGTATTTTTCTACTAAATTCATAATCAAAATACAGAAGAAATATGCTCAGGCTGAAAAAGAATTTTTGGCAGCGAGGGTAAAGTGGAGAGCTCAGTATGCAATTGCACAGATCCAAAATACTCTGTCTACTGTGTAAACAGGCAGTAAATGTACAGTGTCATTGATGAACAACCAAGGTATAAATCACCACTCTGATATATGTGCCTAACGATTAAATTTATGAGATTCACTACTAAGGTGCAACCCATTCCAGGGAAGAAGCTGATTGTTCACCATATTTGCAATGTACTTACAAAACCTCCTGGATTGGAAATACCATACTTAGAAAATGTGCATACACACAGTTAAAACTAATTATATAAAAGGGCAGATAATATTTTACCACACTTACACCATATTTTAGAGAAAACTTTAGACTCCTCTTCTTCAGAAAAAAGTCTGAAAACTGCATACTAGATGACAATTTTTCTGTAGTGAGATTATAGACATTTTCTTTCTAAAATATATTAAATACCTTTCGTAATTTCATCAGAAACCTTTTCAGCAATTTTTTTCATCCTCTGCAAGCATCATGCATTCATATAGTCCTGCAAGCATCCTTCTCCTGAAACAAAACTTTGAGGTCACAAACCCTCAGCATAGGTTTCTTCATATACTTTGGACAGCTCTGACTATGTGAGATGTTCTAACAACGTGGCAACACCTGGGGGAGTGACGCTGCAGTCTGCCATGTGAAAAGTAGCATCTGGAACAAGTTTATGGCAATTACAAAGTCAGCTGCATGAGCAGCAATTCCTGTATGTAACTCAAAGCTGTGGTTGCCTTTCTTTTCCATGCATGCAGGGTAAGTCTCAGAGAACTGTACAGTATTACCAAAAATGTCACTGCCTTGCATCAGTTTAAGCAGCTCAGTCAACGTGGTTTGTGCATATGCATGATGATTATATCTTACATTTTCCATTTAAGTTATTTGAATCATGCTTAGTAGGGGGAAAAAATACTATGGATTATTCTGCTCCAGTGTGTGAAAATCATGTGAAAACCGTGATTGATGACATGGCTCTGAGGAATAAGCCTCAATGACATCTGCAGCACAGCTATGAGGTTACTAATAACCACAACCTGTGAACTGAGAAAGAAGCCCTTAAAAATGACTACTGACAAACTCAATGAAAGAGATTTATGGATTGCCTACAACAAGAGCGCCCATCCCTTGTGAAGTGAATGGCTTGTCTCATTCATTATGTTACCATGACATGAAAATGGTTTTCCACTTTTTTTTTTTTCATTTTCATTGAGTGAATATCAGAGACTCCCTTCCAGGGAAAATAATAAACATGAATTATGAAACCACTGAACTTTCAGAGATTTCCCCCCCTCATTCTCTCAATGGTTCAGGAAAACAGGATGTCTTTAGCTCCAAACAAAGGGAATATCAGCTTATCAACACTAGATTTTAGCAAGTCTATTATATGGCTGCAAAGTCAAAACCACTTTTAAATTCAATTATCTGCATTCTTACTGCTTTTATTCCTGCCAAGTGCTTATACTAAATCATTGAGGATTGATAACTCCAGTGTTAAATATTCTCAAACATTACTCAGTTCACAGTGGTCAGAGTCCCCTCTCAAGTGTGTTGTTATAAAATGTAGTCAGGAATAGTCTACAAGACTCTCATCTGCACATGGACAAGGACACAAAGGTTGTCACTGTATCACAATATATTAAAAATAAATATATTAAGGATAGAAAAGAAACAGTGGGTCAAATATTTAATAATTAAGAAGCCTGGTTTACAGGAACGGCTTATTCTCAGAACTACTTGTAACAAAAAGATCTGTACTGGCAGAGCATCTTACAGTTAACCCTAGGTCTGACACTACGATCTCTTATTTTAGTCTGGTGGAAACTCATGTAGCTTAACATCTTGGGCTGAGACAGAAGCTGTATGGAGGCAACAACTGCTAATGCAAAGCTGCTCTGTTCCTAATCTACATCGAGCCAGCAACTTTCAAAACTACAGAAACACTGTGAATCACAAGAGTGGTCGAGGAATGCTTATTAGTTTCTTTTAATATGGGATTCTGTCAAATCATTCAAGCTCATTATCTATTTTGGGATTTTACATTGCCACCCATTTGTGTAGTGGCATGCACCTGCACTGCTCTGCAGTATGTCATGTTACACTGATGAAATGTTTGCTTGCTTTAGTAGAGCCCATATGTTTGGAACAAATATGAGATGGAAACACCTTGATACACATATCTAATCTACAGAAACTTATGTGGATTATATTTGCGAGCATTGGTATCTTTTTCATTTCTAATGTTTAAACATGATCATTTTCTCTCTAAATATCATTTAGAGAACATTTGGGAGTCCTATATACAGCCTGCTTAGTTGTTAATGATCATCAAAAAGGTATCTATCAAAGGGTTACAGAGAAGGTTCAAATACTCATGTAACCTGGTCACAGAGAAAGAAATCTAAAAATGCAAATAAGTCATAACAGAATGAAATAACTTAATTCCAATGTATCTCCTAATGAGAAAGCTTGTGTATGGGAAAAGTGACAAAGGGTACAAAATAAACTGTCAAGCAGCTGGAAGATGATAGCCTGCATTGTGGAAAGATGAGGAAGTTAGTGTATCTGGCATATCATATGAAAAGATGCGTTCCACCCTGGGCTTTATTATCAGAACTTTCTTGTTGATCTAGACTGATTTTGCTTTATACTGGAGAGTTTTCTGCTAGTGCCAAAGTCAATCAAATCTGACTGTCTATACAGTGATGAATGGGCAACACTGATGTTATATATTACCCACGACTTCCTTATTGCTCATTGCTGCCCATCCATAGGAGTTTTCCAGATTCATAGCTCTGCAAGGAGGAAGCTGAGTACATCTTAATCCCTACAGATAAAAGTCAGTACTAACACCCTTCACTGACTTTTGAAACTAGTTCTGCAGATTTTCCTGGGAGTTGACCAGGCTCTGATCACACCCTATATTCCCCAAACAGTACTTTCCAGCAGGACAGAGGCAGAGAGAGAGTGGGGGGAGGAGGTAAAGAGGTAACAACCTCAGCAGACATCCGACTTTGCACATCTGTCCACAAAGAGTGTGTACTCTAACACTGCCACAACCTTCTACATCTCTTCTGTATTTTCATATTTTGCTAAAAAATTGTTCTACATTAATATAGGCATGTTACTTTCAGATGAAAGCTGATTGGCATGCACAGGATTTTTCAAAATTAAATTATAATGAGTCTATAATAAAGTTGGCATTTAGCTTACCAAACACTGAAGGAGCTGTTGCGATCTCCTAGTGTCTTCATTACTGACTCAGAAATCATGTCAATTTTGAAAATCATTGTAAGCTTCATGCTAAATGAGGAGAATAATGGTAATTGTTAATCATAGTAACAGCAGTAGCAATAGCAGTAGCAACTTAAATAGACATACATATAGCCATAGCTGTAGTTGTACTCAGTCATAGTTACCAAATGGTTACAAAATCAGTTATGAAATACAAAGGTATACAAAGATATATAGCATATGTAAAGGCAGACATGGGTTTGGCTTTTTTATTTTGTACTTCACTTGCAAGTGTCTGTGTTATTCTGATCTTGACAGGAAAAAAATAAAAAAGCATTAGATGCTTTTATATATATATAATATATATATATTAT
>VYXB01003422.1:257957-312084 GCA_013397135.1 Pachyramphus minor | reverse complement strand
ATATATATATAATATATATTTTATATTTCACTGCTGAAATCACGTAGAGCTTGGAGAACAAAAATTTAAAATTGCTATTCTTACACTTGTTTCCATATACATTTCTGATGGTAAGGTAACAGCTTTCTTCTCTCCACTGTCAGCATTAGCTTATATACAGAATGAACCAAACGAAATTTTTCAGTTGAGTAGTTATATAATCCTGTTAATTTGTATCCATTTTCAGCAACAAGACACAGAAGACCTCAACACAAAAAAAATGGATCTCCTTAATTGCCATTCAGTCTTCCACAGATACTACTCTCCATCTAAAAGCTAAATTATTTTAATTTTAGAAAAGACAATAAGGAAAGAGATATCAAAATGGTTAGAATACTTAATTTTAACAGTTTAAATTTTTAATAAAGTTAAAGAAAAGTCTGAAGTTGTAGTTAATTGGGCCTGGTTAGACCTACCCATAATTTGCTAGTCACAGATTAAGTGCTGACAAAACGGTAGACCTCTGAAGCCCAGTGCATTTAACCCTAGTTATGCAAACTGAATTAGGAGTCCATTAATGAATCCATCTCTCTCCTAAAGCAAAAGCATCACCGGACCATGCAGGTTGGAGAGGATTTCAGAAGGCCTCTAGTCCAACACTTCCTCAAATCAGAGTCAGCCCTGGGGTCAGAGCTGGGTGTTATCAGGCTGAAGTCCTTCAAGGATAGAGATGGCACAACATCCTTGGTAGCATGTTCCAGTCTTTGGCCACCCTCAGGATGAGAAAGCTTATCCTTACATCTTTTTGAGCTTCTGTTTCAAATTCGCACACATTGTGCTTTGTCCTCCCACCATGCACCACTGTGAACAGCCTGCCATCATCATACCCTACTGGAAGAGACTGGGAGGCTGCTGCAGGGAGGTGCTCAGCCCACAGAGTTTTCTGGAGCACACTGTGGACAGGGATATCCACACTAACTCCAAACCAGCCTCCCCAGCTGAAGGGCAGAACACCATCTGAACTCAATTTCTTTGACAAGAAAGTTCCTAAGCAGGAGAAATTAATCTGAGTAGATCTCCATGATGCTGCAGTGACATGATTTCTGGTACCTACAATAACTTGTTCAGAATTAATTGGACAATACAACATGGTATAATTGGCAGTGTGGTCATGTCCTTTCACAAAGGAAGAGAACAAGCTGTAACCCTCATAGTTGTAGTTGTGATAGTCTGAAGACACCAAACAGCAGACTTAAACCACCTATCTTTGCGTTAGAAATACAGAAGTTCTAGCAGTCAAATTTTGTCACCCATATTCTTGAATGCCTGTGCTTTCAGCAACAGTGACCTTGAACTGACTTGGAGCATACTCAGAGCACCTGCCATAAGACAGGGACACCTTCAAAGGCACTGCATAGTACCCAGCACCACACACATTCTAGGCAAAGGCAGATGTAAATCAGCTGCTTCCTGATACTATAACTCTGAGTTACAAGCATCTGATGGTATTAACTGTCTTTTTGTCCTCACTAAAAATTTTATTTATCCTGAATTATAAATGTTCCCTTTTTTTTCTCAAAAATATATGGAAAATCCTATAAAGGATATAAAGTAAAAACTGTGCATGTGTCAGGCTGAAACACAAAATGAGAAACCAGGCAGTCAATTGTTTAAGACTCCTTTAATAAAATAATCATTACAATATTGAAAAATGGTTCCTTATAAAAAGGGGAAGGGAGGAGGACAAGCGAAAGAAACGTATATGCTCCAGAGCTATGAAACAGTTGGATGGAACAGAAAGATTATCTTGCCAGTGAATATGCAGAGCAGATTCTCAAAGATCTTTCTGAGATGCACTGCATTTTATTTGGAAGAATACATGAGAGACACTGCCTCTGTCTAGAAAGCATAGTGGTTCAAATGATACCTTAGTGTTAAGTCATTTAGTGTATGTTTGCTTGGAAACAGGGCAATTTTGAATTTAACACTGTAAAATCAGTCAGGTCTTCTGGAGTCCCTCTTTGAAGTTTCTGAAAAATCTAAGCTGTTCACGTAGCTGCAGGACTGTCAGCCTGGGCCACAGAAGTCAGTTTAGGCTGATATCCTGTTTCCCATCATTGGTAGATACTTAGGGGAATGTTGCGAAACATGGAGATCCTTTTCTGGAAATATCTTCTGACTTTCTTATTTGCAGAGATTTAGAGCCATTCTGAGCTGGATATTGTCTCCAGACCACCATGTCAAATTATTGCAGAGTTGCATTCCTAAACCTAAGTAAACCGTGTAAACACAGGACAGATTTCAGTTTTTTCTCTCTCTTGTTCTTATCTGCATTACCCAGTACTTTATCATTACCCACCATTCTAAACAGTATTTTTCTATAATTAATAAAGAAGTAAATAATGGAATGAAAAAGGGATGTTAAAATGTTCCCTCCTTTGGTGGTAAACCTAGAGCACTAAAATGCTGTGGCACTAACTCACTTCCAAACCTAGGGATTGTTGTGATCTCTCTCTCTGTTCCTTCAGACTTTGCCTGATAAATAATTAGTGTAGCAGATGTGAAAAATATTATTTTTCTGAAAGATTCAAAGGAGCTTTTCTTTTCTTTGGAATCCTGTCAAATTGGTTTGGCCAACTTCAGATGTTCTCCACCCATCTCTGTCTAAAGTTGAGTCTGATAAATTTTGTCTCAGTAAACAAAGCAAAGTCATCAATCACCTCATTAGGTCATTCAGTACAGCAGGGTCTAAGATGATAAGCAGCAAGTCAATCAGTCTGCTAGTGCATGAGTACATTTGTTAATGGGGAGTTGGATAGAACTGTACCGGGCCTCCCACTCTTTCCGACTGTGCCTTGTACAAGACACAAATAAGGATGGAATCTTGAAATGTGGAATGGTGGACACGCTTTGAGCTAACAAATTCTGAGTGATCACATAATCATACACAAGAGACAGCAAACTGGGTGATACGAGACATGCCTAGGACCAGAAAGGAACTCTCATGGAAATCAGAGGCATATTACAGTGATGAAAAAGTCAATCAGGATTTCATGTGAGAGCTATCCCAGTAGTGCTTAGGCTCCAAGTAGGTCTCTAAACCATAATACCTAGCACGCTTTCTGGGGAAGGATGAACCAGCCCAGGCACTTGGGCAAACACGATATCTTCACTGGGCATATTATGAGATTTTGCACATACCATGTCATGGGAAACTTGTACAGTCAGTGTATCTGTACCCTCTGGACACAAAAGCTGAGAAGATGCTGCTGAGGGTCTACATGGAAAGTGGGACCAAAGAGAACCTAACAATGACCACTCCTTACTGGCTCAACAGAGTACCAACTACCTCGTTTCAGTGAACAAAGAGAAACCAAAAATACCTTTCCTTACTTCTGTGCTCAACAGTTCATCCACCAGAGAACTTGCTCTCAGGAGCTGGCACAAAGCAGGGCTTTGATGCTGCACTTTCTGGGCACTAACCCACAGGCCAGACAGTACACAGAAATGATGGAGGACTGGTTGGGGGCTCCTGGATAGCCACTGTGGTTCTTACCCTCAACTTGGGTAAGATCACCTTCCACACCCTTTCTCCTTGGCTGTCCCCACAGCAACATTACATACCCGGAGTACCTTCCAATGAGGTTATCAATTCTCAAAAGTTTGGTATCCAATCTCTCACTAGCCCTGTCCCCTCTTGTCTGGGTTTCATCTTCTGACTGATTCTCATTCAGGGTGTGCTAAAATCAATTCCACCTCATGTCCCAGACTGTCCAGGCAATTTGGGACAGATTTGTTTTCCTGCAAAGACAACCTCCAGCAATTACCATCCACTATCTATGTTCTTCTTCCCCTCTTGCTCACTTACACACACCAGGTGACATATCTGGCAGCTTTTCCAACAGTTCCAAACTTGTGAATTATTGTTCCGGCTTTGGCTGAGGTTTGTAATCCACCTCTCCAACAATGTTTGTAATATCTCTGTGTCAGTGACCACACTTTTTAGCAAACTCAAGTTTCTTATTGCAAGTCGTGTCCCTAAATATAATAGAGTCCTTTCTTACAAAAAATTCCCTTAAGAAATTCTCTGCTTCCCTGTCCCCATCAGCTCTCTGTCAAATTCCCCGAGCCACAGTTTACTGGAGAGAGTATTGTAGATCATTTCCAGCTCTGAAACTACAAATATATTATGTATGTAAATATATATACATATATATATCATACTGTATATAACCACATAAAAATCCCGGTAATTAAATAGAGGAAGACTGACAATGGAGACTGAATCCTTAACAAGTCCTTCTTGATAGACACTGTATAAGCATACAGACTTCTTTCAACCACATGGCAGCAGCTCTTCCTGGGTTGCTTTTCATGAAAGTATGTGGTTCAAAGAACAATGATTCATCATCATCATCATCATCATCATCATCATCTCTTTCAGCAAGGTCATCACTTTGACTGAGATGAGGGAGGAAGAAGACTAGTATTCTATACCATTATTCTCAAAACTACATGAAGCCTGTTTAAATATTTACCTTTGGCTACACAATTGTTTAAACCTGGCCTAAATAAGAAAGGACTTTTTCCTGTTTTCTTGTTGTCTTTTTCATCCAAAGGTTTGAAAGAGTTTTGTTGTGAGGCACTCCTCCAACTTGAGCAGTCTGGCTAGCACAGTTAAGATCCCTCACTCATAAAGTGACATATTAGCTGTGGTGTCATATAGCAGTGAACAGGAGGTCCACCACTAGAAGTACCATAATCCTTGAATAATACCTCAAGGTCCAAAAGGTATCCAGTCACCATTAACACTCAGGCAACTTGATCAGATTTGTTTCATTAGAAATTCTTTCATGCTGTTGCAATGGAAATGGCTTCCACAGAGACATCATACAGCAGGTAGTTATTACAGAAGGGGTGAATGATCTTCTGTATTATCATTCATGTTATCATTGTCATACAGAAGACACATTTTTCTCCATTCACACTGTTGTAATTTGCAAAACATCCAGGGCTATATTTTTAATCCTTTGCTGATAAAATGCAAACCATTTTTCTTTACTGTGTATGTACACATAGCTATGTGCTACTGCTTCTGATGCCCATCAGCAACAAAATTATTGCTGCTCCATCACTAAGAAACTTTAAAACAATTTATAGATCATACTTTCCTCTATGAGAAATGTGAATTATGTGGTCCATAGAGTCTTCAGCTACTTACATCAGTACCTTTTTCCCAACCACACTCTGAGATGGTTATCTACACTTTCATTACCCCAAGATGACATTAATGCTATTCAGTGCTGACTGAATAAAAGTGCTGACTGAGACAGCTAAGCATAAACCCAGGCTGATGCAGAATGTCACTGACAGTTTTCACAAGAGAAGCAAAAGCCAGGAGCACATATCACCTCCTTAGAAAGATTTGCATTTGGCTGCCAGTTAAATATATGAATTTTAAAATTTTTACATTTGATATGCTGCACTGGATTTTACAGGATCTCATTATCATCTATATCATTTTCTCCTCATGTTCCTGAATGTCCTGTCAAATCACAGGAGCCGGTGTCCATTTGCAGAGTAAAACTTATACATTGGCAATGAGTAGCAACCACCATTTCCAAGGAAAGCACTTCCACTTCGTAAGGAAGTGGAGAAAGGAGGGCAGGACAAAAAATAAGAATGTTGCTTCAAAGCTGTGATGCAGGATAACACCTAACAGCTGTTGTCACACAATACACCTGTCAAAATGTAGAATTCTGAAGCAAAAAATTCTTTTTCGTATTGCACTGAGTGTGGTAAACACAGAGTTAAGCAGCAGATTTATTTGGGAGGTAAGAAGAATATAGACAACTGAATATGAGAGTAATGCAGTCACAATAGTATATGGTAGCTTGTTTCAATTTATTTAATTCTCTCTACTTCAATTTTTTCATATTTTTTCACTCTTACTGTGCCGCAAACTTGTGTATTGACAGACTCAGTCATATTCTAGTCATTGTCATAAAAATTTAGGCTTCAGAGGCTAGTTGCAACTTGGCCTTTTGACACCAAAGTTGGCTGGGATTTTTTCAGTGAATGCATAAACAATCAAACACATTTTGAAGCTGGCTTGTGATCCAAATCAAGAGAAACTTCTGGTTGGGACAATTCAAAGAGGTAAGATTTTTTGAAACGGGAAAAAGCTGTTCATAGATTAAAATGTTTTGCTTCAAAATTATTGTAATTCTTTGTCATTTTAAAATGTAAAATAGTTATCTGTGATCTCTTGAAGTAGCATTACTAATTTCTTTAACACATAGTTTTTGAAAAATGTTTAGAAAAATCAGAACTATTCAAAACAAAATGAAATATTTTCTGTTCAGTTCCAAATTAATTTTTTGAATAATTTTTATTCTTTCATTTTCTTAATTTCTAATAATTCTAAACCCCTTGTCTTCTTTTACCTTTTTCTTCAGAGTCAGGAAATTTATCATCAAGTTCATTTCTTCTCCAGCTCAACTTGGCACTGTAAAAACATTCAAGGTAATAGAATACTAGCCTAAACTTTTGGTGAGAATAAAAGTAAAATGACTATGAAATGCTGGCATTATCTTCAATTTGCCACAGGAGATGAAGGACCATTCACTCAGAACTGCTATTATAAGCTGTCTGCCAATTCAAGTTATTGTATTGTATGGTCTACACACCTCTCCTGTACAAGTTTTTCACTTAATTTGAAATCCTGTGATCCTTTGCAATTTCATTTCTCCTTTCAATTACTTGACTTGTTCATTTTCCTGAGTAACCACCTGAAATTGCTCATGGACTGCCTACACGCATTTAAAACTTCTCTTTTTCTTTTACTTTCTTTTTCACTTTTATGCAATCTTCGTACTTGTTTGAAAGCAAATAAGTCTCACTTAAACCTCTTTGTTTCCTTCCAGTATTTCCTTAATCCTAGCCTTTTCTTGTCCGGTCTATTTATTTACGACTTCTTTTGTTTCATATTAAAATTCTGAACTGTCTTTCTTTCAAATTAAAAACAAAAAAAAGGAGAAAAAAAAGGAGAAGAAAAGGCCCATTTGCTAGTCTTGGGCCCTGTTCCACTTAATGGCAGATAATTCTCTTACCTTCTTTGCACCATCTGTTGCTGCCTATTTGCAAGCAAAATTGAAGTAGTACTCTGGCTGCATCATTATAAACAGATCACTGAAGACATCTGCTCAGTGAGCAGAGGTGGTCAGAAGAACAAATAAGACATAAGACTGCAGTCGGAATTGACTACAGAACAACATTTTCTTGATTTTGGATACGCTGAGATTTTTTTGATCACACTAGGCCTTTCCACGTGAAAAAGGGCTTTGACACCTCAGAAAACCAGTCAGCTGATGGAAGACTCTCCAGTAGACCACAAAGTCCAGATGTGCTCAGGCCTGCAAGGGCAGAGAGAGGACCCAGGCAGCCTCAGGAGGTAAGAAATGTCCTACCTCAATGTCTTGTCTCTGTGTGTGCAGGCTTCAGGTGGCTGTTTATAAGCAAAGCAATGACAGAGAAATGTCTATTGCAGGATGAGGAAAAAAGTTATTGTTCTCACAAAGACTAAGTGGGCATTTCTTGACCAGGAGGAAAGAAGTTCTTCCTGGCCTAGATCTTCCTTTTGGATAAATCTCACATTTGAACTGAAATGTTCCATTGCCATCAGAGCTGCCATTTTTCTCATAGTGGGACTACATATATTCTAGCTTCCTAGAAGCAGTTTTGGAGAACTGATAGGTCAGTTATCTTCATTTCTCACATACTCCAGTTCTTCTGTCCTCCTGCTCGGAATCTGGAAGGTTTCAATGCCTGCTGTCAGCATATTTCAAGACTTGTTAACTTAAAATAAGATGAACTTCTCTAAATTTTTGATTCACCTGGCTGGGATGTGCCAAGGGAGGCATGTCTTGTTTACATACAGCTTTTTGTTATAAAGTACTACCTGTCATGTGATATAGTCTTTAGTTACCTCCTAGTTTAAAAAGACCCTGAAGAGATGTAAAACCATTCTTGGTTTTTCAAAAAAATGTTTTGGCAATGTTCCCACAAAGTAAAAGACATGAATTTGACCTTAAAAAAAAAAAAACTGTTTTCACATATTATCCCACTGAATGGAAGTAGATATTCCATTGTTTAAGATAACAAATGCAACAAACAAGATGTACTAACACCATGCAGCATGGGCCCCAAAAGCCTTGCCGGTCATACTGAAGGTAGAGTGGTTTGCTTAACTTGTTTTTGCTAGGGTTTTTTTATCTTTGTCAGAAAGGCAGTAACTTCAGTATTGCAAATACCCTGTTTGGTAAACTTGTTTCTCAAGTTTCTTATTTAAATTGTTGGGAGCAGAACACAAAGGTTAAACAAGGAATAGTGGTGGCTCTGGGTGTCCTTCTACCCCGGGCCTCAAACACACACATTCTCAAACTCCTGTGCAGACTCTTAAGTCTCCTTCTTTAGGAATGCCAGGGTAAATTAACACTAACTGCCAGGTTTTTTCCTAGACCAGATAGTCAGGTAGGGCCAAGGAAAGGGCAGGCTGAGGGTTATGAATCTTCAGCCAGGAGTGAGACATCTGAGATTCTTGTGATTTCAATTAGCAGTTAATTACTGCCCACTTGTGGCAAAATGATAAGTGCTTGTTTGGGTTGCTTGGAAAAAACCTGCAGTCAGCAGATACCCTCGTGCGCCTGCACCAGGTCTCTATGATTTGATGGTTTCAAATGTGATGCTTTCTCCTCTCTCCCTCTGCCAGGGAAGATGTCATCAGCAAAACAAGGAGAAAGGTGGGTAGCTGGAAGACACCATATTATATGAAACATGCTTCTGCTGCAGAGATTAAAAGTTAAATGCTTTGTGCAGCACCAGCACATAATACAACCCTGCAAAATAGAGCGGCTTGCAAGAAAAGAATCCCCCCAAAAAGTTACTGTGAAAATGCCAATACACAGATGTATTTTTATCTCTTACTTACAATGGAAAATTGAATACAGATTCTAAGTGAAATGAGTTAAATGTTTGCTAATGGATAATCTGTTAAAAAATATTGTTTCACAAATGGTGGATCTGTAATTTTTTAGATCAGCACTAAAGGATGAATGATCTACCCCTTTATATATCACTAAACCTAAAGCATTTTTTTCAGCTTAATATTACACAAGTGCTTTGGGATAGTAGTACTAGCTTCTTGCTGCAAATCAGGAACTTGAAAGCTCTAAAAGTCAGGCTTGTGAAATACAAAAAAATTTACAGCCTAAAATGTTTAATAGTTCTGTGAAACAAGAAGCCATTACAGACTGTTTTGCTGTTTTAAAACCTGCTTCACAAGATTCTGCTATTTTTAGCAGAGTAGATTAAGGATCTTTTAGTTCAGAGGCTTGAAGAAGCTAGAGCCTGGAAAAATTCAAGGGCAAGATCAGAAATGGGAGGGATATGGCATTAGATCATTCCTTGAAATATTGCAACTGTTGTGTGTAGCTCAGCTCCACAAGGGCATCTCTGCCATAGCAGTTTCTGTGCCTTTTTTACTTAAATGGACATTTCACTGCTCTTTACAAACAGTGAGTTAGATCTTGTTATTTTCTTCCTCATTTACAATTGAGAAACTAAAACACAAAGCAATTAGGAAGCCTATTTTCAAAGGTGTTGAGCACACCTGCTCCAGCTAAAGTTAATGGAACCTCTGCAAACCAGATTGTAAATGGTAAGTCTGAAGTCATAATCACCTGCTGTATTGGTAACAGAAAGAGAATCCAGAGCTGCTCTCCCCCAATTTTTGCTTTAACCAGCAGTTCTCACCCTTGTAATGACAGCTCTTTTTATTTTCCTGGAAAAATATAAACATTTGGCTTGTGACGCTACATTAATAAATGGTGCGGGTCCTCTTTGATCATGTCCCTAGCTCTCCTTTGGCAAAGAAGGGAAAAAATTTTCACAACAATACTTCGATTAGATGGGCTGGTAGAGCACACATTTATTAGGGACAGTTTCTAAAATTGTTAGCCAGATAACATTACATTGTGTCCCCATAATATTGGCGTCATCTACTTTTTGTCTTGTCTGTCAGAAATTAACAGCTGATTCAAGTGTATTTTCTCCAACTCAATTCACAGTAAAATAGGTCTTTAAAAATCTACAGAGGGACCATGCGAGGTGTTCATGTACTACACGGATAAATGTAGTACAAATTAATTAGAAGACTATTTTGCAGCTATGCTGCAAAGACAACTAGAAGACTATTTTGTAGCCCCTACCACTGATATGGACTCCACCTTTTGAGAAGTTTGACTGGAAAATGTGAGGATTTGCAAAGTCTCTGTGGCATGAACTACCCATGTGGAACATCTATTGATTTTTATGTGTCTGAACAGCAAGCGAGAGCTAGCTGCAGGAGTGTAAGGCAAAAGTCAGCCATAAAGGACTGTTTTCTAGGGAAAATATAAATTAAAGAACTCTAAGTCAAAATAATGATGAAAAATACTGGAATAGAATATCGGATAGCCAATATTCTGTAGGAATCAGTGGAGTGGGAGCATTTGCCTGACCTAGCATTTTATAATAAAGCAGTCTAAAATACCTGAAAATAATGATCCATAATAATTGAACTCAGCTGTAATGAAAATATCACTCTTTCTATTCCAGTCCTATTTGGCATTGGCCTCAGTTTGGTGTTGATAAAAAGGAGCCGTAACATTAAATAGAAAGTGTTGAACAACTGGTGATCTATAGGCAATGCAACATCCATGGCTTCTGTATTTGAATTTGGTCTGATTGTTCTTTCAACGATCATTGCTGTAGATGGGATCTTGTTCAGTGAGTCCCTGAGGCTGAAACTTGAGCCTTGAATCTGGACTTGAGGATGAAATGGATCTCAGCAGGAGAGGGGAAGAACCCAATCCTTGCCAATGAGAAAAGCTGTTGCCAGATTTCAGCTGGAAGAGAGACTCAGGATGCCAGACTGAGGAAGATAGAGAGCCACAACTAATCCTCGGTGGAATATTTCTTATCTGCTAAGGGAAAGTTAAGTACCCTAGTACAGACTTCACAGAATTGGACTGGTATGTGGATGAAAACCTATGCAATAGAATTTAAGAAATAAAGTACCAACCTTTTCATTTTCTTTTCTGGAAGGATCTAACTTTCTAAGTATAGAGATAGAAGTTATAGTAATTTGGGTGCAAATGTGCCTGGAAATAACAGCATGAGGTATTTTTTTGTATCAGCTACTAGCTGAAAAAAAACAGAAAATTAGTTTGGCAAGTAGTGAGGAAAACGTAGAAAAACTGATTATAGAAAATTAGGACAAAGGAAAGAAATATTAGCAAACAAAGCTAAATTAATTAAATATTGAAAAATGGTAAACAGAGACACAAAATGAGATTTTCTAGAAGGTCAAATGAGTTACAGACACACCATAGAGCACTAAAACATCAAAACAATGTATCCCTGAAGAAAAAGCAAACGCAATCTCCAAAAGACTCTTCTTAGACAAACTATTTCTCGTAGGTGTGTGGATATGATTGGAATATTTTATTGGAGATTGATAAAATCTTAACCAGAATTTCTTACAAATCTCCAGGTCTTAACATAAACCAGTTTCAAACCAGGCAAACGAAGATAAAGTTGGTCTGATGATCTTTTTAATAGAGGTTAGGAAAGTTTGACTTCTTTAGTAAACCAAAGGCTGAGTGATGATCCAGGTTCATCTTGCAAGCTTATCTGAAAAGCAAACTAGAATTGAAAAAAAAAAAGACAAGACTTATCAAAGGGATAAACACTGTCCATAAATAAATTTGAATTGGAAATGTGGAGCGAGTTTTTAGTCATAAGCATGAAAGTAAGAACAGCTTCCCTGTGGGAGTACTGAGGCACGAAAGCTGATGTTTATGACTGATTATACAATTTCTAATACCAAAAGGTGGAAATCATTGGATAAGATGAAGAAAGGTCATCTAGCTTGTTTGTTCTTGAGTTTTCTGATGTTCCTGATACCATATAGTTTTGCTGTGACTCTACTTTGCACTGATCTTTATTACTTACTTATTCAACATGGAACAGAGAAAAAACCTGCCACTTTAACATACTGCATAACTAGTCTATAAATATACTTTGACACAGAAAGGCTAAGAACTTCTCAAGGGTCAGAACAATAGACATTTATGAAGATAATGAGCTCAATCAGTGCTGCTGTAGAGAAACAAGGCAGGTGGAAAAGCAATATGAAAAAAGGAGGTTGAAAAAAATAAGATGATTGAATATCAACCTTGCAGCTTCATTTCACAAGCCAGCAACTAATTGGTCATTATGACAAGTTAGTTCATCATTATCTAGTGTTTCTTGCATCTTCTTCAAAAGCACTTAGCCTTACTCAATTTCTAGCAAAAGGGTACCAGTTTTAGTTGATTTGTTGAAGTAACTTTTTAGAGCACATTTTATGTAGTTTCTCCATCATCGTTGTTTAGAGGGAGAAGAGTAGAGACTTTCAGTGTATCAGCTGGTAATTACAGAATAGTAAGGGATTCTGGTAATTCTGGCAGTTGTTACTGAAGATAGTGAACAGTAGTAACAAGCAAATAAATCAGAAGCTTGATATTCCTGTATCTTTTTTGTGTTTGGGTTGGTTTTTCTTTTCCTTTTTTTTTCCCCCCATCATTTGTATTTGCAGGGATGAGGATGTCACTGTCTTGCTCTTACACAAAAAGCTTGAGCTCCCATGGCACACAGGTGTAATTATGAGTATCTATATAAACATAAAGCAGTGGAGAACAAATGTTACAACTTCAGATGAAAAAATGCATCTGTCTACAGAGTGAAATAAAAGAAGTCAACAATAAATATTGTTCCCCCCTCTACCTGCTTCTGGAATTGCAGCAGTAGGCATAAAGAATGAGACAAAGTTAATTACTCACCAAGCTAAACAATAAAAGGGTAACCTTAACTCAACACCCATGACTAAGAAGTTCATAATGCATAATACACAAAGTAATTCAGAGCAGTCAGAATAAAAAAAAAAAAAAAGGAGAAAGAAAAGAAACAATTTCAGTGTATGTAGCTTCTGCAATAGCCAAGAATTCTTTGCATTTTAACATCTTAGAGTTCCAAATAGCTCTCTGCCTTAGTTTTGATGAATTTTTCTCCACTTAAATTCAAGGCATAAGCTTTCCCTTGACTTGGTGATGTGCTTGAGAAAGATATTGTATAATGCTTAACTGAGAAACTAAGAACACACATTTCTTCTTAAAAATAAACAACAAATCTCAGAATATAAATAAAAAATTTCCAGAATCAGTTAATTTAAATCAAACCAAAACCAAACCAAACAAATAAATTAACCCCACTGACAACATGTTTTAAGATAGTTTTCAGAGGAAACACTCTATGTTGAAAAATACTGCAAAGAAGGTAGAAGTGGAAATGACTGCAGGAAGTTATGGGCTCATTTTCTACTCAGTAAAAAATAGATAAAGCACAGTCTGGAAATGATAACTAACTTTAAATTATGTCCTTTTTATATGTGCATTGGAACAATTCATTATTCATATATAATGGTGGGAGAAAAACCTGTCACTCATGCTGCCTGTGTGAGAGCAAAATATCTGCTCACAAATAATAGGAGGCATTATGATTAACACTTACACAAAAACTTAGAGAAGTTTAAATTTGAAACACCTATGAGCATGATTTCAAAGGCCAATATTTTTGACACATGAGTGTGTACTGGAAGATATTCAGGTGGGAACACCTATTTCTATTTGGATTCTAAAAATATTAAGTATTTCCAAAAGCTCTTTTTTTTGGAGGGGAGATGAGGAGGGTGGGGAGGGAACTGTCATATGCTTCACCCTTTGCAGTGTTTATCATATCTTGGACTAATCTGTGACTCAAGAAAAGGCTTTAATATATTTTAGTTGTCTTTAATGAGAGAAGAATTCTCAGTAGCTTTTTTTCTCTTTCTGTAGATGTCTGCATCCCTTTTTTTCCAAACCTACTGAGCTAGGAAGAATTTAGGATACCAGTTTTAGTCTGTTCTCTTCTTCCCTTTAATCAATATGTTGCTTACGGTTCATGCAATCCCACTGATGACCTTCATCCCTAAGAAGATCTCCAGTTTCTTCTTTCTTCCCTGAGATGAGAGTGCCATTTCTTTTTGAAATATAAAACAGGTGGGAATGATGTGGTGACTCTTGTGGACTATAAAAATATGCTACAAAACTGCCTCTGAGAGCTGCTTGAGATCTGTTGTCTTTGTTACGCTTACACACCTATGACAATAACGTTTACATTCAAAGAAACTTCAAAGCTTCAAATTATTCTGAACAGAAAAAAAAAGAGGATACCTAAAAATACTATAATAAAATACCTTGACTCATTTGGAAATGACATTATTTGAGGGAGGCTTTTTTCTGCACGCTTTGGTGAAAAGATGGATATTTACAACAAGCTTGATTTTTTCTTTACAGCAAAAAGAATTTCTTCTGAAAATTTCTTAAGATGATAGCTATTGCAAGGAGAATTAAAGATGCAGGCAGTGGTTTTCAGATTGACAGAAGCAATTGGCTGGAGCAAGAGGAAATCTAAAGGATATGTATTTGATGAAAATTAAGAGAGTGCTGATGACATTATTATTACAACAAATGAGATGGATTGTGATGATAATTTTATATTTTGAAGATACAATGCAAGATAGCAAAAATCTAAGGAAACAAAGCTTAACCAAGTGATGTTAACATAGATTTTGTATAGGTGGAACACAGTTTCTATGAGATTCCAGGGGGAGTTAAACACACTAAAGCAAAGGTTACAATCATAACTCAAATTGCAGATTCTGCTAATTAAAGAGAAAAGGCTTAAAGCCAGCATTCAATATCCTTGACAAGGATATCTCAAAAGAGGTTGACATCACTGAATTTTTAGTATATTTTTCCGTGAAGAACTTACATTGCAGCACTGCACCAGAAAATGAACCTGCACAAAAGCGAGAGACTCTCAGCAGTGGACATGCTGAATCATACATGCGTACTGAAAGTGAATGGCATGCTAACTCCAACCCAAGTTGTAGGATGAGACTTACACAAAGGCTCCCAAGCCATTGCACAGCCAAAGTATTTTCCCACATCTCAGTTCTCTTTGCAGCCCATACTTTGCTCCAGCAGCCACTTTCCACCCCCGCTCCATCTGCAGCCCTACGCTCCCTGCTGTAACACAGAAAATGCAAGTTGCCATAAGTAGTTAGAGAGAATAGACCCCAAGACTGAGGTTAACTTGTCTTGAGCTGGGTTTAGCTTGTTTAAACTGTGATAGTAATTATCTAGCAACTGGGTAACTGTATACTAAATTGGTTTTAGCTTTGATTTAGTTTAGTGCAATGATGTTCTTAATGGTTATTGTTAATAGCTATAGCCAGTAGCTGCGTTTTGTGACATAATTTCTAGAATAAAGTGTGCCAGGGAAGAGCACCAACACCAGCAGGTGCCAGAGGTCCCCTACAGCAAACACAAATTACAGTGGCAGCCCCTTGTTACAACAGGAGTGCAACTCTGCCAATCAGAGACAACTAAGACAATTGAAAAAAAAAATGGATAACTGACAAGCAATGAAAGGAAAGAACTTATACGTATATGTCATGTGAGGAAACGAAATTAGTAACCCCCAAGGAGACTGCAGGACCAAGAGAGAAGGGATCACTGCGACTGGTATTGAACCCTTTCTGACAAAGCATCCAGGGAACCAACGACTCTTGATATCCTCATTCCCTTCTTCTGGAGGGACTCTGAAGTTGTGACATGGTGATTCAGAAGGTGAGTGACCATAACATCAGTGCAACAACCAGGGAAGTAAGAGGAATTTTGGCCTTTGTAGATTTGAGGGTTTTTTAGATGAGCATTTTAACGGTGTTGTTAATAATGTGGTTTGGGTGTGGGGTTTTTTTCCCTATGTTCTTTTGGGCTATGAGAGTTCTTATTATTATTGCGCCTGGGCTAATAGCAACTGTTTGTTGTATGTGTCAAGTTTTTAATGAGACTAAAAATAAATTACTCTGTCTACATGTCAGTTGTGTTCCAAGATTTTGAGAACAATAGTAACAGGTGTATAGATCAGTTTTGTGATACAATGAAATCTTCCTGTGGAATTAATCTTTTTCTAATGGCAGTGTAGGTGTCTTCAACGAGCATGATCCCCTTGGAGTAATGGAGTTCAGAACATGATTTATCCAGAAAACACAGAACAGTGACTTTTGGATAAGACGAATTGCATTAGAGATATTACTGACTATATAAACTATATATCCCTTGAGTATTAAAAGGTAAGACCAGCTGCAAGTCCTGTATTAGAGATCTTCACATTTAGTCACAAATGGCATAGGACTCTTAAAGACCCCACTGGTTCATGTCTGGGAACAGGCAAAGACATACTTGCATGAGACACTTCATCTGGCTGATAGAGGACAGGAAGTCAGCAATAGCTGCTTCCAAGAGATAAGGCAGTGAGTGGTGAAGTGTGCGTGAAAACTATTGCTATCGGGCACGCCTGGGTTGCCCTTGTAGGAATAGGGTGAGGTGTTGTTAACCCCTATATTAGTTGCCATTGAATGAAGACACAATATTTTCTGTAGTCAGCTTAGGGTTCCTTTCTTCTGAACAAAACAAATTTCAAAAGAGTGAAGACTGGGAATTGTTTGTGGAAACAAATTTTAAAAGGGAAAAAATATATGTCATGTTTGAACACTAACTTTTTAGTCAACCCTGCTGAAGACAAGGACAACTTCTTTGGCATTGGTTTATGAAAACAGAACATTTTGTTTATATCCATCACTAAAAATTCATGTGGAATAACAAACCATGCAGTTCTTCTTTCATCAAACTTTTGGAAACTATCCACAAGAAGATAGTGAACCCTGTTATGATTAAAGACTTAATTTATGCCTGCATGCTAATACAGTATGTAATGAGTTGTTGTCTCTCCCAGTAGGGGAAGTAGCCATGCTCCTAACAGACTTCTCACAGAAAATCACTGATTGTATTAAAGAAGGGGCAGAACATCTTTCCAAGAACAAAAAGAGGGACAAGGGGTTTTTTCAAAACCACATGCACAGTATGTGATACTGGGTGCTCTTTATTCCTGTCTGCACCAAAAGGAGTCAAATAACAGTCAGTGTTATAAGACTTAGGTATCATTCTCAGAATTGTATCTGTTTTCTCCTTTGGAGGAAATGATCTCTGGATACAAATTTTATCGAAAAGGAAATAGACTCTGAAAACACACATAAGATGCACTGGAGCCTATCATTCTGGTTTGTAGCCTTATAGTTCCTGTCCATGGAACTATGCCAAGCCATCTGACTACATTTCACAAAGTGCAATATCAAACTTCACCAGCATTGTCCTGCCACTCTCTCTCCTCTCATTAGTGTTCCAAAAAAGAGTTTTATAAAAATGATTTTTATAAAAATAGTAACTTTAAAAAGTTCTAAGTTGTTCATATTTTATTTTCTTTCCTTTTTGGGAGGCATGGAGGAGGAAACAGGTGGAGGAGGTCTAATTGCCTTTCTTGCATTGTTTCATGTTTCATTTAGGGAAGGCGCTTACTGCAGCTGAGACAGCACTTCTCTTTTTTCCCTCCAGGTTCATTTTACCCTGAGTGTTTGACTGCAAATATTTGATAGTACTTTTCATAGCTTTGCTAACCTACATTAATTTCTTTTTTTTTCATTTTTGACACCTAGATTCCACTGTAATGAATACAGGGTATATCATGTTGCCTATCTCTCCTTTGAATACCTCTCATACCTGTGTTGCATATTTCCTCAACAGTCCTTGATTCTAATCAGTTTTCATCAATTCATTTGTCTTTCTCTCAAAGATTCCAGTGTTCAGATCCCAGATCTTCCCTGCTGCCAATTTCTGAACACATCTTCATGGGTATTTTATTCAGTGAGTACCATGATGGACTAGTTTTTATTCATTTAGCAAGATGAACGAACACCTGCTACCTTTGTGTGTAAGCAGACATAAATTTAAGTGAGAAGCAGTAACACAGTTAATGAAAACACAGGAAAGAATTCAATAGAACAAAATGCTGAATAAGGAACTGGTAAAAAGATGGAGTTTGTAACGACAGTTTTCAACCATTTCCATATCCAGATTTGGTTATCAAAACTTCAGTTATTCAAGAAGTTGACTGAACGAGCAAGAAAGGTTTTTCTGTCAGAAAATGGGCCAAAAAATCCCAAACCACAAGAGATAAAAATTATTCCAGTTGACTTTTCCTTCACAAACTGATTTTTTTACGAAATCAAATACAAGAAAATTTCCCTCCCCTCCTTGGCCCAAAGTTATTAGTTGTAAATCTCCTATTATTGACCTATGAAATTTCCATTCCAGGAGTATTGCAATTGTTTCAGAAGAAGATGGGTATTATCAAAAGAGAATAAATAAATGGCAAATAATATCATCCTTTATAGTGTTCTCCTACTTTTTTCCTTGGGGATTATTTCCAGTTTAAACTCTGATAACATTCTCCAGGATTAAACCCTGTTTCTAAAGAAGAGTCTTCCACACCGTATAGACAGTCTAGTGAAGGGAAATAAATTTGGAAACAAACTAAAGCTTAACTATTTGTTATTCTGTAAATATTTCTAACTGAATAGTAGTATCCAAGTTGGCACAAGGCCCCATGGGAGAAATACCAGTCTCTCTACTTAACTTTTTTGTGTATCCTGTTCTTTATGAAGATTAGCCTGCTTTTTTGTGAGATGGAGTTCAAAGGCAAATACTCAACTCTTCAGGTTAGAGGTGACTCTTGTCCTCTTGGGCAATAATTTCATTACTCCAGTGTCACAGGGTTGTCTTGAGCGGTTACACTCCCTAGCCAGTTGAATAAAGGTTTTCAGTAGTAGTACTTCTGCAGAATACCAGCACCAACATAGAGGACTCGTCACACGATGCAGTCCTCAAAGCCACAAACTTTTGCTCTACTTTGAACTTAAGATGATTGCCTAGTAGAAAGACCATATCAGCAGTGAATCTGCAGGAGAGTGTCAGTTTTGTTAAATTACTGTTATAGAGCAAAGCCTAAGATTGTTGTTACCATCCCATATTTTTAAGGTAAGTGATGGTTCTGTTCAGGCATTTTTTCTGAAAGTTTATCTCAAGGGAGAGAGAATTTCTTTTAAACCAAAAAGGCATAAGATATAAAACATCCATTAAAATATTCCAGCTTTGATGCTATTTTTCTTTTTCTTCATTGTCTTTCTTTTGATTAAAAGTTTCACTGTTTTCAAAAACTAATAAAGTTTCCAGTTTTCACTGCAAATAATTTTTAAAAAGTCAAATGAAGGGGGGTAAGAATATTATTTCTAAGAAAAAATGTTTCTCTAGTAGAGTCCAATAAGGGGCTGTTCATTCTGCAGAAAAGCACACACAATGCCTTTGCTTAACAGAACAGAATCTCATTTTCTCTCAGAGAATTGCATTATGGTGAATCTCCAGTCTGTACTCAGTGGTGGCCCCATACAGCAGCCAGATACCACTACACTCAAAGGGAGAAAATGGAAGGTCATTTTCACTATTCTTCTTTCCACCTTGAAGATTTTTCTACAATGGAAGCAGTTCACTGTAGCTAAACCACTGCAAATTATCTTTTAAGAATTAGAGTTTAATCAAAGCACTTACAAGAACTATCTACGTCAACCTTTAAATATAGAGCCAAAACATTGAAATTGCATTACTCAGTCCTTAACAGAGGCCATTTTCATCACAGAATGCAAAATAACTGGCAATACACCAGCGAGGTTCTAAGCACTTCCTTTCAAAATGGATCTTGAAAGTACTCAGCCTATGCCAGGTGTGAGCCTTTTCCCATAACACATCCTTTACATACTGAGCCTTAATATTGCAATGGCTAGTTTGATAATATGGCTGCAGATAGGGAAACATGGGCAATTTAACTTGCAAATTCAGAGGTCAGTTACAGAGTCATAGGCCCTTGTTTTGAAAATGATCCCATAAATGATTCTAGTCCAAATCTCTATGTGTCACGCAATGACTTTGCATATAGTTTACTATTCACAGGGTCCAGGCACGCAGAGATGCTCACAGCAGCCTGGACTTACCCTGATATATCTGCATACTACTGTTCTGACTAACCCAGAACTTATGGAAGTCAGTAAGCCCAATTTGCTTTTTCATGAATTCTTCAGAGGTCCTTATTCCTTAAAGTGCGTTTATTAGCTGCTGATACTGGCTGAGATAGCCAAGCAAATGCTTTGCAAACTGTAGCTTGCTTATGACCAAACCTACCCACATGCTCACTCTCCATCCATCTTTGTGGTTTCATGTGGCACAAGCTTGTGGCACAAGCTCCAGAGTCAGATGCAGCAGAAGACTTTTGAATTAAGTCTGTCTGTTTATTGTGATTAGATAGCAAAGAAGAGACCCTGAATTTCCAGCAGGGCATTTCTGTGGCGCTAGTTATCTTCATGCATAATTTTCTGTAACCATGTTCACTCTCAGTGAGCGTAAACATTCAAATACTGTTTTACATCACAAACAACAGAGATAATCTAATTTCTGCTTGCTGAATAAGCAGCAGAAAAAATTAATTATGCGGATATACAATAAAAAATTTCTAACAAATAGTCAATGCAATAACATTTGAAATTCATAGATCTTTCCATGACAAATCACAGACTGTCAGCATTTTTTGTGCAATCATTAGTTTGATTCCATGAGTCAGACAAAGCTATTAACTCATTTGTTTTTAAATTAATTTTGATTTTACTTATTGCTCTTTATTGCAATTAATGATCAGAGCTGAAGAGGAGGTAATATTTGAGGATAAAAGAAAACTCTTCCTATGGTCCAGTTTATTAAAGTCAGCGATTAAACCAGCAAGATCAATGGAGTTGTGACAGAGACCTTTAAAATAGTCATCGTAATTCACTTCAGTGCCATTAAGAGGGTTGTAATTTTTAATCTTACAAATGTAACCACTTACACTAAAGCCTGAGACACCCATCTAGTGTGTCAAAAGGAATTTGTCTTCTTTCTCAGAATGCTAAGTTCAGTGCAGCCACTCACTTGTTATGGAACAAGCAACTACACCCTCACAAGCATGCTTTCATGTACACTCATGGCTTAATTGCCATTCCTGTACTCCACCATGGCCTTGTCACTCCTGCACTCAATTAGTTTGGTATTCTGTCAGATTCAAAACTTTCAGGCTGTTCACGTCCTTTCTTATTTGTTAATTGTCTCTCTTCTGATGAGAAAACTACAGGTTATTTTCTGGTATTTCAGAACATGATGTTTGGAAGAGAAGTATTATATGTACATTACAAAGAGAAATAACATCTCATTGAAATTATAAGGAAACTATTTTGTGAATTATTAAAGCAGCAGAGAGTAGTGGTACCAGATGATAACATTATTTTGCTCCATGGGGCTCGTTACTTGAAGGTGCAACTGAAAAAGATGTATTACCAGTAAAGTCATTATTTCCTGCAGCTAGCCCCAGTGCTTTTCCCAGCACAGGCATTGCAAATAAAGTGTTTTCTTCCACTGCTACTTGAAGTGGTGGATCAGCAGTGTCAGTCGGACACTGGGCAGTATTCTCCCGGTAATTCACTCACTTCACATCTCAAATGCAAGCAGAGTCACTACAGAAACCATGATCTCCCTATTCTCTAGTCTGCTATTTCCATCTTGAACCATAAGTAGAGAGAAGTTCTCAAAAAAAAAAAAAAATCTGAAGAACAATCTGACTTGATGCAAGATAGAGAAAAAGAAGACATGTCCACAGCAATGGCAGTCTCAGAAATATGAGATCAGAACTGCTGTTTCCATACAGCTGCTCTTCTCCAGGCTCACCAAATCACCATCATTTGTCCAGGCTAACACTGAAGAGGAGGCATTAAAGGGTGACAAATCACCACTGGAACTGGTACACTCCAAGTTGCATGTATGTTGTGTGAGGCTCCAGGTTGTCCTTTCAAAAAAGGGAAGAAACATTCGTGACACCAGCAGATACCTGGGTCTTATCTCAACTTTTTGCATCCAGACAGGGCAGAAAAGGAAATGGAGAACATAGAAATATTTGTTTCTGCACTTCTGTTGCTGTTGCTTTTAAAATTCCAGTATCTGAGAGTGTTTACTTACACAAACATGCATAAAAACTGTTTGTTTGAGGTAGAATGCAAATAACAGTTATTTTCCTCCAACTTGTGATTTTGTTGGCTGAAACTTATAAAAGAGAAAAGTATTTGTTTCCAATGCTGTAGATAACAAAAGGATTCAAAGAGGCCCTGCAGAGAGACCTCAACAAATTAGAGGGCTGGGCAATCATCAACCATATGAAACTCAGCAAGAGAAAGTGCCAGATTCTGCACTTGGGATGGGGCAACCCTGCATGTTTGTACAGACTGGGGAATGAGATGCTGGAAAGCAGTGCCACAGAATGGGACCTGAGGGTCCTGGCTGATGGCAAGTTGAATATGAGTCAGCAGTGCCCTGACAGCCAGAAGGCCAGGACAGCCAGCCTGTCGAGGGAGGGGATTTTCATGCTCTGCTCTGCACTGGGGCAGCTTCAGCTTAAATATTGTGTGCAGTTTTGGGCACTGCAGTATAAGAAAGATATTAAGCTATTCAAGAACATCCAAATGAGCACAATGAAGATGGTGAAGGCCTTGAGGGGAAGCCCTATGAGGAGCAGCTGAGGTCACTTGCTCTGTTCAGCCTAGAGGAGAGGAGACTGAGGGGAGACCTTATTGCAGCCTCCAGTTTCCTTGTGAGAGGAAGAGGAGGGGCAGACACTGATCTTTTCTCTGCAATGACCAGTGACAGAACCTGAGGGAATGGCCTGAAGTTGTGTCAGGGGAGGTTTAGGTTGGATATTTGAAGGAGGTTCTTCATCCAGAGGGTGGCCGGGCACTGGAATAGGCTCCCCAGGAAACTAATCACAGCACCAAGCCTGACAGAGTTCAAGAAGCCTTTGGAACTCTCAGGCACATGGTGTGACTCTTGGGAATGGTTCTCTGTAGGGCTAAGAGTTGGACTAGATGATCCTTGTGCGTCTCTTCCAACATAGCACATTCTCTGACTCTGTGATATGATCAAAATCTATTTCAGGCACCATATCTAGTGATCCATGTGAAACCCTATAGAAGTGTGAAAACTTTTGTTAGTTATGAACCAGACAAAATAACATGCTGTCTGAAGCAGTGTTCTGGCAGCTTGTTTTTATGATACCAAATACGAAAAAGAGCGATATGGCAGAGTCAACTAAAAGAGATGGAATATTGTGTTGCTGAGTTACACAGGAAAAACACAGTCCTCTGAGACTTTGGTCACCTCTTACAAAGAATTGCACATTTGCCTGGCTTTAACTCCTGTTTAGCTCAAGGACTGCTTTCAAACAGCCAGCATATCACTGCAACAAATCGTCAGTGCCTATGCTCTTGCCCTGTGTCTGCTTGGATTTAGCCAAATGGCAGATCTCCCTGCAGCCCCTTGTAGTGCTGTCATTGCCAGGAGCTGTTTATCCTTCTGCTGCTGAAAGTCTCATCCAAACCATTTCACTGCCTATGTCCCCAGATCCTCAGAGATGAGGACATCTCCTATTTCTGGTATCAGTATGAGAACAAGAAACAGGAGTATTTTATCAATGAGTCATGAATATTCTCATTCTGTCCATCATTCTTCTGAAAAACACATTTGCACGGCCTGTTGCAGAGTTAAAAGTATGTGTATACTTGTTTAGGGATAACTTATGTGTAACAAACAGGACATGAATATAGCATTTAAATAGTAACATAAACACTGTAGTAATATATCAATAAGGACTAAACTTTATAAACATTGTAGCTGCTGAAAGCAACTGATAACTGATAACAGTCAGGAACTGATGGTGCGTGTTTGAACGCAGTGTTATGCAAGGAGGAGTGAAAGAACATAAATGTTTACAAAAGATACTAACCTTTGAGTAGGACTCAAACTAGTGAGACTATCCAACACTATACCTAAACAACAAACAATAAAAACCTGTATTAAAAAAGGATATCTGAAGTCCAGAAGAAGGTTTCATAATGAGTGAAGGATGAAGAAAAAGAACAAGGAAGAAATTGGTGGAATAAGTTGATGTCAAAATAGTAGGTCTATCCATACTAAAAAATACTGATAAAAGTCCTTTTCTTCCATTAAGAGTAGTTTTATTTATAGATAGAAATTATTGGCTACAAGCTATTAATAATATTTAAATGCATTTCTCTCTGCTCATAAAACTCCTACAGATTGTCTGTGAAAGAGAGATTTGCGATCACTATGATAGACAATAATTTTTAATCCCAGTGATGTGTTGTACAAATGTGTTTATTAGAGATTTATTCTACGAAATGCTACAACCCCAGTATTGGTAGAGTTAGCATTCACTTTTCCCAAGAGTCACACTGAAGGTGGTAGAACTCTGTGAATGACTAAGTACATTGCACTTACATGTTCTGCACTATGATAAACTAAAAACATTGTCTACAACTAATCCTGGATTTTTTCTTGGCTTTTACATGATTTTCCAGTGCAAAACTAGATTACTTTGTTTTTGTTTAATCTCATGATTCATGATTGATTTTGAACCTAAACTACTTTTTATACAGTCATAGAAAATTATTAGCACAGAAGACCTTGTTTGGGGCTCAATGTTCATACAATTTTCAGTTGCAATGGAGCTTACAGTTGAACTTTGGAAGTTTTCAGCTACCATATGAAGTTGATACTAAATAATAATTTTAAGTGACTACACTTTTTAAAAAGATAATTAAAAGGTGTGTTGTTTTTCTATAACACTTCAACTAAATGTACTCTTTGGTCAGATGTGTAAGAAGACAGGTGCCATTCACTAGCTAGGAGATTGATGGAAAAAGAAATCATGCCTTTTTTTTTTTTTTTTTACATTGAGAATCAAGGAAATTTAATTCCTGATAATTGCTTATAACAGAAATGAGAAGCTGATCTGGCAAAATCTACCATTTGGGTGTCACCAGTATCGCCAAGCCAAGCAGCTCAGCTCTGCTTTTGCTCCAGTGAGGATGCACACCTGGGCTACATGGGGCTGCCTTCCTGCAGACCTAGAGCATTCCTGATGCTTCATACACAATGGGCTGCTTTTACTTAGGTGGTGCAGGCAGGATGGAGAAAAGCCCTGCAGCTCACACCACGGCCCAGGTGCATGTAAGATGAGGTGATGAGAAAGCCAAAATCAGCTACAGACAAAGAAAAAAAAGAAAAGTAGAACGATGTGGTGAAAGCGCACAAGATCAGCAAGCCAATCTTTTATATGCCACCTTCAGAATGTCACCATCGATTTTCTGAAAGCTGAATAGCACATTAAAAAAAATAAAGTTTATAAGCATTGCAGAACTGGGAAAAATATTTCTTGTGTTAACTACAACTATGTAACTGATACAAAATTCAGTTCAGTCAAAGTTTATCAGCAGGTTGTGCTGAAAGATGAGAGAGCAGAGGAATTATTTTGTCCCATCAACTCAGCATAAGCAGTGATTTATATTTTTGAAACCAGAGGATATTTAGTAGAGTCATTAGATGTTATGTCACCAAAATCAAAGGAAGTTTCTCATGTAGACCTAATTTTTTTAAAAATACAAAAAAAATTTCCAAGCTCTATCCCCCACAAAGAGTAAAAATGTCTTGCTTGTATTAAAGTTCCATGACGCCAAACTGAGTTTCAGTACATTTGATAACTACACTAGTGTTCTATATTTTAGTGCTAACATATATAATATATCCCTTGATGACTTGAAGATGTAAATGAAAGTTGAAGGTTATAGTTTTAAATGACAATACAGAGTCTCTTTATTAAAAAGGTATTTTTCCAGTGATGACACATGCACATCATTTGGGAGTTCTTTCTTTGCTGCCCACCTTCCATTAAGGATGTTAAAATAAGTATATCTGTTCTACAAGTGGTAGATCATTCTCCAAGAAAGGGGAAAAATAGCAGTAGGCAAGGACTATTTTTTTCTCACAGCAACCAATGCATAGAACAATATATTCCAATATTAGTATTCACAGAAAGGGAAAGTGTCAGCCAAAATGGATAATGAACTGATTTCCTTAGAACATTTGAAAAGAATTGGGTAAATTTCTGATGCACCACTTTTTAAAGGGTTTCTTGAAAGAAAAATATTTACATTTTAGATATTTTGTCTTGCAGATAAGTAACTTCTAGCAGATTAGGTTTATCATTGACAGGGTCTTTTTCATATCAGGATGATGGTAGGTGTTTCTCCTGTTCAGTAGTAACAGAACTTATCAGATTATTAGTATGCAGAGTTAAATGTTGTTTATATGAAACACACTGATCTAAAGGAGCTATAATCACAATATGACAGACAGGAATCTGTCTATTCCAAAATTGCATTGCTCTGCTCTTTTGGTTTTATTTGTTTGCTTGTTTGTCAGTATATACATCATTTCTCATCAGATTTTAAGATATATGCCATTTTCAGGTAGGATGTGTATCATGGGAAGTACAAATTGATCTCTGCAAGACTGAAAGCAGTTGGGCAACAGTGACTTTTTGGGATGAGGGCAACTAGCAAGTGAGGAGCAGCTAATGAAAGGGGCCCATATAGCTCCATACATGGTAAAACCTGTAGGCTGGGACAGAAGAAATATGAGGCCCTACAGAAAACCTGCCTCCATACAGGAACATCAAATGTTCTTTGCTGCACGCCAGACTGAGCCAAAACCCACACAGCCATTTTCTTGTTCAGTCTACTGAAAACAATGAGCATGAGCAGACCTGGCTGGCTGAGAACCAGTCCAGGACTACTACACTGCAGCATTATCACCACCTAAAGATTTTTCACTAACAGTACAATAAACAAATTTCTGATTTTATATTCATTCTGATCATTATTTTTTATTCTCTTTTTCTGTTAATATCCAAAACTGCTTCAGCAGAACAAGCCCCATCATTTGCTAGACTAATTGTTGGTTGTTAAAATAAGAACTGCAATTTACCACTTACTATTGAATACTTAATTTGGCAGTTTATGAAATTTAAAAACACATGTCCAAAAGCATGTACACATGAAAGTACATCACAGATGAAAGGATGAGTGTTTAATTGCTTAATAGAATTGCTGCTGTCCAAAGGCTGCAGCAGTGCTGTCCAACAGTGAACCCTTGAGCCTCTTCCCTCTCACTTTTAGAAGTGATAGCTATCGTTATAACAGATCGCTCTCCTTCCAACAGTATTCCAGACTGGTTTTGGTAAGTGTAGAAATTCATACTTAGAGGGTAGATTTAAGAGCAAATTAAAGTGTGCTTTGAGAACCAGCTCCTGCCTGTGAAATGACTGGCTAATCTTCCACTGATTTTAAAGTCAGCAGGAGCAACTTCAAAAACAACACAAATATGCAAGACTGTAATTCTTCAGGAGTGAGATTTGTCATTACTGGTAGCACCTATGCAACACATGAGCCCTTCAGCTGCTGCTAAACCTGACCGCAGAGATACACAGTCTGTGAGCTGGTAGTTTGTATAAGAAAATATCGCATATTCAGCCACACTGAAGACTGAAGTCTAACCCTTCTTCTGTTTTCATAAGCACAGTCTAATTGGATATGATAAATAGCATAAATGTAACTGCTTTCATATTTCTGTAGATAATAAAGTCAAATTCTAATTTGGTATTGTCCTACTTCTAAAATTTTAATGAAGCATTATGATAAGAACCAATTTTCTCTGTTTAATCTAATCTGAACATAACAGGCTCAGAACAGCACAATTACTGTGCTACAACATATACAGAAAATCACTCATTATTACTGAGCTCCAAAGTAGAGAAAGAGAAGATTTCTAAAGGCACAAAATGTCTAAGTTTATAATTCTTTTTTGCAGTAATAAGAAACCCTCCAAATACCATTAACAAATTAATCAGCATTTCAATATTTTAAGGTGACAGAAATAAAATTATAGAAATAAACAATTTTATGTTGTATTTAAATTTTTTGGTTTTTTACTCATGCTCCTTTCCAGCATCATATCTATATATTTAAGACTTTATATTTAGGATTAAGACTGCATATCTCTTGTCAAAGTGACTTTAGTCTGAGAAAGCGAGATACCAAAAATTCACACACTCAAATAATTAATGGATTTTTGCTCTTTGTCAAATTAATTATCAAAAAGTATTTGATCTTATGTGAGTTGATAAATACACTGGATCAAATATTTATAGACTAAAAGATTCAAGATGAAATGTCAGATATCATGGCTAACACTTTTGCTGCACCTCAATGCCTCAACCTGAAGGCACAACATCCTGCCCAGGTCTCACCATAAAGTTAATGATACCATTTTCTTTTCTACTCCATCATTTTTGATCCTCAGTGCCATCTATTTCTATCATAAGTATGATTATGATAAGACAATATTTCTGGCATGTCGATGTTTATTCCAAAGAGGTCTTAAGGCAAGGAACAGGGAGAAAAAAAGAAGAAACAGACCAGCACAGGAGACAAATTGCAGGTACTGTAGGTTAACAAATGTGTGGGAAACCTGCCCCCACCAACCCCTAATTGCCAAACAAGTATTTTATTGATTGTGTTAAAATGGGCATGTATCTGACATGGAAATCCTGTGGTATCAAACAACACTTTCTTCTGGCCAAGGACACTGGAACCAGTACCTCGCCCTGTGACGGTACACACCCAACTGGCTGCTCTCAGATACACTGAAACCTCAGTGGTGCCACAACCCAAATGCAGGGAAAATATTTCACAGCTGGAGCTGATATGCCCTGAGCATCCCACTTAACTTTTGAGGTCTGGCTGCTCAGCCCTTAGTAGTTTGCAGTTCTGGGTGTGGTCAGGAGTGGATTCCTTGGAAAGCTTTACAGATGGAGATGCAGTTATCTGTGAAATTAAGGAACATCTAAAGAAAGCAGCAAGTAATAAGCTGCTATGGGAGCAGACAGATAGCACAGCTCGGACTAGCTAAGAGGGTTCTTAGGTGGCCCTTGAAGTCACCTTCCTTGGATTAGACATGGTAGCATGTCCAAGGCTTGTAAATAGACAGTGCAAAAGAATATATATGATAGGGAATTTTTGTTCAGCTGTCCATCTTTAAATTTGGCAGTTATCTGTACTATGAGATAATCCCAAGGAGGCTATAAATATACTAGTCATCTAAAAATTTGGTATGCACGAGGAGAGAATCCATACTCAGGAATTTCCACCAGTTTTATCAGCTCATTTTCCTGTTTGCTTTTCTCCTCACATTTGCTCATATAGAAAATGTTGCTCCTCTACAATACAGAAAATGCACTACTACTTTATAATTCCCATTCCTCAAAGGATTCCGTTTCTGCTACAGTGTTTGGAATAAACAAAAATCTCATGGAAGTGTGCCATGTAGTCTTGTTATTATATTTCAACAGATGGTATGCAGTATTGTTCTGAATGCCTGCACAACAAGCAGCTATGTCTATATCCTTGTAGGGGTTTTTTCCCAAGGAGTTGGGAGCTGCAGCAAAGCAGCACTTGATGTAATTTTCTTCTTTTGTTCCTAGTTCTGCAATACACATGTAAAACTACACAAACAAGATTCTCATTTTGAATGTTTTAATCACACCCACAGTTTGAGAACAATGAAGAATTAGATTAACTTGTATTTATAGGTGTGCATATTAATCTGCACAAAACACACATGTCCAGTTTGCACAGATATGGGAAAGTCAGGTACCCGTTTCTTTTTCTCATTGAATACTGTGCCTATCTCCAGTGGAATTCGGTGTAATGACGGTCACATATCATGACCATCAGATACAACATAGTAGAAACTACCCAGGCAAGCAGCCATTATGATCTGTTAAGGGGAGCAAATTGCAATAGAAGAGGCTCATGAGCTGGCAAAATTAAGAGTGACCAAAGCTTATGACTAATAGTTTTGACTAAGTATACTACTAGCAGTTCTATAAAACTGCAAAGATGAGAAGATGCCTGCAATTCAGCATTCAGACTAAAATGCAGAGCCCATTTCAGAATTATCGGCATCACAGCAGCAGCCATCATTTTCAGTGAACACTGGAGCATTTTCTGCATAACACTTCTGTAGTCAAAAGCAATTGCAAAAACAAAATGTGTTAGAAAACCCCACTCTAATACAGAAGTGTTAGTTTGGGAAATGGTCAGTAGTTTCTTTCAAAGTGCTTGGAAGCTCCATCCTGTCAGGGAACAGCAGGAACAAGAAAAAAGATACCAGCCTTATAATACTTACTATTTATGTCATTTTATATATTTTTGGATTAACAAACTACAGATTAGCAGAAATAATAAGTATGATATGAAAAGTTCTTAGTCTCAAATATGCCAGCAGCACTGAATTAATTTGAATGAAATATTTTAGGAACCTAAATTAACTTAAGGACAGCTCCTAAACATGGAAAGTAACTAAAATGATTTTGATCTTCTTTGTTGTATACAAATAATCCAATTCTTCTTCCAAGGGACAAAAAAGCTCTACAGATCATTGGTGTTAGATCAGATGTTGAGGAATTCATTCAGTGCAGGTAGCTTGGTGTGCAAGCTCCAGATTGAGCTCTGGGTGGTGGGAGTCCCAGGCAATAGGCTCTGAACTGGCACCAACTTTTTGCACGAGAAAAGGCACAGGGACCTGTGGCTGCAGCCAGGTAACCGGGCCCTGAGAGACACAGCAGGAGTAAGAGCCTAGACTTCTGTGCACATAGACTATGAGGGTATAAAACCCCAGGAGTTACTTTGTTTGAGTCTTCTGAAAGGCACCAGCTTGAGCTGCTTCTGTGTTACTGCATTGTGATTATGCTGTTTTAAGGATCCAAGAGAAACCCAGAGCTGAGCCACTAAGGAACCCTGATCTGACTGTGTGAGTGTGGTATGTGTAGGGAGTCAAGTGGGGCACCTGTTGGCTCACTGGAGCCACCCACTACAAAGGGGCTTTGGTCCCAGAACTCAAAGTGTCTGGTGGTGGAAACGTGACCGCCAGAATAGCTCCTGAGTGGTCACACAGGAAAGCTTCCTTAAATGAGATATTATAAGATGAGGTAGTAAAAGCACCTTTTATCTCACTGTGACTTGAAAGGAGAAACACATTACTAGGATGCTGGCAGAAGAATTTGGAAGGAGGAAAGAATGAATGTTTTGTCTTTCTCCATTTATTTATTTTTCCAGGGGTGGTATGACACCTGATTGAATACCTATCTAGGTGCCTATCTTAGTTAATATGTTAACAGGCATTTGGGATAGCAACTCTCTCTGTTGAACCTGATCTACCTGAATGAAAGAATTCAGTGTGCTTTGAATAAAAGCAAGACTGCCTATAAGCAAATAATTGAAAAAACTGTAGGACTGGAAGAGGGCTCTTAAGCAACTGAGTCAAGTTTCAGCCATTAATACTGGCATTATCTTAAAATGAACCTTAAAATGAGACTTTTTTTTCCTTACTGTTCCTTCTAGAATATGGCTCCATACTCCCCATCTTCAGAAATCTTTCCAATTTGCAGCTGCAACTGATTCATGACTGGTTCATCCCCAAATGGTTTTGTCACAAGCACATCATTTAGTTAAACTAGTTCCTTCCAGTTCCCACCAGTGTCCTCTGGGGCATGCATGTAGGAGGTAACCACCTTCTCCACCCCATCTGAGTGGCGGTGTGCTAACTAAGCCAACTTCTTTTGATTTCTTATAGTAAAAGATTTTTTCCCAAATGTTCTTTCCCGCCATTGAGATCCTAGCACATACTCATGTCATTAGTCCCAGGATGTGCATCCTTGGCCTGTATCCCACTGCACTTTATTTTACCTTTTTGGTCCTCAAGATCACCCCATGTCAATGTACAAGACTCTGGTACTGCTGTACACCACAGATGCTTCCTATATGTGTCAGCCAATTTCATTTTCATGCTCCTGTCTGTTATGTCAAGGTCTTTATTGGAAATAGAAAAGATTTGTCTAGAGACCAGTCCTTGAGAAAATTGTATAGTAACCTCTTTCAGCCTGATCATTTGCCTCACAGCATGATTCATTGTCATCTCTCATTTAGAGAGCTCCTTACCACATCTCAGTTCCTGTAATAATCTCCATCTTCACCATTTTAGCTAATAATTTCCCATGTGACACTGCATCAGATGCTTTGCTCAAGGTCAGATAGATTTGATCTGATGCTTTTGTCTACAGGATCACCTCTTTTTTTTCTGTAGACACATGAATGAAGATTCTTATCAATCTTTGATAAGACAGGCATTAGGATGGCCTGACACAATGTTCCTCTGCCCAAGCCTTACTACAAGATAGTCCCCTTTCCATTTTTCTGCAGAGTTTTAATTAGTGCCTCTTTCAAAGTTTCCTACATAATCCCTGCACACAATTGAGGTCAGTAAAGTTCATAAACCATAACGAGATATTTTAAATGCCCTAGAAGATAATGTGACAATTAAGACAAAGTGATAATGTATGCTTGATGCAGATGTGGATGACAGGGGAGGCAGAAGAAACAGTTAACTTAATCCATAAACTTTAAGTTGTGCATATTCTCCCTTTCTCTATGCAAAGAAATGGGAAGTGACAATATCCAGTACAAAGTGGTAAAGCAACAACGACTAGAATTAAATTTGTAAGCTGTATCCTCACCCCTCCTTAGCTTCTCCACTCCACAACACGATTCTTCTGTTTTGTCCCTCAGCTTTGTATTCCAGAGCTGAACAGCCATATTTGTGGAGGTATTTCCTGGGCACAAGCCATCAGCATCTTCAATTACCTTTGCTTCCCTCCTCTGGGCTTTCTCTTGCCTTTCCTGTGGCTCCTTAATGTGCATTCTATTTATGCTCGAAGGACAAGGGCCATCCCCAGAGGGGGAAAATAGTTTTAAGACCTTTCAGAATGAAGGTGCGCCACTCTGTACCAAATGCTGCTGGTCAATCTCCACACTCCTGTTCCAGCCACCTTGGGAAAATCTGACCATTAAACACATTGTGGACCCCATTTTTAAGTGTCTCCTTCTGACTCAACAGATAAGGAATGCACAAACCAGCAAGTTAGCACTTGACACTCCGACATTTAAGTCCTGTTCAGGATTTTGCCGTCACACCAGTGTGATGCCAATCGTAATATCTTTCTGATCTACCTTTAATTTCTGCATGAGATGTTTGGGTATAATTAGCCAGTTACAGAAAAATTGTCCCTCCCATCCTGCCTAATAAAGGTTAAATAGACATTTATGGGGGTGTGAATGGGCCCACTGTCTGGGGCCTCAGCTCTGCCTGAGCACATTCCCCTTCCCGGGGCTCCAACCGGCTCCAGTACAGCCCCGATCAGGCAACCAACAGTGCTTTATTTTATTTGGAGGGAAGAGAGAGATTGCATCACTTCAGCTCCCGTAATTTTGAAGCAAATAAACCCACTGTGGAAACAGCACAGGGTAAAAGGGGCCATGCGTGTTTTAAGACTTTTATTAAAGAAAAGTATATTATTATTGGCTTTTTGGCTTTTAATTCTATGTCACATATGTTTATTAATTTATTAAAACCTTAATTTTTACTAAGCCACTACACAAGCAAGCTGCGCAGAGAGGTGATTGAGATTTTCAGCTTTCCCTGGCATTTCATGTCTGCTGACATTGCACATATGATCCAATCTAAAACTTAAAATTGATTTTAAAAAAGTATTCTGTATAACCAGTACCTCTATGTCTTGTAAAACTTGGAAAATGGTAGTCTAACTTAGCACATTACTCTTTGTGAAACATAAACTTAGTTTTTCCAAAACTGTGTTCTTTTTCAAAAAGAGCTTTTGCTGGTGATGCAGATTTTTTCAGGCTTGTGGTTTTGTCCCACCACTGATATTACAAGAGAACATTGCCCTCTGGTGTCACAAGCTTTGTGCTTGTGAGGGCTCCCCACACACATATTCTTTCTCACCCCTTTTTTTCCTTCTCTTTATTCACTACACTGACAGCCAAGCTGTGGTTCACAGGCATAAATCAGCAGAAGGTATGGAAAAAGGATGTTTCCATTTAAAAAAGGAAATTTTTGCTGTCGTGTAACAATTCCCATGGGTGTGAAAATAATCCTTTTACAGTACTGAAAGACAGAATTAGACCCCTTCAGGTTGGGTGATACTGTTAAATCTTAGCTGATTCTTTTTTCTGACTAATCAATTAACTCATTTATTCATCCTCTTGAATAGGTTATTTTTTAGGGTTTTAAAGTGTATTAAGTCTAACAGAAGACTGAAGCAAAGACTTTACCAAATTCTTTATTGTTAGCAGAGTTTTTCTGATCACAACTGATTTCTCCAGCCTGCACTTGGAGACTGGGATGAGCTCTGCCTAATTGCTCACAGGTTAGCACCTGAGCATACAACAGCATGCTAGGACAAAGGAATGTCAGAAAACAGCCAAATCAAATGCAAAGCAGCCAAATGGTGCCTGGGTGTTGGATGGTAGTACCAAAGGAGAGAGGAAGCATTATTGGTTTAAGATGACAAAGGGACAGAAGCAGTGCCATGGGAGTAGCATAAAGCTGAGATTTGCCTGGCTAGCCTTGCAGGCTCTGCTCTCAGGTGGTTTGCACAAAGCAGAAGAGACAAAGTAAAGTGCCAGGTTTTTCTTTCCTCAGCTCCTAAAGCTAAAGATCCTTTTTCTACATGAACATTCCAAGTGTTTAGTAGACGTCATTTTCAAAGAGCATTGAATAGATATTATTGCAGGCTAATTAGTCCATGCAAAATGCATAGACAGGTATTTTTCTAAGCAGTGAGTGATGATTCCAAGAGATGACCCCACTAATTGCTTCCACAACTTGCGGCAACTCTGAAAACCATAATGTGCAATAGGTGTACACCCTAAAGACAGAAGCTAGAGACAAACTGCCAGGGTGGCCAGACGGTATTCCTTGTATTGTCTGCCTGTTAGACAACTCCATGGATATTGTCTAATCATTTACTTTTTGCTCAGCAAGATCCTACATCTATTTTTAGTCCACTAGCAGTTGATGGTCTAGGCCCAGTTCTATGAAGGACTCTTCACAGACCATGGAAACATATCCAGGGATTATTTTTTTCTCCTCTTACCATAGATATTGGAGAGACATGCTCCTGTCCTTCCATTAACTAGAGATAATTAGCTGAGAGCTGACACATTCAGCTGTATAGTGGAATTCTATCTGTCCTGTGGACTTTTCCCCAGATGCCCCAAGCCAGTTTTTCAGCCAGGCTCTCCACTAGCTCACAACCACTGAATTAAAGCCTTGTTGATAAACTGAATACAGAAATTTTCTTACCAGCCTTTTAAGGGATGTTCACTTTTGAATTATTAACCAAAAAAACACCTCAATCTTTCTAGCCTGACAAGAAAATATAAATTACTCCCTTGAAGAATTGAGGGCTGACATTGTTTTTGTTCATCTCCTCATTTGTAAATGGCTTTTACAGAGGTCATTGCTATCAGAAGGATTGAAAGAGAGGAAGTCAGAGACTGAGATTAGACATGAAGTTTACTTTAAGAAAAAAAAACACTACAAAACTGAAAATTGAAAGGGACTTCAAGCTAGACTTCATGGAAAAATTATAGAAAAAATAGAAAAACATTTTCCTTTTTAGGAAGAAAATTAAATGCAGATAAACAAGATCTGAAAATCTGTTGAGGCATTAAAGAAGGAAGTAGGGAGATAACTGTATAAGAAAAATTGGTAGTGAAACCAGAATGTAGCCCGCAAGCACTCCTCTATGAAGCCATTTTAAAAAACAAACCTGGTAATAAACCTGTGGTAAATTTGTATTTTTTTGTGCTTTTAAGGTCCTTAATAAGGCCTGCTTACGCTTCTCCTTCTGCAGAGCTATCATAGGCTTTTGGTGGATGTGTTCCAGACCAAATCAAGGTGGTTATTAGGCTGAATTTGACTTTTGCTTCCTATGTTACTTCTTGACTGGAACAGTTTGGAGGATTTGGTAGCCATAAAGTTAAAACACGTCAGGCTACAGTCCTTCACTCTGGGTATGAAATTCAACGACAGTCTGAAATTCAGGTTTTCCAGAGTCATGACATAAACAAATGCAGAATTGAAAGGCATTCTTCACAGCAAATTGTTGACCAAACCTAGAGCAGACTGAAAAAGGTGGAGCAATCTCACCAAAATCAATGACTACTCGCCCACACCAGGTACCAGGCATTCATTTTACTGTTGAGATTTATTTGCAGTGAATCATGCCACACATGCTGTCTATGGCTGGTAGATCACATTTCTCTATTTTTGCAAAACAAATATTTCCATAAAAAAATTACACTTTGGCTGATGGTAGCCAACAAGCTGGAAGGTGTTGGTTTGTCATATGTGTCAGAAAGCCAAAATTTTCCTGTGCTTCAGTCTGTCTTATTACTTGTCACTCCCAAAAATCTGTTGAACTGGCTTTTTGAGTTCAGGTCTATAGCTACACTACTGTTGGTGGAGTAGTGGTCTTCAGCAAGCAATTTAAATGCTTGCCACACTGCTTTCCAAGCATGCTGTTGAAAACATGATTGAGATCTCATTGAATAGAAGGGTTCCTCCTTAGTTTGTGCATAGCTGTTTCCAGAGGCTGATTAGTCAGTCTTTGCAAATTACTGAATTTGCAAATTAGTGGTGGCTGAAGATGGCACTGGAGGCACTGTAAACTGTTACATGAGGCAAATTGCAGACAAGCTAACTACCCCTTACCTCTCTTTACTTGTTTACTACATTATAAATTTGAATATAAGCACGCCTGGGAATAAGCACACATGGGAAGAAGGCCTGCAGAAGAGAGTAGTATGCTTCAGGGGCAGTAACTCAGTGAGGTTGATCCAAACCCTTAGATCTGGAGGTGAAATGGAAGATCAGTCCCTCAGACATCAGACTCAGCTGCCTGTCTTTGTATGCAGTGTGGGCATCCGTCTGCATTTGGGCTTCATGCACAGCAGATGCAAAGATCTTAGAGGCAGACACTGCCTCTTGCACACTAATGTAGCACCTGGCACTGTGGAGTCCTATTCTTTAAGCAGCACTACCAAGGCTACAATGATTGGTAGAGAAAGTTAAATAATTAATTACCTTTCAGAAAAACTTACTCCTTAGTATAGCGTTCAATACAAGTATTGACTGGATTAATTTCATTTCAGAATTGTAGAAGCAACCTTAGGGTTATTTTTTATTTTAGGGTTGTTTTAGGGTTTATCCAGGCTTTGTTTATGCTAGACAACAGTATCTCTGGGACACTCAGAACTGAACTTTAACCAGTACATCCACCCTAACCCAATCCAGCCATGCTAACTGGATGCTGGGAGGTTGTGGCTGTTTGCACTGGGCACCACAGATAGTGCTGTCGCTGCCCCCTTTTGGAGCCTCTTTCACACACAGTTGTACTGGGCAGATAAACTCTGTCATGCCCCGCATACATCATATTTTCTGAGACCTCTCCTGCCTTTCTGTTAGCAGTTGGAAGGAGACAAGATGACTCTCAAGCCCACTCTAAGTTCTCACTGGTCTACTGAAAGTAGTAGGTGCAAATCTCATTATAAACTGATACAACTCCAACATTTTCGGTCGACCTATGTCCATGTACGCAAGATGCAAATCCAATTGCCTTCCAAAAATATTGAGACCAACTTGATGTTTGGTTGTGCCTGCTGTTAGTTACTGTTACCAAGACACAGACTACTCTTCAGTCTAACTGAAGGCAGGCCTCCTACACCCTTAACCAGGATAGTGATTTCAAGTGTAGAGCTACAAGCAGAAATGCAGGAACTGACAGCAGCCTGCCTTTTGGGAAAACCTGCTTTTTTTGTCTCCTGCCTTTAAACCAATCACTCATTTTTTGTGAGTTTGGATTTTTTTAAATGTTGCAATATTATTTAAGGCTATTATTTTACAGGGGAAAAAAACCCAACCGAACAAAACATGTAATAAAAAAATAGATACATTCATCTTAATATTCAGTGCCTATTCCAATGATATTTTGGTCCCCTGGTAACATTACTAATGACTTGTCATCATGAAACAGAGAGAGTGTAGCTATTTCACCGGATTCTGAAACAGCATGAAATCAAGTGAGGGTTACACTGATTTTGCAAAAAACACACTTCTGGTAGCAATTCTCCCTGTGTTCAGCAAACCATGAAATAACATTATATCAAATTTCTGGCACTGGAAAACAGGGAAGCAATCCAAAGACAGTGGCCTTTTGGCACTGTCTAGCAGAAAGGTGAAAGTGCTGAAACATAAGACTTCCTTTTTTACCCCCTCTTCCCGCGTTCAGCTGTTCACAAAGAATCAGTGTAAAAATATTCCAGAGCCTAGATCAATGGAAACATGGAAATTAATTGTTGCAGTCACCTCATTACTCAAGTGTCAGTGTTAATAGATGTTTAGCACTGCAATGAGAGCAGAAATGCTGTACGATTTTATCATTGCAAAGAAATGCTTTTAAAGTAAAGCTCACCAGAGCAGCTGAGCCAGGTTCTAGCCGCTGGAAATGCAGCTCAGGATACTCCTGCCTTGCTGCTGGGGAGAGAGGGAGGGATCAGAGCTTCACAGCTCCCTGCTGCTGGCTCATATGAGCAGCTTACTCATGGTAAACTTGTCTCGTGAGTAGTGCAGAGCAATCACACAGAGCAACAAAATTTGTATACCATAGCGTAAAAGCGATACAACATTTAGGAGAATCTACTGCTTGCAATTTGTTCTAAATTTCCAGCGGACTATTACAATTATAGTGTCCTCACCACTCTGTGCCACAAGCAAGCATGAAGACAGCCCTCCACCTGAAGACCTCTATGGCAGAAGCTGCATAGAGGAAATTATCTCACAAGACAAGACATTGCATTTGCTGTTCAGCCTTTTTTTCCAAAACTTGAGTAACACTTCAGAAGCAGAGGCCAGGTTTAGTCAACAAACAGCTAGTAATTGTTATAAACTCACAGCTGTCAGAACTTATCTATACCAGATAAAGCATTTTACTGACCTTTGTCAAAGTGACATTAGTTTAATGGCTGTTAAATTGTCATCCAGACATGAAAAGTTTTTGATTTGGTGTTTCCAATGCTGAAGCTCTGTTTGCCCAGATTAGTTTCTTTGGTTTGTTTCTATGGGGTTTTTTTTCCCGCAGACTTCACTTTCTCTCTCTGTGCTTACAATGCTCAAAATGTCAGTCGAAAAGGAACTCTGAGTGTCTGTAATTCACTGCTGAAACTTTTCGGGCTTCAAAGGAGACAGATGAGGCAGTATCAATGAAATAAATCCTGCGACAACAATAAATTGTATCAGTGCTTGTTTATTGAGTTTGGGTCTTTTTTTACCTGTCCAAACTGATGGCAACTCATCAAGACAATGCTACATAGGTTTGATAGTATACTTACTAGCTGACAAATTTGTAAAGCCAGACAAAACTTCAAGCTTGTACAAGAAAGTAACCAATCCATCGTCTCTTTCTTCCCTATGTCAGTGCAGAAGCCCAGAAGATAAGGGCCTAATCTGCATGTCTCAAACAATGATGGAGCCAACCAAGGATTGTTGATAATAACAGACAAGGATTGCTGGTAATAATGTGGTAGGAAAAACAAGATGTAGCTGGAGAAGAAGGCCATGTGGAGATAGGGCAACAATTTTCCTGGATAAACATCCTTGTTCCACTTCCTGGAGATAAGCACAACACAGTACAGTGAGAGCTCAGGAATGAGGCCGAGAAGTGGGCATGGACTGTAGGGGGCGTTCAAGACTACCCAAGATCCCTGAAGCCCTATGACCGCTTTCCAGAAAGGTCTGAAAGAATGGACTGCATGCAATAACTAATTTGCACATAAAGAGAGAAGCTCTTCAGGGTGGGGAAAACCTGTTTATAAAAAGCACCCCCACCAAGCCTGGGCAGTGGCCCCAGGACCTCAGACATCCGACAAGCTGGATCAGTGCTGGAGCCTGTACTACTGGTGACCATTCTTTCTTTCTTTTTCTTCCTTCCTTTCTTTCTTTCTTTTTCTTTCTTTCTTTCTTTCTTTTTCTTTCTTTCTCTTTCTTTCTTTCTTTCTTTCTTTCTTTCTTTCTTCCTTCCTTCCTTCCTTCCTTCCTTCCTTCCTTTCTTTTTTCCTTTCTTTCTCTCTCTCTTTCTTTCTTTTTTTCTTTCTCTCTGCAACTATCTACCTTCCTCTTAAACAAATCTCTCTCTTTTTCTCTTGCTTTTCATCTTACCTCTGCACACTGCCGTGTGCTTATATAGTAGGTTGGAGACTAACACAACAATTTCCATGCCAAGTAATTTACTAATAAAACTTTGTGAGTTTTGGTAAACCCTCTGACTTTGTTGTTGTTGTTGTTGTTGTTTTGGTTTTTTCTGTTTTCTGTTTTGTTTGTTTGGGGGTTTTTTTTGTTCCTCTTGACCACTAGCATCTTGGATGCTGTTTTTCCGCACAACAGGCACAGACAATCTTTGCTCTTGAATTGCATGCCGCATTTCTAATGCCCTCAGAGCAGTACCTATATGCACCTAAACATTCTTTGGTTATGGCCTATGCTTTTTGTCCCAGTTACCTCCCCAGCAAGTAAAGAACGACTTTAAAAGGGGCAGAACAATCCTTTTAGTGTAGTGGCAATCAGACAGACTACCAGAGGTCCTAGTGATGTGGATGGGACCATGTGGATGGCTGATATATTTTGTAGCAACTTAAACTTCTAGAAATGTTCATGTGAGAGGAGGAAGCCGACATGGTTGATACTGCAACCTACTGTGTGCTACTTTTGACTGTTTTCCTCATCCTGAGCCAGGCTTATTTCTGCACAGAAAAATCCTCTTGAACAAAGAATCCTCTTTCTCTTGGTGTTCTGAGGCTGGACATTAGATAAAGTTTCTGGTGCAGACGGTAAGACTGAAGCACCAACTCACTATTTTATTGTTGAGCCTTGCATCTTCTTGAAAGTGAATTCGGCAAGCTCTCTGAGTTTTATTTCTCTGTGGGCAACAGAGATGGTGTCGTCTGTGATGAATGTAGGCAATACTCCCTTAGTATCTTGTGTCTTCAGAGACTCCATTTTCAGTATTTCATGCTTTGGCTAAATGCAGCCAGGATTCTGCTATAGCTAAACATTCACAACTCAGCTCTGCCTCCTGTGGTAAAACACCCTCTGTCAGCAGTTGGACAACACAGAAAGACAGAAATTTGTCTGGTGTTCTTGGTGTTGGGGGATGTGGTAGCATAATGCTCTGAAAATTGTGCTTCTCTTCTGCAGTCTTGGGCATTGAAATATGTCACTAACTTGCGGTCAAACATGTCATAGCATTCGATATGGAAAAATATTACATCAGAAATAAATGGTTAAATAGTGGTAAAAATTAAATACATCCATATGCTGCTACATGAACAGTCAGCAGAGTGCTGAATTTTGGTATGTCAAAACCCATGAGGCAGATTGGGTTTTTCAGAGAAGGGATGGTGTAGAACAACCAGGACCAGTAACTTTCATACACAACTGGTATGGAATTTGTTCCTTCTGCCACATCAGCTCATAGAAAGGAGTAATTTATTCTATGCTATTCACAAAAAAATGAGTACTGTGAGCAGTAGAGCTCATGTTAGAGTATTACCTCAGACCTAAAGTGCATGTCCTTCACCAGCAAACATGGAAGTAAAACTTTCTGGACCACAAGCTTCAGAAGTAGAGCAAAAAAATTAAGGCAGAGCAGCAGTGAATTTGGGGTGGTAGAAAGGGATCTGACTCATCAATCACCTTTCAGGATGCTGTTAGTTTATATCACATGATGTCACGTCAATCTTATGTCAAGGATCCTTGCAAAGGACAGGAAGTCTCCCCTTTGACATCTCTTTACATGCAAATTCTCATCACCTTTGTTCTTTGAATTTATTATTACATCCCTACATCTAAATGCACTTTTACTGATTTACTGAATTCCCTGATGTTTTTCATAATCTCTTGTAAAGAAATCAGTTTAAAAGATGATATGATGGTTAGTGGCATGGGGAATTGGGTTTTTTTTGGAGAGGGTTTTATGCTCTTATTATCTCTTGAGAGAAAATGTCTATACAGTGAGAGTTTGGAGAATAGAGGAAGTTCTGTTTCCAGGCTTTGAGACCAGAGCTGCTCTGCAGCCACACAGAGCTGCTCTGCAGGCAGGGAAAGATGAAACCACATCGGAACAGGAGAAAGACTGGTTTGTGGGTTAGTGACCCTTTAGACACTTTGATGCTTTTACTGTCCTTGAAAAGAAATTCTCCTTCTGCATATTTCTAATACTGTGTATTCACTTTTTTTTTTTTACATAAAAATTGGTGGTTATTAACATTCCAGAGGCAACAAGCCTACCAAGCTGACTGCGACAAAGATAAATTATCTGCTTTATGCTGCACAAATTCTCTTCTTTATATACACACACACATCTATGGGACTATCTTACTACATCATCCTAGCATCAGATAGCTACGTAATCAATTTATTTAAATTAAGAATTCATTGGGGAAAAAAATCTTTTATTTCTTAACTGTATCCTGGCTGAATAAAAATAAACTATAATTACTAAAAATATCTGTATACAAAGGTAATAATTTCCAGTGAATTATGCAGCAACACTTTCATGAATTTCAAAGGTGAACAGTTTTGATGAATACTGTGGGTTTTGTAAATACAAACCAGACACAAATAACAACGGCCTAATAGGCAAACAAATGAACCTCTAAGGGTAGGTCCCTTCAGGCAAAGTTATGAGATTACATTACCAGCAAATTTATGGTAAGCACTTGCTAACTCACCTCAATATTTGTATTTCAGCAAAACTACTCCATTTAATAAAAATTCTAGCCCTGTTTTGTGTAACTCAATGAGACTAAAGATGAGGAAAGTGACTGTCAGCTTTGTGCTCCATCACTCCCTGGGCTGCCAGCAAACACACTGCTTTCCCCTGGCCTTGGGGGTTGCAGTGTCTGCAGGGGCTCACAGTAGGAGGGCCACACTGGGCATGCTGCCCAGCCCAGGAACACTCTCTGCATGGAAAAGAGAAATAAGACCATACTTTAGGCATAGAAGTATCAGTTTTCTAGGTAGGACAACACATAGACTTGTACTCCTCTGTACCTGCACAAGGTTTCTTAATATGCTGACCTAAAGTTGACACATTAAAGCTGGTTTGTGGTAATTAATTAATTAGCCTAAATTAGTCTTGCTCATAAAAATTTTTATTTTTTTTTAGCCTTCTCTGGAGTGTTGTCACATTGCATAACAGAGATATCTGTTACACAGTTATAAACACCTACACATATGCATGTAAATATATATGCTGTGTACTTATAGCTTTGCCCATATTTCCACTGTTCTGTAGTTTTGGTCTTGAGCTACCTGAGGTTTTGATGTGGCTGGGCCTGGGTATACTCAGTCTGTTTCTGAACAGCAGCCAAGAAATCAGAATTCATTTAGTGCATGATTCCTCTCTGTATTCTGGAGGAGTCAGGAGAGAAAGGAAATTATTTAAGCTATCATTTAAGTGGATAAAGCATAGTTTAAAAACTAGACAATGGTTTCTAATCACTCAAAAAAAAATTCCTGGACTCAATGTCAGCAAAAATAACAAGAAGAATCAGTACAACCTCCTAAACAAATGGAAGATAATATGAAGCTTCTGACACTTCTGGTAGAATTTTTCAATGCAGCAAACCATGACATAGTCAAGGTGGACTTCATGATACAGTTCTATTCTAGTCACCAGAGTGAGGTTCCAACATTCCAGCATTAAAACAGAGATACAAATTTGTGCCAGCAAAGACAGACAGAGACAGTTATCTGCATAAACGAGAGGAAAACTCACTTCTCTAGATCCACTCCACTGTAAAAAGTGTCATGTTGATATTCCTGAAATTGTTTTGCCTCAGGACACCTATTTGGTTTCTTCTTGATTACACTATTACACTTATTTAAATATTATTTAAATCTTACCATCCAAACATAACAAAGCCTACAAGGGAATTTAAGATGATATAGAGTGAGCTAAAGTGATCTTCAATTTTTAATCCCTGTCTTCCCATCCTAAACAAAAAGGATGAATGTCTTCAGCAAGTGAAACATTGTTGTGACATTATAAATTTCCAGATGGTGCTAGCAATAACTGAATGAGTTCATATCTCTGATGTAACTCCCATCAAATTAATGGCACTATATCAGGAATTAATTTGCCCTAGACCTGTACGCGTCAAGCATAGAGAACTGTAATAACATCAGTTTTCTGCACTCTTCATTAAAAATATAAACCACAGAAATTTCTGAATTCTTTACACAAATTCTTTTTGTAAATCACTTCTTTAGCACGTAATACATTTCAGTTATTTATATAAATTATATAAAAAAAATTCTCTGCAACATAACATTACGTATTGTCATTTGAATTTTTATATAGTATTTCCATCTATAATATAGAAAACTAGCCACTCTAGATATTACAGGATTTGTGTTTTTTCTTTGGTGACTGAACATCATAGAAGAATAGAATTAGAAGTAGAAAAATAATTTAGAGCTTTTTTGAAATATCTAAATTGTAGAACCATGGAATGGTTTGGGTTGGAAGGGGCCTTAAAGATAATCTAGTTCCAGTTTCACTAGACCAGGTTACTCAAAGCCCCATCCAACCTGGCCTTGAACACTTCCAAAAATTGGGCATCTGCAACTTCTCTGAGACGCTGTTCCAGTATCTCACCATTCTCACAGTAAAGAATTTCTTCCTAACATCTAATCTAAATCTACTCTCAGTTTAGAGCCATTCCCCCTTGTCCTGTCACTACATGCCCTTGTAAAAAGTCCCTCTCCATCTCTCTTGTAGCCCCCCTTTAGCAGCTGAAAGACTTCTATAAGGTCACCCTGAAGCCTTCTCTCAGTTCTTTTAGCAATTAAAAAACACAGACAAACAAACAAACAAAAACCCCACAACAATACCAATAATAAACAAAGCTGCAAAAGAGATTATAAAAATAAGAAGTCACAGAAATTCGATATAAACAGGAAGTTAGGACCACAAAACAAGAAATTAGGCCCAAGTTACAAGTAAAAGGAGCATGGAAATTACATCCCACAAGTACTAGCAAAAAGAATATCTTTGGTAATAGTTGGAAAAGGAAATTCACTGTTCTTGGTAATGCTGCCAAAACTGTTTTTCCTGACAATTTAGTGCAGAATATTTTTCTTTTTTAGTCTTAACAGCTAATAATGCTGGAGAAAAACTAAGAGGTCTATGTCTGATAAGACAACATGTTTGTTGTCTTTAGTAAGACAACAAGTTTCTAAAAAAATCACAATAGGCAGAATTTACATGAAATTCAGGAAGCAGATGTGTCTGAAAACCCATCTCTGCAGTCTTGAAAAAAAGTCAGCAGATGTATAATATGAGAACCATGAATGTGTTTTCAGCAAAGTCCTGTGCTGGTCTAGCCTATTTTCACATAAATTGTTGCACATTTCATACCTCTGTTGAAACAATTTGAAACTCATGACTGTACATGTTTTTGTAGAGATCTGTTTAGAAAGGGCAAGAGAGACTTTCCTTGTACGATTCAAAATTTCTACTCTGCTTCATGGCCAATGCTACGCCTAAAAGCATGATCATACTTGATGGGATAGTGCGTTTCTGTGCTGAAGATAATACAGGTGGCATTCAACAGACTTCCCAACTGTGTCTGAAAGCTGGTCATTTATTCTAAGGCCCGTGTCAGTACAATGAGCATACAGACTCAATAAGGAGAAATTGAGGCTTCCATTACAGTTACTTGAAGGGAAAATGTGTTTTCAAAAGCAATTCATTTAAACCTGTCTAAGGTACATGAGTTATTCTCTGAAGTTTCTCCTCCTGCTCAACTTTTCTCTACTGTTCAGGCAATCTAAGTGACTCTCTTAGACTGGGCACCTATTACAGAGTCTGAATTGGGCAAGAGGAATTGCATCCTTAGTATCTGGCAAGATGAGGTGAAAACTTTCACTGAAGAAAGATATTTGCACATAGCTATTCTCTTCTCACCTCAACTGTAGTTTTATTAGGCTATTACTTGGGTAACATAGCTTTGAACCGTATCCAGTTTTCAGGTCTAGTGTGTTTTGATTTGTTAAGCCTTTTTCATTTGGGATTTCACATTACAAATGTTACTGCTTGTCCTCATGGGGTACCTAGAGGAAAGGTCCACAATGTGCCTGGCTCAGTTTATGTATGTTAAAGAATTCCCCATTCTCAAGAGTTTGAACAAAATGTACAGTAACAAACAGCAAGTGAAGATAAACACCAAACTGGTTTGTGGATCAGTCCAGCAGGTTACACCATATGTAGATGTTGGCAGAAAATGCAAGGAAACTTAAAGGGAAGCTGCTATTGCAGTTGACTTGTCTTCATAGGGAAAATGTGGTTTTCTTATTCATTCTGGCAATAGCTTAATGCAGTTAAGAGAATAAAAGAACCAGATCTATTCCTCATCCTTCTGAATAATAACAGCTCTTACAGGACTGGAAAAAAAATTCCACACATAGATTTTTATCATATTTTTCATTTTCATTCAGTTTATTTTTCTTCTGGGGTTCTTTTTCATTTTTAGGTTGACCTAAGCCTTGAACTTACAATATTAAAATACTGTGAGATAGATTGGCATGGATGGATGGATGGATGAATGGGTGAATGGACGAACATATGCACACAATCTATCTGGAAAGAAACAAATTTGGGACATATTGTCAATATATATTTGGAGTAGGAATTTTTATGCAGTTCTGAGTTCTTAACTCAAACTCAACCTCTAAATCTTTCTAAGTATGGCTAACACCAAGATTTAGAAAGCTGGCAGCCAAACACTGTCTGTTAAAATACACATTTTTCATCACAACTGAAGGCATTTTGTACTATGCCTAAATATACAGGTCTCAGGATTTCACAGTGAGTGGATCATTAAAGTTAATGGAATTGATATTTGTACACTGGAAAAAATAATTGCTTACTTCATGAAGTGCTGCACATGATGAGTAACTTGAATATTATGTTAGTGAACATTTATAACATAGTGGATAATTTTGCAATTACAGGTTTTTATGATATTATTAAAGCTAGGTCACTTGTTGCACTAATCTCTTCTCTTATGTCTCCTGGTATAATTACAATAGTTACTAAGTACAGTGCTTTTTAAAGAAATTATGCCTGCCCTTAAATATTTCAACCTTACCTATAATGAGATCAGCATTTACAAGCTGCTATCAGTACTATAGGAAGATTTGATCAACAGTGAATTACAGCATTGAAGACATAAGTTACAACTTTAATTTCTTTTTAAGCATTCTTTGTTTTTATCTTGTGAAGATTAACAAAATGCTTGTTTGAAAAATACCAATCTCTTTTTCAAGGTAAATGCAATTGTACAGATGAAAAAATAGGTATCAGGGAAGAGCAATGTGCATCTTCTTATTCTTTCAGTATGTACAGTAAGTTGCACCTGTCTCTGCACATTTCTTTGCAAGCATAAAAAAAAGTCAGTGAACATTATGTGCTATATTTGGAAGTTCATATATAAGGTATAGAGAAAAACCCTTGCAAGATATTTTTAGGGAAAAAAAGATCCAATCAAGCATAAAAATCAGATAAATCAACAGATAAATAGTGACCTATACCCTTTGAAATAGCATGAAGTGAATGCTGCATTTCTTTAAGAATGTATGATTGTAGTGTGCAAGCATAACGGTTAGGCAGGACCAGACTCCAAAGAATTAAAAACTCACAAAGAAATAAGAGGAAAATATTGATATTAAGGTTACTAAAAACTCACACAGGGTAAAGATTCACTCCGGATGTATTGAATGAAATTGAGAGACTGGGCTGCAACACAGCAAAAGGACTGTTAATGTCATTAAGGACATAATTTGAAACACTGTGTTTCTCAAGTTTTATGAACTCTAGGCTAGCAAGATCCTTTAGAGGGAAAGATTGCCTACTGAGGTTATATCAGGAATTAAAGAAAATTGCATATATTCCTTCAGGTGGGAAGAAGGGTAAATTATTGTAAAGGTTACAAGCACTGGTGTTTCTCTCACTCAGAAAGAGTTATAGCATATATGGAGAAGAAACTTCAGAAGGAACAACCTTGGGCCAGATGCCTGCTCTAGAGAACACAATCAGAAGTTCTGCCACTGGCTCCAGGTGGGACAAGGACATCTCATGCCCATTTTCTTTTGTAATCATAAATATCTATGCAGCAAGAAATGTAGCAACCTCAATGGACTGAAGTCAAGCACTTCATATGGAAGAACAAACTGTATGTTATGTACTTCTAGACATAAATATTTTCTAAAACTTTTTTCAAGAATTTTTTTATTTTCAACTTCATAAAGTTAAGTTTGAGGTTTTTCAGGATAGCCTATGCAAATGGAAATTGATATAGCCTTTGGCAACCCTTGCTAGCCCAATAGACAACTCAAAATTGTCATTTGAGTATTTATCACACATATTTTGGTCAAAGATTCCTAAGGTAACCTTCCCTTGTTAAACAAATTTGTGAAACTACCTCCTACAGATCCATTTCTACTGTAAGAGGCAGATTTGAGCTCTGTTGCATCATGACCCCCTTCTCCTGGTACAACCTGACAGATTTCCATGGGCCCTTCATTTTAAGTTCATATGAAAAGCCATAGAGGCATATGCTGTATGTGACGGGAAAATCACTGAAGTCACATGGAGAAAAAGGGATACTGTGGACTATAAAATAAAACCTGACAATCTTTCCAAAGCAAGGAAGTAATGATTTAATTCAAAGCTAGAAAATTACAGTAACAAAAATACTGTTACTCCAAAAATGGTCAGCTTCTCTAAGGCAAGAACACAAGAGTCTACACATTGCCCTGATGATACCAGATATAGAACTTAAAACATCATTTTGTGCAACATTTAAGGAGAAAATATAGAAGATAAGTGAAAACAGTCCTTGTGCTTTTTTGAAAAAAAAAACAAAAACAAAAACAAAAAACAACAGGCCAACAAACAAAACTAACTAGAAAAACAAATCCTAAATTCAGTCCCACAGAAAAAAGCTGTTCTAAACATCTCTGAAATTTGCCTTCGGCCTTCTAAAATACACTTGCATGATGTACAATACCAAAATCCATTAGGCGCAACTGTTTCCCACGATTTTCTCCTATGTTTACAGAGTGGGTAGGCATTTAAATTGATTCTCTTTTTAAAACCTCAGGAGATAGAAAAGCTTTTAAAGGGTGCTTTTTGCACACTTTCTAATGTTTGTTTACATGTCTCCCTGTGCACCAGCTACTGTATAACTACATTGTTTTTTAGCAGGATTTTAACTGACAACCACCTCAAAACTACTTACACAATAAGGTGAAACAAGAATGGTTACAAAGGCCTGACTTCACGCTTGATCTGTCATCTCTCTTTATATATGTCCAATGCCTTTTCATATGCATTTGATATTGAGGTAAGTACAAATTCTGTGTGCATCCTAAGACCTTGTCTAGTCCCTCCAATAGTATTTGTCTTAACACACTGAACATGAGCTCAAGATCATTTCCAGTACTTTGTGTTTACTCACTGCATATATCCAGGCATCCAGCCAAAGTCACATGTACTGTCGAAATTGAAGGCTCACACCAAATTTCTTTTGAACTATCAATTTATCAAGAAAATTGATGTTGTTTTCATAGCATTGACCTTCTAATGGTCTTTCCTGCTTAAAGCAGTGCTTTCCAAGGAAATAATTGTCATAATTTATTTGGCAAATATTTGGGAATACAATTCAATATCTTCAATGCATTTTATATACCCTACCTGTGCAATGATGTACATCCATATTGCTTACTACTCTGCAGTCCTTACTGCATTTTCATGGTTTCTAGAGTAAAGAGTAATCACCACTGTTTTAATCAGGTACAGAGACAAAGGATATTCAGAGAGGTAGGCCAAATAGTAGCTTATTCCTGGCTTAAAGTAATACATTCACTCATTGCAAGGCCAGAAGGGATCCCAGTGATCTTCCAGTCTGACTCCTGTACAGTAGGACTTCATGAATTAGTTCCTGTTTGAAGCAGAATACATCATACAAAAAAAATACTGGATCTACTTCTGGTAAACATATCTGTTTTAACCTGGATGAGACCAGGCTTCTCATCATGGTAAAAAAACCCCATTTATTTAGCTTTAATTATTGCAACAGAGTTTTAGTTTAATTTTAGAAGCACGGAGATTTTTTATTTTTTTTATGCTCTTTACACAGTATTCCTTCAATTCATGGCCTGAATTCTATGAAAAAAATAATGTTTTCCTTTAAAAAATGTATTTTTCTCTCGTTATTACAGTCTTTTTCACCTCTTAAAGGCCAGAAGAACTTCTGGTCTCAGCTGGCTGCTGAGTAACTATAGTACAAAAAGATTCAAGACTAGAATGAGAAAAAAATCCTATATTTAAATGCCTTTGGTGGTATGAGAGGATTAAAGTGTGACAGGAGATTTAATCTGCATACCATATGACATCTCTTCCATCCAGAAAATGTTCATAGCTAATGTTTTCAACCTGTGGGTCTCACATTAACATAAGAACTCTTCCTGCCTGATGACATTTCATATGACATCGAAGCAGTGCTGGAGGTACAGTGAGAGATTATATTCTTGCAGTCTGAGGTATGCTTTGATTCTGACTACTGAGAACATGGAATCACAAATTTGTCACCTGTAACAAATAGTTACACTTTGTTAGGTGGCTTAGATTTAACTAATTCGGATGTGAACTGAGTTTCATTCCAAACATAGGCTGAGGGATGTTTTCGGGAGGCAGAATATATGTACTCTTTTAATCACTGAGACTGTGGAAAGCTTCGTTTGTGAGGGGGAATTAGCAATGGTAAGAAGTCAATATTTAGACGCTCACCTAAGCAATGACTATTGATGGACTTTCAAAGTTAGACTTACAAGTTTTAATTTTGAGTGATTTTTTTTTGGTAAGTTAATGTAAAAGGAATTATTTATAATACTGATGTAGTTACAGAAAAGCCTTAACAATCATTAATGATGTTATCTGGTTAGTTCCTCCAAGCAACGAATAAGAATTACCTGTTGACTTTGAGAGAACCACAACTTGGCTCATAGTAACTTGATTCAACATTTTGCACTAATACATTTTTTAGAAATGTGGTACACACTTACTTCTGCTAACACTGTTCAGCCTAATGTACTGAAACACATTTTAAAAGGCCATGAATCTAATACTCAATTCCTCAAGACATTAGTATGTACTGACAGCACATACTGTCATCAGTGTTTTCAATTGGTATTTTAACAGACACATCATCTTGCAAGAAAATTCTACCCTTTTCTGGCTCAACTCAGGCAAGTATGCATAAGCTAGGTAAGTTAGACAGGGAATATTCTTCTTCTAGGAAACTGGTTTTATACAAACAATTTATTACCCTTACGTTCCTAATTTGGGATTCAGTCTGCCACTGTTTTTAGAACTGGTTCAGTCCTACAATTCACTCGTATCTTGGAAAGATATGGGAATAGAGGTACAGCTTAGCTTTGAGTAAAACAAGGGTATCAGCTTCTAATAGTCTTCAATATAAAGGCAAATAGAATACTCGAAGAAGCAGGAACTGTAGCTTTAGGGTGCTCAGGACCTTGGTAGGCACAAAACCAGAAAACTACAGGAAAGAGAAGCAAAAGAAATGGAGCCCTTTGTCCCTTAAATGCTGAAAATGTCTCTCTCCCCTATCCTGAAGTACATTTCCTCAATGTGCGATGCCACCAACCTAGAATATTTAATTCTGCCTTTTAAAATAAGAGTATTTCCCACACCAATATTTGTTTCCATGTCACTTAACAAGAGACAAAGACCAAATAATCCTTCAGATAAGCTATCAGCAATTTAATTTTCTGGCACAATTTGTTTATTTAATTGACAGTCTGGACCAGTTAAAGACACCCTCTGCCAATCAGTCTGAAAGCATAAACTTCAGGTTTGTCTGACACAGAGGTACAGTTTCTGGCAGACTAGAGCAAAACCTTGTATTTTTTTTATATATTCTTTAACTAATTTAACAAAAATTGTTATGAAATGAAAAACTCTGAAAGCCACTTACCATATAAGCCTTTGGGCACTGTATAATGGTTTTCCATTATGGGCTGAAATTAAGCATTTAGAAAGAAGTAGTAATTTCATAGTTAGTCACCCAGAAACTTGGCCATGTTAAAACAGCATTTTAGAAAATTATAGGTAATATTATTGCTGAATGCAAATTAATGTCATTTCCGTTCCCCTCCTGGGATTGGAAAGATTAAAGAATTTTGCAGGAGTCAATAGTCATAAAGACCCATAATGACCAACCTGAATCTCAGAAATTAAGCTGTGAAATTAAATAAAAGTACATGTAATTCAACACAGAGCATACGAATTGATAAATAAGAAATGAATGGTTGTTGTGACATTCCATTGTGACATTCCATTATAACTGTTCACCTTGTGGTTTCCTGAGGAAACCCATGGTTTTATACAGCATGCAAAAACCATCCCATCATCCCTACAACTCACAGATTCATTTCTTTCCATTGCATTTCAATTAGCATTTTTTAACTAACTATTTAAGTATTGGCCTGTCCACTACTATACTGGTTTTCTGAAACAGCTATTCAATTTTCTGGCTCACCAGTCAGGTCAGAAAAGAAGGCATACAGAGCCTTTCTGATAAAGCAGCATAAATCTTAAAATGCTGACAAACATTTAGAACCTTGCTGGTTGCCAGCTATCCACAATAAACATTAAGGATGCGTCCACTTACAGTTACAGTGCTGATCTCTGTAGAGGAAATGTAAAATTCAGATGAATTTTAAGTGAGATTTTCTAACTGCAGGGGAGAATGTGAAAAAGTAATTCAGAATATTTCTGTTTCTTTTCTCTTTCCTTTGAATAAAATTTGATGTCATTTTATATTAATTTGAAAAATAAAATGTTCACTCTGCTAATGAACTGAAGACGCATGTCTTTCCAGATTAAACTGCAGAAGGTAAGAAACTTTAAAATATTTTCCTCTTCTGTAATGACATGTAGAAATGCAGTGTTTCAGCTCTGTTAGTGTACCTTTTAAAGATACTTTGGGAAATTTATAGTACACAATGTAACCTTTTATTAGAAATGCCTCTTCATTAGATGGTACTTTCTTTTTCAGATTTCATAACAGTAATTAATGAGAGCATTATAAAAGACAAAACCAGATGAACAAAACATCATAGTATAAAGTAAAATAATTACAAATGAAAGGGTGACAAAGAATGAAGAAAAAAAAGACTGATCAGCAAAGACAGCACAGGCAAGAACATAAAAGGATGCAAAATTCATACTGACATAAACATTACAAATTAGATCTAAAAAATATAAATAAAATACTTGTCTGCCATACAGAAAAAAAATAAAGGAGAGAAAGAGAAAGTAAAAAGATTGGTAGATGTGGAGCAAAGCTATGGTGAAGATAAAATCAATATAATAAGCAAAGACTGCCTAGAAGGAATGACAAAATAAAAAGAGATTTCTGCATCCAAGATGGAAGGAAAACTCAGAGCTTAAGAGATTCAGATAGAGAGGGTTCATTCCTGTAAGGGCTCTGAACAGGATGGCCAATAAAACAATAGGTCATCTAATTTGGTTTGATGTATCCAAAAAGCTGGTCTCAGTAGTGGAAAGCTATCACATGAAAATCCCAGCAGTTACAGGGGAAAGTGAAAAGACACAGAATAATAGGCTTCTTGAGCTTACTCAGTGGTGCAAAAAGGCAGTAATATGGATTTCTGAGGAAAGATTAACTTTAAAAAATTGTTGGAAAATCAAAATGAGGCAAAATATTAAACAGATTTATCAAAAAGACCAGGTAACACTTTAATAAAATAATTGCTTTTCTACACAAGGGGAAGGAAGTTTATCAGTCAGTTTGGTTTACAGCAAAGTACAGCACCACATGGGAAATTATCAATTATGCAGAAAAAAATTTAGGTCTTGTACCAAAACTGTAATGTTGTAAGGAAAATACTAAGAGAAAAAAAAAAAAAAAAAAAAAAACCAAAACCAAAACAAACAATTT
>VYXB01003422.1:69239-257908 GCA_013397135.1 Pachyramphus minor | reverse complement strand
AAAAAAAAAAAAACAAAACCAAAACCAAAACAGACTATCTTCTTACTCTATACATATTTTTAGACAGCTGAGTTTCTTGATGGTTTGCCTTGCTTTGCTCCTATTTAATATTTTCTTTGGTCATCTCAGTGAAAAAATCTATGTCTATTCTATATGCCCTCAAATTCAAAATTGCACATTTTCCATGGAAATTGCATTACAAAGCCTTCTTTTTATCCCACTGCCAAATTTCTGCTTAATGTGTGTACTTGTTCTTCCATTATTCACATCCTAAGAAAAATGTTGAGTAATATCTGACACAGACTGACCATCTAAAGGCCTCGCCTGTTATATCTGTGAGCAAGAGAGATGGATTAGGGTTGGGAATGACACAGAGAGGGGCTATTCATATAAAAAAGTACATGGAGAGTCTACCACATGAAAAAAAAAAAAAGGTGGAAAAAGAGATTTAAACTGAAGCGTACTTTATGTATAATAAAAAAGGGAATAAGTCAACTAAAAATGTAAGTAAGATTGGGAAAAAAAAGAATTTTACCCGTGAGAGGTACTTGTTGCAAATAACAGCATCAGAGACCAAAAAATAAAACCCTGTTTTCAATATTTTTTTAAGATCATCAATAATGGCTTGTTAATGAACTTCTATGATGATGTCATCTCAAATAACTGGAGCAAAAATCAGTCATAGAAGAGGATGCTTCCAGACCTCTATTCTCGGAAAGGGGTTTTCTGACAACTCGGCAAAACCAACTCTGGGACCTGATCCCAATTCAGTCAGTTGCAGCTAAAAATGAATGTGACAAGAGGACACCCCAAAAGGATACCCAAAGCACAAACTGATGTGACTACAAGGTTCTAGCAGATCTCTACATAACATATGCAAATTTGAAAGACTTAAGAAGTGACTCACTTTAAGTACATATTCTCTTGAGCAGCGAAGACCTTTGTATAAGTAGTTTTTAAGTTCTTCTCCAAAGGCTAGGTGAACAAGAGCAACTCAAACAAAAAGGCACCAGAATTTTTTTAACATGCACAAAACAGTATGGTTTTGTTAGTTTTGCTCTCGCACACAGCTGGGAAATTTCCCCTGAAGTTTTTCAAGTAAATTCCAGCTTGAGGCAGATATAGTGCATCAAAGGTTTTATCATAAAGGGTTTAACAAACACATATGCAACTGAAAAGAGGCCTTTATATGCCTTGTGTAGTCAGCTGGAGGGATGAGCTGGGGAGGAACAGTAACAGGTATCCTTGACATCTTGCCTGTGATGCCAAAAATATGGTCCTTAGAACAAAAATCTTGCAGTATTAATAGATGGTAAAAAGAAAAGAAATGGCTGCAACTAATGTGTTTTTGAGGAGATACAGGAGATACCAGATAATGTTGAATGTATTGCATTTAAAGTAAATAAAGAGGAGTCCAACTGGACATTTAGTTCCTCCATAATTATCAAGACAGCAGGTATCAAACCAGACACAGTGCAGATAAACCCTTCCTGATGACATCTAACGCAGTGGGAATTTTTGAGCTCTGAATGCAAAGAGCCATACGGAAGTATATGGTGATTAAAGACTGCTGCTGGTTTTATTAGAAGATAAGATTCCAAAGAATAGGCCTAGCACTGATGTGGAGCAATGCATATGGGAATCTGACCCACAAGCATTCACTTTTTGGGGATGTTGCCAATTCTTCCCAGGGCAAGTTTTAAGTTAAGCACTCTTTGGTTGTGGTTGTGGAGGAAAATGACTTGTTCAGTTATTCACAGTGGTAACACAACACTTTTGTCACAGTTCTTGTCAATTTGGCTGTAGCTCTCCAGATTAGCTCAGTGTTATTAACTTGGTCTTCGTCCTACCAGGGTCAGAATCTATCAACTGCAGATACTTCATGCTCAGTCTGTCATGTAAGAGCTGAGGGGAGCACACAAATAAAATAAGGACTTTACCTATAACCTTCCAAGCAGAAAGCTCTCAGCTAATGACATTTTTCTCAGTAGTGTTAAGAGGCTAAGAGTGCTCCACATAATTTTTGAGACAAGTGCATAATTTTTTGGCTAGCCCTTCTATTGGAGTCATGCTTTAGATTATTTGAAGATTTAACATGTTTAAGTTACATTTTTATGATACAGAGAAATTTATCAGTAATCATAGAATGAATAAGGTCAAATTGTAAATTCAGTCTTTGAATTTTTGTTTCTTCTCATTGAGTTTCAATAAAGAATCTTCTATAGTCTAATCTGCATATGTTAAATAGTGTAATTATAGACTGATCCTTTATCCAGTGAGTTAAAATGCAAATATTGGCTCTTTCCTTAGTTCAGGGATTGGTTTGTGCAAGCAGAATTGCAGTTTAACTGAAGCTATTATGCCCTTTCTATTTTATTTAAATTAATGTAATTATTATCTGGCTACGTAGCTTGCAGAATAACTTGTTCTGTGATTCATTAACTCAAATTTTTTTCTAGATACAGAAGAATATCAGAACATCCACCTATTTGTAGCACAAAACACTGATTAGGAACAGATCTTGTTATCCGATGAGATAGTAATGATTTCTTTTACAAATGTCTTCTATAAGAAAACTCTTGAGTCAGTACAAATGAGTCTATTGTAAGGACCGTGAATTACTTGTCATCCTTGGAAAAGGCAGCTAGTTTTATAGTAGGAACAAAAGAACAGAACAAGAGTGCCTTCACAGTTAGTGTCTGGAGCTGTCCCCTTTCCATAAACCTGTCTTTGGCTTTTTCTAGCACTACCCTCTGTTTTACAGTCTCCAATAGTGTTACATATTCAAGCAAGAAAATTATGTAGGGAGAGTATTTTGACAGTTACCAAACGCATTTGCAAGCCCTGATATACAGTTAGTCCCTAGGATGAAATTATACAAATGAGTCAATAAACTTTAAATCATCATGAGCAGAAGCAATAGCAAGAAGAAAGACCACAGTACCCTCATTGTAACAAAGAAGCAGAATTGCGGTGGCTGTTTTATAAGGGCTGTAGCTAAATGAGGAGATACACATCCACACACACACACACACACCCATACACAGTCTCCTCCAAAACACACACACAGTTACTTTTGTTTTCCAAAGCTTCTTTTGCCATTTCTATTATGCTTTGCTGTAAATTAAATATTTGCTGCTGCAAAGTCTCAGTATAAATCAGCATGGAGGCAAACCTGATAAATGCTCAGTAAAGAGCTAAAGAAAACCTTACATTTTTCATTGCTTGTAAACAAAATCATTTTCATGTTAGAGCATTTTTTTTTCCTTTGTGATCAAGAGTTCTGATTTTATAACCTTATAGACTCCTGTCCACAGAATAACTCCCATAAATTCTGAGTTCAATATTAATCCTGACATGCACATCCAGGAAACAGATTGGATTTCTAACAGGAATGGTAAGGTCCCAGAACACCACTAAATGATGCAAAGCTTCCTGCAATCCTAACTCCTTTTTTCCCATTTACACTCAGGTCCTCTAGACCTTGCTAAAGCTTCCCAAGAAGTTGGATTTAGAGTTCAAAGACATTATCTACAAACTATTGTTAAGAGAAGCTTTGGATATGGAAGGAGATGACATTTCAGGAGAAAAAAAAAAAAAGAAAAACAACAAAAACTGCATTCACAAGTTGACACACGGGCAAAGTATAAATGAAAAAGAAAATTTTGAGAAGGTAATCCTATGAATTCCTCTGTCATTGAAATCACCACTTAGGAAGTTAGCAAAAGAGGTTGTTCCTTTACTGGAACAGGGTAGGAATAGGTGGGGTCTATGATAAATGCTCTTAAGCTGAGCCTATAGGTTAATATCTGAGATCTTAATGTGTTAGATCATGTTGATCTGAAATCAACATGAGGTAATTATCTTTTTTTTTTTTTTCCTGTGCAGCACTGTAAAAAGATGTTGGCAGGTCAACAAGGAATCAATAAGTCAATCAATATTTTTTTAAGATAGCCATTGGGTAAGTGCCAGTCATCATTTCTTATTCTTGCAATATCTGGAATTTATGTGTATTTGTAAATCAGCAGAAGTCTATAATGTTAGAAAAAATTATCAAAAACCTTCCTTTGTCAACCCTTGACTCAAAGGATTGCTTGATTATTCATTTCAGGCCCAGCTTCTTCATGATTATTTACTATTTTACCATTAACCAGTTTATCTTATTCAAGGCAGATGCGTCTGCATACCTGTGAGGCACCTGAGTAAGCAGAGCTACAATTTAAAAATGGAATCTCCAAGAGATGCATACAGAATATTGAGCAATAAGCTGTGTTTGAACCCACACTGACTGAAATAAATGAATTTGTCTGGAGAAGATACAGATATTCACAACTATAACTAAACCAAAAGGTCACATCCTTCCTTTGAAAGCATTTTGTTACCATTAATAAAGTTTTCAATATCTCCATATGCCCAGTTTAGTAGATCTAACAACAATGATTCTGGGGGATTAGATGCCAGAGGACCATACACTTTAAGGACAGTTTTATGGTTAAGGCATGGGACTACAACTCAAAAAACCTGAAATTTCTCCTGACTCCTGCTACAGACTCACCTTGAGACCATTGTAAATGACCTGCTCTCAAGGCCTGAGATTTTTCCCAACAGAATGGTATTTCTCTCCTTCACAGATGTATTGTGCATCTTACCTTTAACAGCATCGTCAAATCCTAATATCAAAAAATCATTACCTATTTCTAACTCACCCACCAAGTGATGAGATTAGAAAAAATGCTATTGGGGGAGGGTCCTTTTCTTTGCCCTTATGTTTTGAACATAAAATGTTCATATTTTCCAGGTCTTCTCTGAAACAGTGAAAATTAGGTCATATTTTTCAATGGCAGCTTTCTCCTGCATTCCTGGGGATATGAAAAAATACACCAAACCTTGTCTTAAATTCACATAGCCCCAAAACCTCCACAGCATTAAATAACTTTCTATTACTAAATAGATCAATTTATAGCAATCTGTGTTGGTACACACAACCAACATAATTTGTCTTGGTACAACAAAGTACCAACACAAATAAACAGTTAGTGAACACACAAATAAATGGTTGGGATGACAGTGGACAGCTAGTAAACAGCTTGATAATCTTCCATACCTCTGTAGTTAGCTTCAGCTCAAGTTCTTGTAGTGACCTGGGCAGTATTTGTTCTTTCAAGAATACCTGATATATTCTTCCTGCCAGGAAAACAGTTGGGCCTGAAGTTTCACTCTTTCTCTACATTGCTTCTTAACCATTGACATCCTTGAAGTAGAGTTTCCCTTGGAAGCTTCCACTCTTCCATCCAGACCACATCCACAAAATATGATAATTCTCATGAAAGTTCAATGTATTACTGGATAGAAAAATTGATCCTTTTGTTAGGAAACACTTCAAAAGTGCACTAGTTACAGATTCAACGTAAATCTCCAAGTTAACATTCTTATTTGATGACAGACTGCAAACCATTAAAAGGAAGGTTATATTAACACTAATTTGAGTACGTTACCAATAGCACTAAACACTGTGATGTGTTACTAAACATTAACAATATTTATCTTGAAGTCACTGACAGACCAGTCATGCACATTTGGAAACCTCCTACAAAATCAACATGCTGCCTTACGGCTTAAGTTAGCTACATACTGGGAAAAAAAAGAAAAATTGCAAGGAAAAGACAGTGGGAATATCCCCAAGATGTCAATGCACACATCAAGGCTGCTACCATGAACAAGTAGACTATATCAGACAGAGCTGTTCACTGCCAAGGACTTGCATCTATCTTTCCAAACAGTCCCCAGCTACTTCAGAATTTATTTCCTTGAGGTTCATTTTATCCAATTACTTCCTCTGAAGTCTTTCTGGAAATTAGGCATATTTGACATATTCCCAGATCTAATAACATGTGGGGTTTGCTTAGCATATGTTCAAGATCCTTGGAGAAAAAAAACAAATGCATCTCCATTCCTGGGCATCCTTTTTTGCTTTTCTCTTTTCATGGTGTTTGAAAACAAAAGGTTTCATTCACAGACTACAGCAAAAACTCAAGTAATTTTAAATCAGCTAATTTATCCACTTTACAATTTTTTTTCTTGCTTTAATTTTGTTCTGCAGGTGCTCAGTTCATTATTCTGTGATCATTTGCATTTGTATGAGCAGAATATTTTAGAGTCTTTTACATCCTCTTGCAGGCTTCTGGTCTTCTTTCATCTCTTGTCACTCTCTTATCCAAAGTGATAATCTCAGCTGTAACTGTCTCAAACCTTTCGTCCAGAAAGATCATTGAAGTCTGTAATTTATCGCATCCCAATTGTAAGAGCAGTTCTAAGCAGAACAAGCCTTATCTCATTGATAGCTACTTTGTCACCTTGTGGCTGCAAAATATTCAGAAATGGCATTGTGTACATTAGCTGCAGATGGCATTATAGGGATTCTGAAGAAATATGTTTTCTAGTTTCTTTGCTGTTATTCCTTAATATTCCTTAATACTAAAATGCCCAAACAACTTTGCTGTGATTGCACTCCATTTTTTAAATAAGGAGACATATTCTATGTCAGGTTTCATATTTTCCTGGGCAGATTTTTATGGATTTGGAGCTAATCCAAAAACCAGCTTCTCTGATGAACATGTCTTGCCCCATTAAGCTTCAGTGCACTCCCCCTGCACGACCATTGTTTCTTCTGTATGTGGCTGTGGGAAAGTTAGACTTCTCACTAATACCATGAGTTTGTGGCTTCTTGGTAGCTATTTTACTGCAATGCATGTCTAATCACAGTATACCCAAAAAGCTTAGTGATGTGTTGTAGCAGACTGCAAATTAGCTCGCTTTTCCATTTAAATACTCTTGGTTTATTCTTTTCTGTGTGGTTATAAAATTGACTGGCTGAACACTTGGGCACTTGTGTGTTTTATTCATCTAAATGATTGATATTTAAATAGCTTAATTGCATTCATTCCACCTTTTTATGGTTGAGCAAATGTTTATTGCATATGTGGGGTTTTTTTTAAGATACAATGGAAGCAAATTCATTTGGAACTCAGAATTTTATTAATATGTGTCAGGGTGGTTTGAATTTCAGAATGGATCTCATTTTCTGAATGTGTTTTGTGGCAGTGTAAGGTTATAAGAACTGTGTATCCTGTGAAAGTACCAAACAGTCTAGCTGATTTTGCTAGAGAAGACTGTAGCTAGTATTGAGTCTATCAGGGTAAATCCTGTGCTACTGTAGAAGAACTGTAGGGCCACTGGAAGGAAGGTTGTTAACAGTGTTCCCTTCAGGCAATGTTAAAACCAAACTGTTTTTCCCCGGTGACTAAACAAGATGCAAGCATTTAAACATCCTCCTTCTCCAGGAAATTGGAGGAAACAGGAATTGAAGGGACTTTGACTTACTTGCTAATTGTAAGCAGAAAAGCATCAATCAAGCTGTTACTTATGAATACCACTCCGGATGAATTCAATCTTCATATTGGTTAGTGAACTACCATTAAGTGACCCTAACTTTCTGCAGACATCCATGATTTGTAAGGCATTGCTGAAAAATCTGACAAGTGATGTTTCTGTCCTGGATGGCGATTAGGCTCTGTTTGATAATTATGATATATAGTTCCTCAGGTGACAAGGTTTTTGCCTTGTATTTTTAATTCAGATTTTTCCTTTCCAAGGGACTACCTAGAAACACTGTTAACAGGAAAATCATGACTAATAATCTCATTTTCAGTTCAGGCTCATAATTCCTCACAATAAAAGTCCTAAGAGATATTATTTATCCCTTGCAAAATTTTCAAAAAAGTTGGTTCTCACACAGAAAGCAGCTCTCGATTAGATTTAGTTTTAGACTTGAAACACCAATGTGTCAGTAAAACACCATTTTCAGACTAAAAACTGTGTCTGAATTACACACCTATGGAACACCCTGTCCTCCTATTATCATACATTCACAAAATCACAGAATCACAGAATGGGTGAGGTACAGTACCACAGTCGATCATTTGGGCTCACCTTCCTGCTCAAGCAGGCTCATTCTAGAGCCCGTGGCACAGGATTGTGTCCAGATAGTTCTGGAATACCTCGTCTGGAATACCGCCAGTGAGGGAGATTCCACATCCTCTCTGGAGGATGTGTTTCAGTGTGTGGTTATCTGCACACGAAAGAACGTCTTCCTCATGAAATAGGTTTCAATGAGGAAAAATTTATTCCTTTCTAAAATAGGATTTCTTTCGTCTCTTCTGTGACAACAAGAATATGGACAATAAAAAGAATTTTTATTTGGGGAACAGTTTATAGCTGCTGAAGATTTGTTTTAACTTTTCTTAAAATAATAACTGTATTCTGGGAAGAAGAATCAGACTTCTTCTATCACAATTAATATTTCACAAAGGTCTGTTCTTCCTCTAGGCCATGTGATCCATTGGTTTATGTGGTGACTGAACAAGCACCCAGTTAACTCTACTATGTCAAGGTAAGACCCTATTATGTTTTTCTTCTTTCTCCTTCATGGTAGTATCTTTAGTAACTTCTTTTCAACATGTAACTATTAATTACTGTCAACTGTACAAATAAAAGTGGAGGGGAGAAGTATTGACTCTATTTGATGCTTAATATATCTCAAAATCAATAGTATGAGATGGAAGAGCAAAGACATTTCTTTCAGCATAGCTTACAGATTTAGCCTGCTCAAGCTGCATGTCATAGCAGATCACAGAAAGAAGGGAAAAAACTATGGTGAAAGGCAAAACTGCAATAGAGGTAATGACAGAGGCAAACTGTGCATGCAGCCAAGAAAAACGATTTCAGGAAAGCTCAAAAACAGTTTACAGGTAAAGCAATTTCTTTGCACTTTACAATCAGTTATAGGCCTGCCTTGTAAACTAAGTCAGTGTCATCTTTGACAGCTTAGGCTAAAATTATGAAGAAACACTGAATTCTTGTACTACCTTGCCTATACACATGATGCAGAGGTACTCACCTTATCTTAGTGTGTGCATGGTTTCTCCAGTTGCACTAAAACTAGATTAGCACACTTTGTTTTCCTTCCAAGACAAATATATAAGTTCAATACATATTCTTCACCATAATTCACAAAGCACTTGTCATTGCAGAAACCAAACATACAAAGTTGTTTTGATAAATACTCGTGCTCTTAATTTCACAGATAATTACAGTTTAATGTTACCAGAATTTCAAATTTACTCTGTGGAATTTAGATCCTGAAAAATACTACTATTGTTCTCTCATGTTATAAAATTGCATAGATTGTCTACTAAATAAGGAACATATTTTTCTCAAAACCGTTTATGGTGTCTCTGCCACAATCTCTTTCACTTGCTGTTTTGGTCTGGTATCTCTGGATCTGATCTGAACTTTTCATTTATTACATCTACATTTCTCTCCCTATTTTGCTGGGTACATAAATACTTGCAATCCAACCTGCTGTTTTTAGCACCCATTCCACATGTATTTGTCTTGAAATCAGATGAATAGTCTCCTTCCCTATTAACATTTTAGATTTCTTTTTTCCCCCTGTCTTTTGTTTTGTGTCCTTTTCCACATGTCCCTATGTGATAAGTCGAGGCAGTTTTATTTCAGCTGTTACATTAGCCCCAAACTGCCTAAAATACCTATTTGCAGATTATTATTCTTAAAATCTAGTCTACAATACAATGTTGAGGAATAATGACAATACAGGGGCTAAAGAAGGATGTTGATACTAAACAAAACTAATATGTAGGGCAATTAAAACTGACAGAGATTTTTTTGCGACTGGTGTATCTGTAGTCCAAGCCAGTATTTGACTTCTTCCAAATTCCTGGATACAGAGTGTGTTCTCTAAATCTGAAGGCTTCTGGATTATCACTTCACCAAATGAAGCAGTGCTGCAGTAGAGGTGAAGTGGTCTGTATCTCACTCACAATCAGTCAGCCTTTCTCTGTGGAGGTAACCCTCAGCAATGTTAACACCAGTGCCCCAGAAGTCTTTCACTATGGTGGGACCAGAGTGCCATGCTGTGCACTTTCTAATCCTGGAAAGTCTGCATAAATATGTAATCAAAAGATACAGGTAGAATTCTTTTAATTAGGAAGTGATCTACACCAAAATTTCAAAGAATTTCTCAGAATGTTCTGAGTTGGAAGGGGCTCACAAGGATCATTGAGTCCAGCTCTTAAATGAATGGCCCATACCAGGATCAAACCCACAACCTTGGTTTTATTAGCACCATGCTCTTATGTGAACCCTTATTAGATCATATTTGCTCTGACTCTGAATTGACAGGGAGAAATAATTATATTCTTAAAGGGAGAGTATTTTGATCAACAATAACTTCTTATCAGACTTATCAGCAACTTTAGTCAACAGTAAGGCAGAGGGACGGAGGCAGAAATGTTCGTGACAGTACCATCTAGTTCAAGTTTGAGCTGCTGCTGCACTGTCACTACCTGCTTCTGGTCTTCCACCAGCTGGTCTGGTCCCTGGATGGCACAGCAGCTCCCCACCTGAGTTCCCACGGACGGGCACATTTCCTAAGAAAAAACACGGGCCCTGGAGGGTTTGTTCCTAAGGTGCAAGGACAAGGCACACACAGGTGAGACACAGAAGTGAGGATAATCAGATCCTGGTGAAGTCACCTAGATCCACCTTTCAGCACCCCAAATGCCTTTGTACATATAGTATGAATCAACACTGCTCCATTTCAGCTTGCAGCAGAGAACAGAGCTGTTACTCTCCAGTTCTCTTTGCAAGCAATGGATAAAAGAAAGATTTTACAATTTATCTGGGAGTGGTTATGGATCTCAGAAGCCTACAAAAATTTCTCCAGCAGTTTTGACCTATATTTAACATACTGTTTAAATAAAGATCCTATAAATGCTGTTCCTTTCTTTTTCTTCACCTAAAGCAGGATAACTTCAACACTGTACGAGTAGGAGCTAATGAACTGAGTTCTTTGTTTCTTTTTTTTTTAAGGGGAATGCAAACTTCAGCTCAATGACAAGCTGACTGAATGAATTATTGTTTTACAGTCGGGTCTGGTTTGTCTGGCATGCTTACCTTTCAGTTGCTTCCAGTGCCTTGTTAAAAAGAAATGTAAATATTTAGCAGCCCTGTTACACAAACAGAAACTCTTCACTTCCTTTGTCATTCTTCATGTACCCAGGTGTTTCTGTGTGGTTAAAAAAAGAATTAATGCACAAGCAAAGGGACTGATACAAACACTGCACTAGCTTTAGCTGATTTTGCAGCTCTTGGTTTTGGATATCAGATTAGGAGTAAGATCCAAGCACTGACACCAAAACAGAGAAGTCTGGCTCACATTCCCAAATCCCCTCCTTATATCATCTGCACACTGTCCAAGAGCAATCAGGAATATCCATACAGTGCACAACATCACCATACTTACAGAACAGACTAGGAGTAATGCAGACCCATCAGCACATGTCTGTTGACATAATCAGCCACATTATTTAGCTCATTAGCCAAAGTGCAACTACCTTACAGAGCTGTCATTATTCCTCTGAGACATAAACTAATACTTCTAAGCTGCAGTGGAATAGAAGGGGGGGCAATCCACAGACCTGTTCAGCTATTAAAATATAACACAGCTGGCATATAACCTCCCTATTGTCCTCTGAAGAATTATTAGCATAAGGATTGTAGAGCTGAGGTGAAAGAATTTGTTTATTTAATGATGTCTAAAACCTGTTTGGGTGAAGCCAAGAACAACCTGCTATATCTTTGATGGTAGCCCAGTCTTGAGCCAGAGGCTGGTACCTTCTGAGATTCCTCTCAACCTAAGTTGTTTTTTTTTATGATATTATGATTCTTGACACTTATCCCCACCACTTTACCACAGCAATTCCCAAGTCTTTCCCATAAGCAAAATGAAGTTTGAGTCTGTGCTCTAAATCAGATCAGATATGTCACCTAACTTAAAAGCCCCCCCAAGGATGTAGACCATCCCTACAAAACAGCTGTGCTAGTGTATACTGTACAAGGAGCCAGGAGGCAGAGGAGAGGTGAAGGAGTAGTACATGTAATTGTGGCTATCATTCCCAGACATGAAATCCTTTAGCTTTCAGCATCCTGAGTGGCCTTTTCGTAAGTACAGCCTGCACACAGGCCTTTGGAAGCTCTCCAGGAGGCACGACTGGGCCTACAGTCACTAACAACTTGGAAAGTCAAAGGTGGGAGGTAGCTTCAGTCATTTCCATTGGACAGGTGGGAAGAGGAAGAATCTTGTACAACAGCACACAACAGATCTGAAGGAATTCAGATGGGAGACAACAGGAGTGATATCTACAGGCAATCATTTATACATCAAAACTTACAGACCCTAAAACCCCTTGCCGCTCCAGAAGCTCATTTTAAATGTTCAAATTCCTCTTCCACCTCTGATCCAGCACCTCGCAGCACTGCCAGTCAAATGCACCACTACTCAAGCCACAGGCAAAAAAGCAAAAGGAACTAGGGGTGTGATACAACCAAGAAAGCTGGAGATGCCGGAGAGCTTCTGGGTAGTAAGGAAGCTCAGAGCCAAGAAGGTCTTTAATAAGTTGAAAAGATGAATGTTGTGGACTGGCAAGAACTTTAAAGGAATTGGAGCTAAGCCTGAAGAACAAGATAAAAAAGGGCATAAAATTAGGGGGTTTGGGCAGACAAACTGACATGGCAAGAGAGGGTGGAGAAAACAGAAACGTGTCTTCCATGAGTAGGATGGGAAGCTCAAGGGAGAGAAAGAGATGAGGGGGTGAAAACTGGGAGCAGGGAGTATGTTTCTCTGGGCAGCACCAAAGGGTCTTTCTAGGACTGGAACTTGAAGTATCAGCGAGCTGTGGGTCCTTATGTGCTAGTGGTCAGAAGCCAGGGCACTGGAATTGATGCTGCCACCAAACCTCTTATGAGACCTCTGCCAGGTGTGTGATTCCTGATGCCCCCTAAAGATACAAATGTAGAAGATTTGTTCTGTTTGCATACCCACACACCCAAAATGTAAACACATTTTGGGGACAGATACTAGTACAACGATGTGTTCAGTGTTGTAATGAAAAATCAAAACTTCAAAACAACAAACAGAAATTCAGTAATGCAGTCACTTCTGGAACAGGATTTTTGTACTGAAAATATATTGGATTTATATATGGAAAAGGTGTATTTCAATTTTCATGTTTGTTATTTTGTTTTCCAACTAAAATTTAGTAATAACAAAGCCTACATGAAGGCTTATATCTGCTACTACTTTAAGAGTTGGCATTCTAGCTGGCAACTGGTTGAGAAACAAAAATTGTTTTGGTAATTAACATTTGAATCATTTTGGCAACAAATACATTTTGTAATTCTTGATCTGAATGGTGAACTGTAATAAAATACAGTATCATATAATATTTAAATTTATTACATTTTAAAAGTATTGTTTCTTATCTAGTGTCTAAAATCCATGTGGATTATTTAAATTTTTAAAGATACAATATTTCAGAGAGAAAACTTTGCACTGAAAATAGTCCATCTGCTTAAATTTAGACAGGCTTCCCAAAAGAAAGGGCACACAGCAGCTGAGATAAAGAGAGTGTCTTTCTTTTTTTGGCATCTGTTGCAGTAAGAGCATAGACATTCAGGAACAAGTGGAGCTAAAGGTACTTTACATCTGTGCACACTTACATCTTACAAGTATTTCAACTCTATTCCTGATATTCATTATCTTTGGAGTTAACATTAAAAGAGTAGAGATTTTTATTATTTTTTTTCAACAGATTTTGAAATGAAGTTAAGGTTATACAATACAGTTTTTATACAATCTCTTTTGCACTATCTTTAACTGTATTTCCAGGCAAAGATGCCCTAAGCTTATAGGACTTCAGATTTCTAGCAGAAGTTTAGACATAGTACAAATGTGTTCATTGTGACCACTGTACAAATGTTTCTACCATGTTTTCCCCAGAAAACTATCTTTTTGTGTTTTCTTTATCTTTGTTTGAAGAACAGCCTGAGAGCGCTCACTTAAATCTACTCGTTTTACCCTTTACTCTGCAAGAACATCAAACTGTACATTATCAGAATAAATGAAATATTTTCTATTAAATCTTAACTCAGAACCCATGTAGATAGGATGAAATAACTTTCTTTTTTTTTTTTTTTCTGCAAATTTAGGGAGATTTGAACAATTAGTTATCACCAATGAGCTATTTTCAGTATAGTGGTAAAAAACAAATGTTGAGATCTTTAAACATGGTCTTTGTTTCTTTAACAAAACAAAGCAAAACAAAAACCTTTGATAAGGAGAAGTTGAAGAAATAATAAGAGTAGCTGTCTTTTATCAATGGGACTTATTTCATCTTCTCAAATGCCAGAAAAAATGCCATTTTTTCTGCCTGTAAAATGAGAGATACTCGTTTAAATGTTCACGTCTTACCCACATTCTAAGCCTCAGAGAGACTTCCCTGGTGATTCAGAGGCTAAGTTTTATTCTGTAATGAACTGCACCAAAGATTTTTGGTTAATCATTTCAATCCCTGCAGGAAAAACACAAATTAACAGGAATCCTAACTTCAAAGGTAAAATGTACATACTTTCTCTACTGTCTGTATGCAAATGGGAGTATGAAAGTGCTTATTCAATGAGGGCCTAATTCCTTTCAAACAAGACTGAAGCAGATAGCTGCAAATCATCTTCTAATGCCCCCACAAGACCTGACAGAGGAGATGTTCATAGAGACAGAAGTTTGGGGGACCTCTGTGATACCTACCTAAGGAAGTAGCTGGTAGAATGAAATTCAGTCTCTATAAGTCAGCAAGGTCAAGCTATAAGCAAAAGACAAAGGTAAAGGTAATATCCATTCTTCAGGGTAGGATAGCAGCTGTGACCATTCAAAGTACCTGATTTGATAAAATTGTCTCCAGAAATAGAGTCCCTACAAAGGACTCAAATTTTGCAGAACATGATCAGAGGTCCTCAGAGAAAATAAATAGGCTTTTTTTATATTTAAATATAAATTGCCATTGTTATTTTAACATTATGGTCTCAGAACTACATGGCAATTTCAAAAATTAGTGACATTTCAGAGATTTACAGTGGGCCCCATGAGACACTGGATATGCGCCCACAACTGCAGTAAATAAATTTACTACTACATTTGCATTTCTTCCTTTCTAAGTATAGCTAATACAACAAGTACTTCAGGAAAGGTGTCAGTTCTGTTTAGTGTCCTGACTAAAAGGAATCTTTTGCCACAATCTTGCCCTTTGCAATCTCCAACCACAAGGCGAGGGCCAAGACCACAGTTAATGCTGATATATGCACTCATGATTTAAGAGAAATTTTTACAGGACTTGGTAAGAGGACAACTCTGAAACAGTAATTGTATGGCAAGCACTTTGTATTGAATTTGTGTGGGAAGGTTTTGGTGGCAGAGGGGACTGCAGAGGGGGCTGCAGAGGTGGCTACAAAGGTGGCTTCTCTGAGAAGCTGCTAGAAACTTCCACCATGTCTGATGGAGCCAATGCCAGCCAGCTCCAAGATGGACCTGTCACTAACCAGGTCTGAGCCCATTGACAATGGTGGTAGTGATTCTGGTATAAGTGATTTAAGAAATAAAAAATGTTATTTTGCAGAAACAAACTGCAGCCAGAGAAGAGAGGAATGAGAACATGTGAGAAAAACAGCCCTGCAGATGCCAAGGTCAGTGCCAAAGGAAGGGCAGGAGATGCTCCGGGAGCTGGAGCAGAGATTCCACTGCAGACCATAGTGAAGACCAAGGCAACACAGGCTGTCCCCCTGAAGCCTGTGGAGGTCCATGGTGGAGCAGATATTCACCTGCAGCCCATGGAGGACACCATGCTGGATCCCCAAAGGAGACTGTGACCCCACGGGAAGTCCATGGTGGAGAAGACTCCTGGTAGGATCTGTGGATCCTAACAGAGAGGAACCCATGCTGGAGCAGGTTTGCTGGCCCTATGCTGGGACAGCCTGTGAAGAACCGCACTGCCTGTGAAGGACTCATGCTGGAGACATTTTTGGAGAACTGTCTCCCGTGAGAGGGACCCTACACTGGAGCAGGGGAAGAGTGTGAGTTCTCTTCCTGAGGAAGAAATAAAGGCACAAACAACATGTGACAAATGTGTGATAAGGCCTATTCCCTGTCACCCTGTGCTGCTAGGGATGAGAAGGTAGAGAATCAGGAAAAGAGTTCATCCTGTAAAGGAGAGAGGGATGGGGGGGGAGGTGTTAGTTTGGTTTTACTTCTCCTTTTACTGCTCTGATTTGATTGGTAATTCGAATAATTTCTTTTAGTCAAGTCTGTTTTGCCCAGCACGATAATTGCTGAGAAATCCCTGTCTGCCCTTGCCTCAACCTAAGAGCCTTTTTTTATATTTTTTCTCCCTAGTCCAATTGAAAGGGAAGGACAGTGTGGCTTTGGTGGGCACCTGGTATCGAGCCAAGGTCAAACCACCACACAACTACTTGAGCCTACAACCAGTGCAATTCTAACTAATCACCATATAAGACAGTGCTTCAAGTTTTATGAGTCCACTATTATTTTTTAATGAAAAAATGTGATGGCTCTGTTCACCTTCTACATTTATTCATAATTCCATCTAGATTTATGTAATATATGGAAGCTGGCAGTTAATGGAAGTTAAAGCAATTAATTAGTGACCCCAGAGATCTAGTGCATATTTTAGGAACATGCAGCAATACTCTACATATTCAACAGGTTCCTGTTCTGGCAGAAATTTTCCATGAGGGACTGAGTTAACAGCCAGTAACACACAATTCTGTTCTTTGCTTAATGCATTATAAAAGGCTACATCTTCCTCCTTGCTATGGGTAAATCCAAAACAATTAAAATGAATAGAGTTCTGTGTCTATTTTCTATTCGATACAGCCCGTGGAATTTTTATATTGACTTTCATTCCAGAAAATCTTTGTTATGACCATCTAATTACTGTCTGACCTCTCCTTTCCCAAATACTCCATTAACTAATAACAGTTTGGGATTTGTATATTGCAGTTTGTATTGCCAAAGACCAAAAACCATCTAAAGATAAGAATGGAAAATAACTGTGGCTAATAATACATAATGGTACAATACTTATCAAGATGGGTGCAGAAGGAAAACATGAATTAAAATAGAAAGAAAGCTGTCACTGTGTAGCAAGTTCCAATAGCATAGAGCAATCAACCTCCTTCCAAATGCAAACTAAAATACAGACAAACGTTGTTACCCTCACCTATCTAGACTTAAGAAACATATTCCCATCACGTGCAGAAATATACAGAGCTAGAACAATCCCACTGGAGAAGAGCCTGGAGGAAAGTTACTGCATCTGGTTGTTACAGATTCCATTTGACCTGTTCTTTCAATGGCTTTCAAATCCTTGCCCTGCTCCTGGATAATTACCAATTCATTGAATCAGTAAAAAAATGTAATGTATTATCTGGTAATTTATATTATGAACAGCAATTTGCATAATAGGCCCCTAAAACTCTAAATGGCCTTGTACTAGAAATTGTAGAGATCAAAATAAATCTCTAAAAACTATGTAGGGTTATGTCTATTTGTATATAATACTGGGTTTAGCATAACTATACATTGCAGTCACAGAGGTGATGGCCACACAGCATAACAGTGGGCTCCTACGGTGTTCCAGCCTTCACTGGTTACCTTACCTCACACCTATGTAGTGATGTAGTGTAGTGTAGTGACCTGTATTGTGTCTGTATTGTGGGTGCTCTGAAGTACTGTCTTTCCAGATTTTTCCCTCAAGGAAGCTCTACCCCAATTAAAGTCAGATAGGTATCAACAGAAAATTGTGTTTCATGTAACTGAAATGCTCCACTGAAAAATACCTCTTCTTTTATCCCCTCAACATATTGCGGTTTAGACCTCTCACCATGTTGAGTTATGAGAGCTGCAGCTAGACAACATTCATTCTCTACTGCCACTTAGGTTTCATACTTCTGCCATAGGCATTACACCTTCCTTTTTAGTGCAGAGAGACAGTGTATCTTGGCACTCCCTTGGTCACTGAGCTGACAGCAGATGAAATACGGCTCTGGACCACACCCACTTGAGAGAAGAGCAAGAAAACAAACAAAACCCACACAGTTCAGTGGAATTAGAGGCTCCAAACATTTCCACTGGCTAACAATGTCTGGATTTTCTAGTTTCACCCTCAAATTCCTTAGTTTTCTCTCTATGTCATTGAAAAAAAAAGTGTTTTTTCAAAGACCCATCCTGTACTCCAAAGCTATTTTCAAGTGAATGGTTTTGCCAACACTTTGTAATGATTTACATGACTAACAACCCTGCACTGGGCAAGACACTATATGCCCAGAAATGAATGAAGCCTTTCACATTCAGTATGCCACAATGTTATTTTAAAACCTCAGTAATCCTGAATATAATCCTGAATTCTAGGACAACACCGGGAATTCCTCTCCGGTGAGCCTACCTACCATAATTTCATTGTCTGAAACCTCACAAGTAGATAAACCCTACAGACTACAGACATCGTTGCAGTTGTGGAATTCCTATTTGTGAGTATATTCTTCTTTGCAAGTTAGATATGGGAACCTTTGTCACCATGAACTGCCTCAGAATATTTTATGCATCCTTATTTGTGCTCAGTCTTGACACATTGACTTTTTTGACAATTTAGATGATGAGCACTCTGAATTATACACCATCAACACTGTAATCTACATATTTGTTCCCCGAGAGATCACACTGTGTGTACATATCTACATATATATGCAATACCTGTCAGAATACAATCTGATACCATCATTGTGAGGAAGTTAAGTTAATGTTGGATCTGATGGGCTGATAAGATGATAAATATGATGAACATAGTAAGATGATCTCTGTTTTCACAGTTTATGGTACAGAACACATGAAGGAGTGTTAATTGAATCAAGTCAACTTAAGCAGTTTGCTAATTGGGTTCTTTTTTGTGCTATGATATTAATTCACTTAGTTTTATCTTGGTTTGCATGCTTAATTTATGTTGTTTACTTATTTGATTCTTGATAACAAAGTACACAAAATAGGAAACCTCTATATTTAGGCTTTTCTACCTTCATAAGGACTTAGATCTAAAGGATCACACGGATGATGGATGTTCAGATTTGTGAGTTATTTAATGTAGTCCCTATAATATAATCCCTGTTCCCCATAATACACTTTGGGTTCAGATATAGCCAGAAAGTCATCTGACCCCTCCTTACAATATTTGAAGGTGACTGCAACTACATCTCCAGAGAAATCTGGCTTTCCCATGGTTTGCTGTCCTCTCAAAGCAGAACTGAGACAGCTGACTCAGATGCCCTCTCCAATTCATCTTCATTTGATCTCCTCATAAGCAACTTCCTGGCAACTCCACATCATGTACGCATACCAGAGCTATGAACACCCAGCCAGAGGCTCTGCATTTTCAGGCTTGCAAGCCTTATTCATGAAACCATTGTAACCAACCAGAGCTCCTGAGTCGCCTCTTTATTTTTGGCAGCTCCAGTATCTTTCTATCTCTACAATGTGGTTATTGGGAGATGACTCATCAGAAGATATTGCTTTGTTGTTCTGCTTGTCTATTTTTTTGTTTATTTTTTTCACATATTTAAATCATTAAGTGCATATAAAGAAGACAGCATAGATAAACAGTGACTATGCATGACACGGTTTATAAATAAAATTATTACACAGAGCAACCAGCAGAGCCAGAGACTTAATAAATAAAAAGCAGCTATTCTGTGAGTCTCCTTTGGTTATACTAGTTCCTTTTCATACCAGAGGAACATGAGATGACACAAGAGCTGCTGCAAGTCTGACCTATTTCCCCAATCCATTAGTCCCATGGTGATAAGGCAGAGGCAATAAATCCAATCCAGTTTGCCACTGCTGCAATTCCTCCCACAGAAGCCCTCCATTTCATAACAGAAAACAAAAAGGTACAAGATGAGGGCAAGATACTATTTGTCTTGTTTTTTAAAAGTCTGATGACTAGGTATGTCTTTGTGTCCTTAAAAAAATTGCCATGTTAAAAATTATGTAAATATAGATGAGATTCACCATAACCATCAAGGATCAGCATATTCTGTAGTTTAATTGTAGGCAATTTCCAGCCTCCTGCTAATGGGACTGTGCCCATTGACAGTCTCTAAGTCAGTAGAGAAAAGGAAACAGAACGCTTACAAAAATAAGGCTGAAAGTGTTCCTTCATATCCTTCACTGGTTTCAATGTCAGCTCTGAGAGAGAAGACCCCTCAAGTTATTCAATTCCCTGATCTTCATCAAGCTCTGAATAGTTTGAATGAAATAATTTATTGATTAGACTTCTGGTTATATTTTTCAAAAAGTGATTATGTTAATTACTTATGGAAGTTAATTTTCCTACATAATTAATGTCCCATTGAAATCCATAATGTTTAAGAAATATTGGACTATATCCGCCAAAATCTTCCAAACTCTTGTTCAGTTTCTTGCTTTCTAATCAAATAGAGTTTTAATTAGGTCTCAGTGAATCTATGTAATGGAAATAGGGAAAATTAATGCAAAGTTAGTCTTTTTTCTTTTTCACTGTTGTAAATTATGAATGGGTGCTCATCACAAATTCAGCCGCTCAGTCAGCTTGCAAGCAATTACAAACAATTCTCACCATGTAGCATGATAGCAAAGAACTACATCAAATAAATTATTTAAGAATCTTCTGAAAGTTTATTATTGTCAGTGAGAATCAAGCAAGATATTTTCTTCCATCAGCAGCTCAGAAACAGAATTATTTCACTTAGGACTCCTCACCAGATGCTTCCCTTACTTTTGCAGAAATCCCAGGAACTGCTTTATACTAAGATTTGGCTCTTTAAAAGAAAAGATGCCCATTCATGATATTTTGGTAAATGTGTCATATAAATGAACTAAGCAAGAAGGCTGGCAAAATAAAGGCAACACATGTCCTCTGACAGGATTCTTCAGTTATGGGATTTGAAAACTTAGATCAGAAGTCCAAGTACCTGATGGCTTTAATAAGCTTGCATATTATAATAAACGTTTAATGGAAAACGTGTGGCTCCTTTACCCTCTCCATGAGAGTATCTGACAAAAATGTCATTACAGCCTCAGGCGTTCCCAGCACTCAACAGAATGGGTGTTTCAGGGATTTTTCATCTCTGATTCATTATGAGTATAACCTGCAGAGGACTCAGTGTTATCACCAACACAAAATCAGGTCAGCCAAAGCTTGATCCAGCTGACTTTTGAAATCATCCACCACCTCCACTTAAAAGGTTTTTTTATAACCCAGTCATTGAAGCTTTAAATCCAGAGTCCATGGCTGTTGCTTGTTTTTGTATAGTCTGCTACCACAGAGAAAAGTTTATCTTTGCCATCTTTACCATTCAGACAGGTATAGGCTACTATCAGGTAGCTTCTTATCTTCATTTTCTTCACATGCAACTCCCTTTTGTCTATTCACAGGTCATGAGCTTGAGATCCCTGATATCCCAGTCCCTCACTGGATAGTCTGTCTGGAACTTTTCACATTTCTCAATGTCCTTTTTTAATTGGAGGTCCATAATTGGACAGCCTTCAAGTACAGCCTCAGCAGTGCCAGAGAAAAGCAAACTAACATTGCCTGTCTGTTGGCCATGCTTCTCCTTACACAGCCCAGCATGTTTAGTTTTATTTGCATTGAGAAAGCACTACTGACTTAAAAGGCTTTGACCCTTTATCAGCAGTGACTGTGAAAGATTGGGATGAAAGTGTAGTTTGCTGCAGATCAGAAAATTTAATTGTCCTGGGCTTCTGAATACTGGGTTGGAGAGTTCTGGTTCTCAGTAATTTATACACCTGTTTCATCAAATATTTAACAGTATCATTTTCTACTACTGCCCAGAATTATTTCTTTTTGTCTCAGGATCAATTTTATTCAATCTTGAAGATACTTGAAGATCTACAGAAATTTTGGAAGAGATTGCTAGCTATTGATACTGTGATTCTTTTTACTTTCACTACTCTGATCCTTTAATTTTAAAACAACTTCTACCCTGTTACATCAGGCAGAGCCATTACCTTATGTCACAGGGAAGACATAAACATTACTTTCACACTGTTTTTACACTGGCTCTTTGTTCATTTCCTTCTCCATCTCCTTCTTTTGCAATTTTCTAAAATGAGCATCACATTGTCCAAAACCACATTATCACTCTGTAGGCAGAGAAATAAGACAACCATTTCTGAGCTCAGTCCTGCAGCTGTTTCTACAGATCAAACAGAGTCATTAATCAAACTTGGTAAATGGGTTGAACAGAAAAACATTCAAATGTTGCCAACTACACACCTTTTTTCTTCATGTCTGAAATATATTTTGCTTCCTTTTTTATAGAAAATTTGTCATTTCTTATTGTTTAAAGGCGTATGTTCTCCCATTTCTTCCCATAACTTTTTACACGAAAACTATTTCTGCGTTTTTCTGTTCAGCATTGTCTGACTGCTTTGTAAGACCACAGCCTGATTAGTGGTACTTTCTACTCTCCAGAGAGTACGTAGAGTACAGGCTTTGAGGGCTGTATTGCAGACATTAAAATACCCAGCTGTTTATAATGAGACTACCCAGACAACCTTTTTTTTGTTTTATTTCCATGAAAAAATTGTAGCTTTTTGAGGTCTCCATAACTGAAATTAGGATGGAGGAATATTCTCAAGCTTTCAAAATATACTCTCCACTAGGACCTTTGATACCTCACAGGAACCTCTGCTCCAGGGGCTGAAGACCTGCACCCCTAAAGGCCATGGTGCCAGAGACAAATTCTCCCCCTCCCAGTACATGTGCTCATACATGAGCAAGCAAACACCTCGTATGTGGGGCACAGCACGTGTGAGCATCTGTATGTTACTGATATTTCTGTTGCTTCCGTGACAGAGCAGAGCTCATTTTCTACTTCCATAAGCAGTACAATAGATCACCTTATTATTCTGACATAAATTGAGTATAGTTTTCACTGTGATTCCTCAAAATGCAGACAGCCTCTTTCACTCACAAATGAAAAAGCGCACAATGCCTGTCAGAGCCAATACTCCCACATGCTAGTGTAATGGTTCAGTAAATTGAAGAAAGAAGCTTGCCAGGCTTTTGTGGTTGTCATTAAGCTAAATGAAAAGTACAGAAATACCTGTTTATCAGGCTATTGGTCTTTGAGTACCAAATGTTTTCCCCTTCTAAAAATCTCCTTTTCTTTCTCCTGACTAGAAAAACAGGCGGATGTTTGGCAGCTTCTCCTGTAGATGTGGTGCATTTCAGATTTCTGCTCACTCTGTCTCAGTTGCCCCATGTCACAGAAAGACAGAAGCTTGGACCACAACTTCCTCTGACACCCTGATGTGCTCCCCTGGTGCATCTCTACAGGGAAATCCAATAAAGCATATAAGCAGGACAAAGCAAAGCTACCTGGCTGTTATGCAACATATTTTTAGTGCTGGAGTAAGGAATGTGATGGGGAAAGAGCTACAGTAGTGCTCTGGAACCAAACAACTGGCTGGTGCGCATATACTATGCACACCTAGCTCTAGATGCTGTACCTTCAGAATCAGAGAATACTTCAAGTAATGCCAGATGCTGAACGGGCACTCAGCTGGCTTCCAGAGTAGGAAGGTAAAAATAGCTTCTCTGCTTCAAGTATTCGCATACAGCACAGCAAAAACCATGGTCCTGATTTTGGATTGTTTTCTAATACCAGCCTTCCTGATACAGCAACCTCCAGCTCCTACACCCAGCTCAAAATATCCCATTAACCATAACCACTCTCTGGTTTCAGTCCTTTAAACAGAAGTCCATCATCATCTGAAAAACCCTCTTTGTGGGAGAATTTCAAGGCTGTTCTGTACCGAAGGAGGAGATGGAGATGAGCCAGTCAACACAGTTGGCAGCTGCAGGAAACCATCTAGCAGTCCTCCAAAAAGAGGGAGAAGAAAGGACGGTAACCAGGCCACATTTGAATGCTGTGTATTAGGTTTAATAGGGAGGTGGAAAGCAGTCAAAATAACCCTGTCCATGGGCTCAGGAAGAGTCCCTTCACAGGGGCTGTGGAGGACAGCCCCAAGAGTGATGGCACTGTGCACTTTTCCCTCACACAGTTTTCCCTCGCAGCAGTGCCATGCTCCTTTTCCCACTCACTGCCTGCCCAGCTCACTGCTGCCATCCCCATCCCAACACCTCAGTCCTGCACTTGCTTGCTGGCTGCATTTTTATGATCAAATAACATCATGGCAAGTGTCTGGCATGCACTGGCTGCTTCTCTGGGCCAGAATTTGTATTTGCAAATATGCTTTAATTGCTAACAATCCATGTGCAAGTGCTAATGTTAAGAAGGAAACAAAACTGTTCTTATTGCCAACTTTGTGACTGCAATGTTTACAGTTTTACTTTCAAATGCAAAAAACAATATGTGCAGCTTTTCAAGGGCTAAGTCATAGTGCAAGAGATCTTGTTTTGTAGTAGTATTATTTCTGTGGGTTAGGTGAGCAGAACTCAGGTCCTGGAGGTTAATGTTTTGGAAATGGCTACCCATGGCAAATTGCCTGTGTCCTGGACAAAACTATACATCACAAAATACCATGTCTAACATCTAGGAGTGACCATCTGAATTCTAACCAGTTTTTTTCTTCTTGTTTATCCACTACTGAGATATTCTCTTTCAAGACCGTTCCACCTCATTTTTTAAATATTCCATTTGCAAAAAAGTGGTCCTGTTTCTTTTCTAATTCATTAAAAAAATATACGGTCCATCAAAGCCTTACTTTTGTTGCAATCACATTTTCATATACAGAGCAATACATGTGTCTGTGGCTTTACATACGGGTACAGACAGAAAGAGAGATGCTTCACTCTCTTTCTCCAGCTGCTTGTATTTCAATTCTCATTCATATATGCTCAATGGGATACAGCACATTTCAAGTTGTTGTAATATAGCTCTTCTATCTCTTTATAGCAGCACAGTCTTTTTATTTGGTATTAAAACCTCTAAAGGTTTTAAATAAAATCCATTATGTGTAAGTTAGTAAAAGGACAACAAAATGAAAATATGTAAATAAATCAGGAAAATATGTGAATAAAACAGGACAATTTATTTATTGGCAGAGCATGCCAGGTGTTGACAATAACCTGTTGCCCCTTCCAGCTAGCTGATTTGACAGTGATCTAGAAAAAAAAAATTCAAGTGCCAAGCAGTTCACTGCCTGACTGAATATTTATTATTGGTGTATTATAATCTAAGAAGCGAAAAATGCATTTGCCATGTGGCAGTGAGAGGTATCCAGGCCAGCAAAGAAGGTTTTTAAATTAGAACTAGGGACTCTTGGATAGATTTTTAAAAGGAATACAATTAAGGTATTCCTGCCAGGAAGGTCCATTGTAAGTGGGTTTTTTTATTAATCCTGATGGCATGAGTAGGTCAATATTTATCTGTGAGTTTCACAACTGTGTTATATAAAGGAATTATTGATTATGACTGCTTAAAACTCACCTACATAATTATCTTTCTGCTTCCTTTCAGGATACTTTGGACCTCGCTAAAGATTCCCTCATTAAAAATGGATAATGTGTGGTAGGGTTTCTTATTTCTACTTTTTTTCCATGTGGAATTTTTCAAGATTCTGTAGTGGGTTACCAGGGATCAAACCCTTTTTCTCGAACTCCCCCCTTCACACAATTACTATCAGTCGAGAGAGAGGTTTTATACAGACAAAACAGAAGTTTGACTTAAGGGATATAATACTAAGATTTATTACTAGAAAGATGAAAACTAAGAAAATCACTTATACTACACCAATACTAATTAAACTAGCTTATCTTATGGAAATAACTACTGCCATCCNCCATGTGGAATTTTTCAAGATTCTTTTACACCCATATCATCTTCTGCCTTCTAAGTCCATCCCTCTATAGCTGTGTTTTGAGCATTTATCCTTCAAGTCTGATGAGTCTTGTTCCTTGAGGTATTTTAGTGCATTTTCACCACAGGCTGATCTGAGTAATGTCTTTGGCTGTGCTGAAGCATACCAGAGGCACCTGCCACATCTTCTGAGCCTACTGAGGTGACCACAGTGGCTATGCATTGACTGTGGCCAAGAGAAAATTAAGAGGTTCAGATTGATTAGCAGCTCAGAACTTCAAAACTACTGCCATCTACAACCTATGGGGGAGAAAGGAGAAACCACAGCCTACAAAAAGATATCTGCTCACACAAGACCCCTTTTCCTTGGTCTTAGGCTTCTCCAATTAAATATTTACACTGATTTGGATATGGCAGTCAGTCTTTGATGAACATGTAAATGTCTTCAGAGCATCCTGATTTAACTGTCTTCATTTCTTGTTTTTTCTTACATTATTACTACCTCAAGAAGAGTAATTATTACTCCCTTGGAAACCATGCTCCGAAACACGGCTTTCCCAAGTCAAGAACTCAGAAGTTCTTAAGTCAAGCACTTTGGTGAGCTAGCTAATATTAGTGTTCTGGGATCCATACAATCCCTTAAATTACTTCCTTTAAGGTCTCGCTGCTGACCATCCAGCATTTCTTGAGCTACAGGATTGCTACTGAGGTGTTCGTAAAGCAATCAAGGAGCTTGATTGTAAGAACTGTTTTGTTTGCTCATGCTGATTCACCCTCTTATACTCTTTCTAGTAATGTCACATTTCACTCTAATGTAGGAGAGTGATATATGGCACATATCTGCTGAGTTGTTCTAAGAACTAGGCACTTTCCTTACACAAATACCCATTTCAAAAAGATGTGAACTTGCAGAAACAACTCCATATCTAGAGTAATATTAAGTGAAGATGGCACAGCATGCTACAAATTACACCTTCCATCTCTAGCACAGCTCCTTTGTGCTGCAGGGGAAATAATTTCATAGGAAGATAGGAGGTGTACCCACATTGCCTTCCCTGAGGGCAATACACAGGAAACAAACTGCTAGCTGCTGCTCTGAGCTCTACATGCTCTCTATGGGCAAATGCTGCTGTGGGAAAATATAGACTTCTGAGCTGCAGTTTCATAGGAACTTGCAGCATCTGAAATTAAAAAAAAAAAGAAAATAAAAATCTGTAATAATAATGACAATGATTAAAAAAAGATTTTTTTTCTGCACTTAAGATCTAAAAACATTGGTCCCAGTTCCCAGCTGCAGTTATACCAAGGTGAGAAAAACAATGGTCCAAGAATAGGGCACGATAAGTAATCTTTGCCCTTGAAAACTGATTAACAAGAATCTAAACTAGTGTGATCTTAAATAGGAACAAGATAAGTACCACTTTTCGTGGTACTAGTCTTCAGAGGCTTGGGCCCTAAACAAGTTCCCATAGGAATACTTCCTAACCTCCTTCCTTATTTCTGCCCATCTAACCAACCTCCAAACTGATCAGCAGATTGAGTCCTCAAATAGACAATCCAGATGGTTTTGTGCCTAACTTATAGGAGTTAGAGAGTTTTCCTTACTGCCCATGCTTTCTCCTTAACTTGACCTGGCATTTGCACACTCTCCTGTCCTCACTTGGTTAATTTAATTTGAAGTAAAAACACGGGTTTTTGCCCCGTAAAGCATTACCTTCCAGTTGCTTCCCTGTCTTCTCTTCATTTTGAAGTCTTTGCAATTACAGTAGAAGTGACAGCTGCATAACTGAGGTTAAAGAAAAGCCAGCAAGTCTGATTCATTGGTGGAAATTTAAAACCTTCTGAAACTAATGGGCAGCATAGAGAGAACTGGTGCAATCAAAGTGAGAGCTCTGTCCCTTTCTGTTCCCTTCTTAAAAGGAAGAAGAGTGGGAGGTCAGGCAGAAGAATGAATTTTAGGATGCCTGAATAAGATTATTTGATAGATGGTTTGCTACTTGGCTCTAAGTGCAATAGTTCCGCTGCTGAAAATTGTGAAAATAAGATCATGAGGCTGAAAGATAAAAGAAGAAATGCTAAAGGGGAAAATGAGAAGGATTGGGGCAAAAAAGATGAAAAACAGAAATTAGTTTTGTGGTTTACAGAATGTACTTTTCATTACGAAGTTTATTCCTGTGTTATGTGTGCTGCACCTTTGTGGTTAATACACTTATAGAGAACTGTGATTTCTTTATAATGATATTCAAGCCATGGCTTATGAATCTGGTATTAATTCACAATTATTCAAATTAGACATTAAGAAACTAATGCTAAAGTTTTCCATTGCTACCAAAATGGTTCTACTTCTGCATGTAAAAGAATGAAAAGCAAAGAAGGGTATTCAAATGGGCTGAGAAGGCACATTCTGTTCAGCAGAGCCCCTTGTGTGGAGACTTTATGAGACAATCACACTCTCTGTTAAGCATTCTGCCATTGAATCCGTAATTATATCATTATCCAGTTGCTAAACAACGTAGATTTTGAGGGCTTTCATGATTTCCTGCCTGCTCTTATCTGACTTGCTTCCTGCCTGATAAAACATCTAAACATATTATGGAACTGCCTGTTGACTTCTGTGAGGTTTTGATTTTTAGTAAAAGGCATTGAAACTACAACTCTTCAAATCCAGGTAAGTCTTATAAGCAGCACAGGTAAATAACAAACTAGATCCACTGTTAACCAAACCTAACTCCAGTGTTCCTTGCAACTGGAAAACCCTTCACTTCGGCCAGTCATAGTACTGCAGTCTCTAGGAAATTCTTTCACCTTTCCTTTCTTCATTACTTTCTGAACAGTATAAAATTCCTTTAGGTGCCGTGTTACCATTATCCCTCTGCTAATAAGAAGTGGCAGTTGTCACAGAAACTGTACTCAGGTCCCATTTGGCAGCAAATTGAACAACAACTGTGAGCATTGCCTGTGGCACCCTCCTGGCTTGAGCAGGGAATAAAACATCTTCTCGCCATAGCACCTATCTTTTGTCATTTGTGATGTTCTCTGTAAAGTTTGTGGACACTTGACCATAAAATCTGTGGCTGCAGCCCAGGCCTTGAAATACAAGTAATGGTATTTTTCCTATTCGCCAGGTACAACTGTCATTCATTTTCTTTCAGTCACTCAGCATGTCATTGAATAAGAATTTATGTGGCTAAATAGTGTTTAAATGCAAGTGGAAAAGATGATTTTTGTGCAAATGACAGTTATCCATGTCTGATGGCATGCAGATCCACGCTGTGACAAAAGCAGCAGCATGACTTCAAGAAGACTTTTCTTTTTCAAAAAATATAGAAAAAATGTCCCTTTTCACTAGACTTCATAGGGCACTAAGCATACAGCAGAGAACATTTTGCTAAATACTGGGATAATTCCAGTAATTTGCTTATCAGCTGCACTTTTTATCATCTAATAAAAAAAAAAAAGGTTTCCTTCTTTTTGTGGGACTCCTTTTTTTTCTTAATCCTTGGAGACATGTTCTGTCTCTAGAGGGAGGCAACAGCAGTGGCAGTCAATAGGTGAATTGTAGCAGGAATGTTAGGAGTTGTCAATGGTTGAAATGACCATATAGCCCATGCTGCCTCCAGAATGATCCTGTTCTAATATTCCACCATTTTAGATTTTGGTGAGACAGGGAAATTCACAGGTTGTAACCTTGCAAGGCAGGCTTAATTTTACTGAGCAGAAGCACCAGGAGGACAAAATGTGAAATCTGCCATATTTTTCATTCTAAGGCTGCCATGACACAAGCAAAATGCTGACATTTTGTTCTTGTCTGCATGAGACAGTTCCAAAGACAGGTTACAGCAGAACTCTGTAGCAAAGCTCTTAATGCAAGTAATTCTCTTAGATGGTAAAATCTCTATTCTTTCTCTACACCTTGAGAAATGCCCATTAAAATATATTTAATAGGAATGTAATTAAATACTTATTGCTTTTGTCGTTTAAAACAAGCTAACCAGATGGTAAGGTAAAATCTCAGAAAGATACATTTAGATTTAATTAATATACAGTAACTAGATCATTAAAGTTAAGTTAAATTGAGACTAATAGTAACACTTTTTTATTATAGTTTCCATTTGCTGTGGCTGACAGAGCAATAAATTACTGTTCTAAAAGCTAACAAACAAAATGTTTTAGATATCCTGGTTTCAGCTGGAATAGAGTTAGTTTTCTTCCTAGTTCCTGGTACAGTGCTCTGTTTTGAATTTAGGATGAGAATAACGTTGATAATACACTGATGTTTTAGTCACCAGTGAGCAGTGCTTACACAGAATAAAGACCTTTACAGCTGCTCAGCCAACCCCATGAGGGGACACAGCCAGGACATCTGACCCCAACTGACCCAAGGGACATTTCATACCATATGGCATAATGTTCAGTATATAAACTAGGGGGAAAGTTGGTCAGGGCTGCTGCTTGGGAACTGGTTTGGCATAGTTTGGCAGTTAGTGAGTGATTGCATTGTGCAATATTTGTTTTTGTACATTCTTTTATCATTATTATTATTATTATTATTATCCCTTTCTTTTCTGTCATATTAAACTGTCCATGTACCTACCCATGAATTTTGCTGGGTTTGTTCTTCCAATCCTCTCTCCCATCCCACTGGGGGCAGGACGGTGATTTAGAGGCTGTGTGCTGTTCAGCTGTCTGCCAGGTTAAACCACAACAAATGTTTATTATCTCTGATCACCTCTGTGCTGAAGGAAATGAGAGTAATTGTGTGGTACTACTGCAAAGTAGCATAGTAAGCAAATTATTTGAACAAGAAGAAATCCCATCAGTGTCAAGTTAGGTGCATATGAGAAGTAGCCAACCTCTGCAACAGGAGTCCTCATGACCTTTGGGGCATTCCAGCAGGTTATTCACAAGGAAACGAGCTCAACCTCTAAAGCAGCTTGCAGTCCAATCCACCTAGACAGAAAGGTAGAGGTGAGAGAGAATCAAACCAGAGACACTGAGAAACTGGGATATTGAGAGGAGCATAAAAAAGTGGCCAAATTCTTCAGTCTGTGCAGCTACCCATGAAGACTTCAGACACACTGTTTTTTCTCCCCAGTTTTCTTCTAGAGGGAATATTTATTTTAAAAATTCCCTGGAACATCCTCATAGAGAGGTTTGTACCCTCTATGAGAAAAGGAAAGACATAACTTACTGAGGAAAGGAAAGACATAACTTAAAGTATAGAAGCCAACAAATTTTCCAGGACAGAAGGGGTTTTAAATTGTTTAATTTGTGACTCTATACATTCTTCAGGGAGGCTGAGTTCATGGGGACTGGTCCTTATATTTAGGAACCTGATTTTCTAAGAACCCAATGAAAGTAGCTCATACACCCCTTAGCTAAAAGACACTGTCCTGTGATAAACTAGTATGTAATGAAAATATCATACATAGGAAAATGTTTAGTAAAATGTTACTCTTTCTTCTTCAGCTCCACTCCAAATAACATCTACCAAGAGCAGTTGTGCCTAGAAGTATGTAACTATAAGACCAGTTCTTCAGAAAAGTCAGTCCTATTTTGACCGGAATGTCCTTCTGGTATTCCTAGAGAAGAGATTATTATGGAGTGTGTTTACTTTTCATTGTCATCTCCCCATTAGTATTACTAAATATTGCATTATTTAGAACTTTACTTTTACAGCTGTATTTTGAACAGCTTCTCCATCAATATCTGAGCTAAGAACAGATTAAAAAGTGACTGGTGCCCAGCTCAGGTCATTATTTAGAAATTCTGCCAGCAAGGTTGACAAAAAGCATAATTTATTTACATTTCTATATCAGAAATATAAATGCATTTATACTGGACTATAATATACCTTTTTTCATAGAATTATTATGGTTTACACTAAAAAAATCGACATCCTTCTTTGACATGTTTTGTATCTCTTAGGGGAGTGTTCCCAGATGTAAGAATTCCAGAAAGTTGTGCCAAACTTAGATAACGTATGCATTTGCTGCTGCTCTTGGCAGTATATATTTACCTCTTTTTGCATAGGAACATTGAGACCTATTTTAATTCTGTGAAGGATGTAGGAAGAACATTGGTGAGGTTATTACTTTGCACTTAATTTTTTTTTAAATGAACAGCTTTTGAGATTTCAAGCTCATACCAAAAGTAAACATAAAAAATTTCCAAGTCTGCTTCTTTTTTACACAAAAGTACAGGAAATGTTATGAACAGATGCATTTTGATGTGATTACCAAATAAATTTTGACACCAGTATGCTTCAGACAGTATGCTTGGCTGATTGTTTGAATCACTGCTGGCACGTTGTATGCCAACACAAAGTATGATACATTTTGGCTGGTAGCATTTAATCACCATGAGTAGGGAAAGGAGGAGAGGGGGTGGCCAAATTCTGCAAGAGAGAGAGATGGAGAAAGAGCTAGAGGTGATATCCTGATGTGGTGATATCAACAGTCCCCAGATGCCCCAGTCACTCATGCATTTATTCAAAATAAAGATTTTCACTATCAGCCGGAAGCTAACACCAACCCTCTGCTCATAATTTGGAGGATAACCCTATGCTCTCATGGAAGAGTTGGGCTAGACTCCAGGCTGGCCTTGGTTTAAAAACCCTGGAGAAATCCCTCTGTGCACCAGACCTACGTGCATTGACCAAGTAGCCTTGTTTCAGCCAGTAGCTGGATTAGCAGCCATGGAGATGACATGCTGTTTGTCCCTACTTAGTTCCTGGGACAGATGTTCTTGCAGAAGCCAGTTGGATCAAGCACTGCTGATCCTTCCATAGAGATGAATTCAGTTTACTCCAAATCATTGCTGCATCTTATAAAAGCTACATCAGACAGTGATATATATATACATGTGAAGCTCTTCCACAATATAAAGCTTCAAGAACAGGATTTACCATTATCACCATAGCTCATATTTTTGTAATTTACCAAGAACACAGTTTCTTTGTTTTCTCAATTCCACTGATTTCCTTGACAGCCACTTGAGAAGTACAAACCTAAGACACATGTATACGCACTCAATTTCCTTTCAAGCTGTCAGTAAAACACTGAGAATCCCACAGGAACGTGGTAGCTGAAGTAGCTCTGTGGAAATAACTCCTTTCTAAAAAAAAAAAAAGGTCTTATGGAAATTCTTAATTATATCTGCAGATGATTGATACAACACCATTAGCAGCATGTTATATCCTGTATGAGATGTGAAAAAAAGCTTTCTCACCACCAAAAAAGAACCATCAAGATTTTTATATATTATATGATATCATATAATATATGTAATATAATTATATTTAATTATGACATGCTTGTGTAACAAACACACTGTTGATAACCTCCCTAACTTTCCTTCATTCATTCATTCAGGACTTCAGTGTTTTAATAAGGTAAAATCTTAGAATCCTTTTAAATTATTAAATTCAAATTAAATCTACTGTCTTGGACCTTTTAAAATATAGCATAAAAAATGCTGCATGTTTTCTTCCAAGAACTATTTTTAAAAAAATACCTTCAAAACTACTTTCTCACCATTTTAATGATGTTCATCTAAAGCAATTACAGCCCAATTAACTGCAATTTCATTTGAGAAGTGTTCATGCTTGGAAAAAAAAAGTGAAAATTTCCTTTTATTCAAAAGAAACAAACACCTGAGTACCTTGTAAACAAAATAAACACTGGAGATTGCCACTTCACATCACTGTTAATATAATGCAAGTCAGATCTGTACATTTTTTCTCGTAAGAGTCTGAATAGGATCTTCAAAATAAGTCTCCCACTCTCCATTAAGCTGACAGCATGGAGTCTGAAGATATATTAATGGAAATAAATGTTGGCTTGTTATGCAGACAAAAAATGCATCTGGTATGTCCAAAGCAAAATTATTATCATTACAGCAGACCTCCACAACCTGAACTCAAAGACCACCACCTCTTCTTCTGCAGGTAACTCACCTGCCAGGCAAACAAGTTAATCTATCTCAAGTATGAGCATCTTCACAGTGAAGTTTTATTATTCATTCACTACTGTTTCTGTAGAACATCTTTGATATAATTGTCCAACATAATCATATTTATTTAAATCCAGGGATGGGAACAAAAAGCAGTCTTTCAACTAATTTATATTTTCCTAACTAATATCCCTCATTCACCATGACCCTTGGCTCAGATTTGAAGGTCTTCCAAATTATCTGCTTCCCAGTGAATGAGAAGAACATATTAGACTGCTGGATCAGATATATTTCAATTACTGTGGCAAAGAACCTTGTTGTATGCACTCCAGCAACACAGGAAATATCTTGCTGGAGTAGCCTTGTATCTTGTCTTTGTCAGTAACATGTACTTATAGTTCAGAGGAAGAGGAAGATAAATTTTAGGTTAAAAAAGGTGAAAGAACAGTACATCAAGAAAGAGATTTTTTCTTTTTGCCAGTCCAGTCCTTACAAAAACATTGGATCAAAAAAGCAGGTCCTCTATTTGATATCTGTTTGCAAATTAATGTAAAAGACTTCCTGATGTAAGCCTACTGGCTAACACTTCGACAGTAACAAACATGGAAAGTGACAAAACACTTAGATGGGTACATATCTTTATTTTTTTCAAGCATTCACCCAGCTTTAGGTATTACACATTTTCTACCAACTCTCTGTTTAGCGGGCCTCATTCATATCTAGTGCAAATCAATGTGGCTTGAATTAAGTCAGCATAGCTGTGCTAATTTACACTGGTCTCCAGGCTGGAGCATTGATTCTATACTAATATCCTGATACTAATTCTAGAAATATAGTTTTCAGCTTGACATAGTGACTGTATTTTAAATTATGGCTACTCTTTATATTTCTTCAAGAAATCAACACATGATTCATATTTTTTCAGTGATTTTAATATCAAGCTCCTACAAGTATTTATGATTTGCACAAGGATTCCTGCATATCTTCAAAAGAAATTGTCTTTTCCCACTTTTTAGCCAGTAGCATAGTAAGCTGGTAGAACCAGCACCAACATGGTAGCAGCCAAAAAGGCAGCTGACTAGAATCATCTGTAGAGAAGTCTGACACTGTGTGTTTATGAATATCTTTGTTCAATTTTAAAAACAAACAAACAACAAATAATCCTAAGATCTCCCACAGAAGAAAACTCTTGTTCTTCCCTGGCCTTTTTCTCCCTCAGCAATCATAGACTTTTTTGGGGTGATCCAGCTCCCCTGCCTTCTAAAGAATTAGTATCCAAGTAGCCTATTCACAAAGTACAGGAGCAGACAGAAAGCCCCAAATCCTACCAACTGGCAAACTCATGAGCCTGTCTAGCCCTAGTAGAGATACTTTGAAAATTGAGGGGCCAGCCTGACCAAAGAGACAGGGTCTGTCTCGCAAGTCTTAAGGACCAGGGCAATTAGGCAGCTTGTCTAATGAGCCATTTGGACATAAGGACATCCCAAGGAGCAGAGAAGTCCAGAGATATGGACACGGCAAGCCAGGAAGATTGGATATAGTTGTCCAATGTCCCTGGCAAGCAAAGAGTCAGGCTGGCTAGAGAGAGAATAGGAAAATGGAAAACAAAACAAGAAAAACTCTAGGTAGCATCGTTATTGACAGCATCTCCCCTGAGCGTTGAAGGAAATGACAGGCCCTTGAAAAATGTTTCAATCCATCAAAATGCCATATTTGACAAAGAAATGTTCTGTGAGAAAATTGCCTTTGAGCTCAAAACTTTCTGTTTATGTTAGAAATAGCAGAAAATTATATTCATACTTTGTTCTTAGTGCACTGCTGAGGAACCTTCTGGGTGGATATAAATGTATGTATCAGCATGTCTTTAAAAATGGATAAAAGCAAAAAGACATCCAAATATTCTTCACAAGATGATTAAAGAGTTATGAAAGATGAGACCCCTCAAAATGAAACTCAGGAGTTCCACAAATCAGTGGAACAATCAGCTAAAAATCCTCCCATCCTCCTCAGTGTGCATGTCCCTGCAATGAGGATGTACCTCACAGGTGATAATTTACATGCTCTGTAGTGAAACTGCAGAGACTAGATACCAGAGACAGTGAATCATAATCAATTCATGCCTTAAGATGCACAGAGAAAAACACCCAAATCAATATGGAATTTCACAGCAAAGCAGTGCTAGGACAAAGTAGGACTAATTCGTATGAGTGGCTAAATTTATACTATCAGTTCTTGCCTAAAGAAGGAAGAATAATAGATGAGCTGCACTTTGGACTTGAGGTAATAAGGGAAGTCATAAATAAAGCACAAGGTCCTAACCAGTTAGTAAAGCAGGCATGGTGAAGAAGCTTCCCTGGTGCAATTGGGCTGTGTCTCAAGGAGTTTTGGTGATGAGTTAAGGCATCTTTTTCAAAGTATTTCCTGTCTGAAAATGTAGAATCTAAGTAAAACACAGCAAGCCAGGTTAAAGTCTCAGTAGCTCTATAATCACATTGCAGCATGTATGGTTCCTCTACCCGCAAAGCTTCAAATTATCTGAGAGGTCAAATAACTAGTGGCCAAAAATTTCAGAAATAACCAAAACTCAATTCTGGATTTGCACTTGAAATAGTTCAACAGGACCTGATGTGGGACTTACTACAATTCAAGTTTATTTGGAGTTTCTCAAGTATGAAAACCCCCAAAAAAATCGGATTTGCAAAATTCAATAATTAGTTATGGAAAAAACAAACCTTAAGATTGAAAGCAAGAATTACCATCTCTGTACCCTTACTGAGGACAGGTCTTCAGCATAGCTTCAGTTCATTTAGTGTCTTTGTCTCAGTGAAAAGCATCCCAGGCTTTCGTTAGTCCTCTGTACAACAAGAGACAGCTGTGGCTGAGGCTGTGCAATCTGTGTAGCTAAGTACATTAAAATAAGAATGTACCTGTATTTCCAGGAGTGTAGATTTTAATGCCTTGAGACTTGTGAACACCCAAACACTTCAGTCTCCCAGTTTAATTCTTCACAGGAAAGTTAATTTCCAGAGTGTTTTTACCCAAGGACTTACTTAACAAAAAGGTGTCCTTTTAGTAGACTGACCTCAAGCTCTAACCCTCATTTTAAATAGGGCAATTTTTTAGGGTGGTGCAGCCCTCATAACAATGAGAACAGATATGATCAACAGTTTAGTATTTGGCTTGCAGCTTTAGTAATTTGGGATATTTTCCTTGATAATGTTTTCACAGTGAATAATTTTAGCTACACTTCCTCTTGAGTCTTACTTGAGTCTTACTGATCTACATTATAAAAATATTTTCATTATATGTATATAATTGTATAAAATAAATTATATAAATATTTCAGAGAATGAGATTTCTGTCACCTTTTCTGAGGAACCACCCCTAGCTGGGACAAATGGGTGTATTAATGAACCTAGAAGTAGTGAGGCTCAATAGACTCGGTGACCAGCCTGCAAGGGTGGTCCAAGGGATTTGCTTGCCCAACCCTCATCCTGGTGCAACAGCTTCTTTCAAAAATGTTTTTCTCATATCATGTTAGAATAGCACAAGGATCTCCTTAATTTCTACAGGACTGCAACAAACACAACTGCTCAATGATAAAAACAAGAAAAAACAGCCCTGACCTTCCTTGCAAGCATTCCTCCTTGCCTAGGCTATCACCAACAGAGAGGAGAGCGTGGGAGGAAGATTCTCTCTAGGCTATTCAAGCCACATTCAAGGACACATAAGGTGATAGTAGAAAGCAACTCTGCACTGGAAGGCTTCTTCCAGAAATCTGCTTGGTATAAGTTGTTATTTTTTACTTCTTTTTGCTCATATTCACTGTGAGTTTGGCCCTTGATCACTGTAAACTGCCACACATTTATAAAAATGAGTGAAACTACTCAAGTTCATACCTGCTGAAATTCTGTATATGTGGGTTTGGTTTGTCTTTTTATTCTGAATTTGTAGAGCAGATACAATAAATGTCTACTCCATGGCCAAGGAGTAGACATAAATTAAAGAATTTTATTCAAACCCACTCTGTTATAGAGAACTCAGTTAATATATTGAGATAATTGATCCAAAGATCAAAAAGAATAGTTATAATCATCTCACCTGTCCCCCTACAGCTTACAGGATATAAACTTTTTATCCCTGCATCAACCAGCACTTTTGTAATAGACTTCATATAAGAACATTGATTATGAAGTTTTTGTCACAATGCTTAAGTTAAGATCACTTGCAGTTATTTTCAGGCTGGCCCAAGGAGTTATGGGTTTTCTCACGGTCTGTGCTCAGAAGTAGTCACCAAGATGAAAAATATTTTTAAATTTTCTACTGTCTAATATCTTTGCGAAGCCTAGAACAGTGAACAGAAATTGCAGAACACTGGAACATAAAAAGATTCACGCTAGGCCTAAGGAGTTGGTTTGGAGCTAAAGTTTCAGGAGCCCTTGCATATGTGGGCACGACATATGCGAAAACAGTTTCTACAGGGCATGTGCAAACCGCAGAAGTTTAAACTGTGACTTACTCTTGCAGAAATATATGTGAACATAGTAATAGAGATCTAGAGATCTCATAAATAAATAGCATAAACAAATAAGAAGTGACCTCAAGTTAACTCACAATGTCTCCACAGGTGGGAACCAGACAAGTCTGTGACTGAACCTCAAAAGATGTGTGAACAGAGTCTTCAAGAAGGCATTTACCATGTTTTCAATGAATGACCTGTGTAAAGCCATGAAACCCTATTTTTTTTAAAATAGGGCCGGAGTATTCCTCACTTGCAGATTTCACATCACTTTTTAATCCCTTAACTGACTGTAATAACCATATGAACATTCCTGATGGGTTTACACAAATTTCACATCAGTTATATTTTGAAGACAATGGATGTGCACATATAAAACTGAAGAAATATTAATTCAGTGAAGAAAACTGGAGGCCAGTGAGAGTTTTAACTGTTGATGCCATAGGCAAAAAAAAGAAATAATTCATCTGAAACACAACAGGAAAAAAGACACAGACAAAATCAAAATATAAAGGAAAATGAAATCAGAATGACACAATATTGTAGGCTGTCGAACTTTATACAGAGTTAAGACAATACCTATGTTACTTCACAAGTTCTTTAAGAAATGCTGTCTCCCAAGGTGTTGTAACATCACCCCAGGCACTAACAATCAGTAGAGGTCTGTGAAGTTGTACATATCCCTTCCATTTTGCATAACACAGTCTTTGCTCTGACCTCAGGAAATCACCTTGATGCGGAACCCAGAAAATATGATTTCATTCCAGTATAATTACAAGCATTTAGGAAATGATAGATAGCTTAGAGCAGACAAAATGGGATTTAAGTTGGAATTTTACCCACAATAGCTATGAAAAAGGGATGCAGTTACACAGAAAAATACTTTACCAGCAAACTCATAAAAACCCTAATATTTTATACCAGTCTAATGTCAAAACACTGCTGAGGGTAATTTGCTAAGCAATTGTTTGGATTTTAGCTGTGTGCTTTTAAGGGACTATTGTTAACTAACTGTGTATCTCTGAACTATGATACACCTAACTTTATTATTGTTGTTGCTGTTTTTTCTGATCTATTATAGACAATCTTTCTGACATCTTGCTCTTTTTGCATGATTTTTTTTTTTTAAAGGAGACTATTTTCCTGAGGTTTTTCTCTTCTCTTGACCTTGAGACAAGTGGTCCACTTTGTCGTTCAATGGGAAGAAATGCATCCTCACAACTCAAGTAAAAATAATAAAGATGTTTCATAAGAAGTATCCACTGCTTGCATCACTGCAGCAATCTACAGAGGTTGGAGTCCTAATTAAAGTAATCCAGACTCAAATCTCTATGTACTGTACAAACGTGTGATAAAAGGTAGTTTCTTCAAACAGATTTATGAATGAAATTTGCAGAGTACCTGTGACCTACCTCGATTAGTTGGGTAAAGTACAATAATTTTTGAAAGATGAAAGGGTTTTCTCTACTTTTTCACCTGAAGTTTTCACACTTCATATAAAACAACTAAAAATAAGGAAATGAGAAGGTAGGGAAGGGTTGCATAAGTGAGGTTCAGGCCTCTGCCTCTCAGGTGACTCACAAAGATGAAGAATCATTCTGCTCTCTCCTACTCAGAGAATATTTAATTCTCTTATGTGAAGTGAAAGGACTTCATCTTAGAACTTGACTTTAGAGACTCTCCTGAGAAGTGACCCCCCTCAAACAAATGAAAACATAAAGCTGACACTTCAAAGCACTGCACAGGGTCCCTAACAACGGTATTAAGGGAAAAAAAGAAGATAGAGATCATCACTCAAGTTTTTCAGAAAATTGCTGTAGGCACCTGCCTCATTTGGCAGGCTCTGGGGAAGGAATTTGAGTAGATGGAGAGTGAGATTTAGGACAGATACTGATCCTCAGTGTTTCATTGTCTGATGGAGTAAACACCTTCATTCTCAACCATCTAGTTTCAGTGAGATCTCACTAAATGCACTGGTGGTATTCCAAGGTTTTTATCTTTCTGTATGCCCACTGCAGGCCTCCCTGTGCGGTATCTGAGCTTCTGCAAGACAAAACTGAAGACTTAGTTCTCTGATGCTCAGCATTAATACATTTAAGCTCTTCTGCAGATCTCAGCTTTACAGTTTAAATCACAGTTCTCAAGCAAATTTGGCATTATAAGGTTAATCCTCCCTGAAAGCAGCTTTTGAAAAAAGGGCCTGAGGGTCTTGGTGGACAACAAGCTTACTACTTCCAATAATGTGTGCCTTTGCAGAAAAGGATGCCTGCAGCATCCTCTTGGGCATTAGGATAAGAATTGTGAGCAGATCAAGGGAGGTGATCTTTCTGCTCTATTCATCTCTGATGGGTCCAGTTTTGTACATCTCACCATAGGAAAGAGCCTGTATAGGGGCCTGTATAGCAATAGTTATCTGTTCTGAAGCAAGTTCCACTTTGTCAACAGGAAATACAGCCTACATTTTTTTCAATTCTACACAGAAAATGTTAAAGAAGGATAAAAAATGGATCATGCTGTTCTGCAAACAGAAGTGTGCTCTTCTCTGAGGCTAGACTTCATAATATTACAAAAAAAAATGTTTTGTTCAAAAAAGAATGTGTTGATACATCCAAATCTCAAAAACATACCTCCTAAGGCAGAAAAAATTGCATTAACTTAATGATTTGCTAAGAAATCTGAGAAAATCTCTGTTGCATCACTTAAAAGGATGAAAATGTCCCCAGTTCCATCCTATATGAAGTCTATCAGATAAAGCAAATCCCTGTCCACAGTTCCAATTCGTTTTATTTAGGTTAAAAAGCATTGAGATATAAGTAGAAAGTAAAATTTGAATGAAAGTGAAGGGAAATTACTATTATACATTTATCTTGACTGCACTTACTTTTCTCATTTTACACCATCCTAAGTCCAATGTTTACCTTTACATATGATTAGATGTTACAGATATTTATCAAAAAGCAAATGATTGCAAAGCATACTGTGAAATTTTAAGCAACTGACTTGCTGATGACATAAAGTTACTCAGGTAAAAATGTTCGTAAGTTTAAAAGATACTTTGCATTTTATCTTCTGCCTCTTTTTCACCTCCCTTGCCTAAGATGAATGTGCCAAGTTTGTGCAGGAGAGAGCAATAACCTCAAAATCTAATTATGATTTCATAGGTCAAGACATCTGTCTAGTGAAACATCAAGTTTGTTATTCCCTGAGTCAGCTGATAAAGGACAAGCAAAGACATTACTTTCTTATATGCCATTTTTAGGAAGTTATAAGAGACAGGACTTGTCTGCTTATATTTTGAATGAGATTTTAAAAATAGTAGTCCCAATTTTTTTCAATAGATCATTCACTAATACCTGACAGAAGCAGATCCAAACATTCAGCGTGCTTTATGCCTGCTTCTAAGCAGGTAATATGATTATCATCAAAAGCACCAAAACAGAAGGAATAGTAAAGATCTTTTTAAGTCACTTGCCTTTAGAACAGACAGATTCTGTAATTCAGGATACCTAAAAGCTTATACAAGAAGACTCTAGACCATTTTTGTGTAATTTTTTACAAATGGTAAAAAGCATTATCTGAGACACAAACAAAATAATCTCCATTCACATGGCAGTCTTACATAATAAATAACATAAATGTACTAGCTACAAGTAATCTTGTTGATGACCTTGTGACTCTTACTAGCTAATTAGCAAGCAGTGTCCAAAGTTGTTTATAAAGAACAAGATGTTAAAAACATCCAGAAAGGAGACTTTTTAGTGAAGTGCCCATATGGCATTTTAATAGTACTGTGATAATACCATACAGAAAGTACTGGATTAATGTATTTTAAAACTCCTGCAAGAGTTATGAAATACTCTTGTACATAATAATACTCTTATACAACAGTTACAATGTATAAAATGCTGCCATTGTACCCTCCTTTACAGTAAACATGTTATCAAGGGAGGTAACAAGTTGTAAATGACATAAAACAGTGTAAATACTTTCTTATGTATTAAAAAAAAAGAAAAAGCCCAGTATATCTGAAAAAAATAAGAAGCCAAATGCTTTTGTTTGCCACAACAAATCTGATTGTTCAAAGAAGGATCGCTTCTTTCAAGTACTAAAGTCATTAGAAATGTCAGCAGAGATCCATGAGTAAAGTGACAGAGGTCACAGAAGCAGCAGACACTGGAAGTTTGTTTTATTAACATTCTTATTAACGCTTTCAGATCTCTAATATTCTTATAACAACACTCATAAAGCACTGAATGCACCAGTCACATATAATTTCCTCACTGAAAATCCTCTGAGCAATGCCAGTGACAACACTTTGGGACATATTTTAGTTATATGGTTGTTTTGCACTGAGCTGGTCCCACTGTGCTCCCACTGGAGTCCTCATAATAACACTATGAAGTAATAACAAAATAACAACAATAATAATAAAAATATTAAATAATAGCACCACTGGCCTAAGTGCAAATGACCAAAACTTGTTATCAAATTATGACAACTTGAGTAGTTTACCCAGTATCCCAGTCTGTCAGAATAAATTAGTGTAAAGCTTGAAGATATCAAGGCATTCTGTGTTTCCCAGTATGAGACATAGACATTCTGAAGAGTCCAGTGAAAAGCCACTAAAATGATTAAGGGATGAGAGGCCTGGGACTGTTCAGCCTGAAGAAGAGGAGGCTCAGGAGACATCTCATCACTGTATACAAATACATGATGAGAGGGTGTAAAGAAGACGGAGCAAAGCACTTTTCAGTGCTGCCCAGTGACAGGACCAAAGGCAGTGTAGACAAAACAGAAGGCTCCATCTGAACTTCAGGAAACATTTTTTCACTGTGAAGGTGACTGAGCACTAGCAGAGGTTGCCTAGAGAGATGGTGGATTCTCCATCACTGGAAATGTTCAAAAGTTATCTGGACACAAAGCCGGGCAATTGACTGTAGGTCACCCTGCTTGAGCACAAGAGTTGGACTTGATGACCTCTAGAAGTCACTTTCAACCTCAGCCACAATGCCTGACAAATTTGGTGACCTTCTATGACAGGGCTACAGCATTGGTGAATAGAGCCAGAGCAACTGCCATGGTCTACCTGGACTCACACAAAGCATTAGACACTGTCCCGCATGACATCCTTGTCTCCAAATTGGAGAGGCATGGATTTGATGGATGGACCATTCAGTGGATAAGAACTGGCTGGGTGGCCACCCCCAAAGAGTTATAGTCAACAGCTCATTGTCTACACAATGACCAGTGATGAGTGTGTCTCTCAGGGTCAGTACTGGGGCTGATACTGTTCAACATCTTTATTGGCAACAGGGACAGTGGAATTGAGTGCACCCTCAGCAAGTTTGCTGATGCCACTGAGCAGTGTGGTGCAATCAGCACTCTGGAGGGAAAGGATGCCATCCAGATATGTCTGAGAGGTGAGCTGATGCAAACATCATGAACAACAAAGTGCAAGGTCCTATGCCTGGGTCATGGTAATCCCAGGCACATCTAAAGGTTGGGTGGAGAAACAGTTGAGATCAGCCCTGTGGACAAAGACTTGGGCGTGCTGGTTGATGAAAAACTCAGCATGAGTCGGCACTGTGAGCTTACAGCACAGAAAGCCAGTGGAATCCTGGGCTGCATCAAAAGCCAGCAGGTTGAAGGAGATGACTCTCCCCTTCTACTCTGCTCTTGTGAGACCCCATCTGAAGCTCTGGTGCCCCCAGCATAAGAAGGACATTGAACTTTTGGAGCAAGTCCAGAGGAGGGTTACAAAGTTCATTAGAGGACTGGAGCACCCCCCTACAAAGACAGGCTGAGGAAGTTGGGGCTGTTCAGCCTGAAGAACAGAAAGTTGAGTGGAGACCTCACAATAACCTTCCAGTATTTGAAGGGGGGCTTACAGGGAAGTGAGAGAGGAAATCCTTGCCAGGAACTGTAGTGATAGGACAAGGAGTAATGGGTGCAAACTGAAAGAGGGATAAGTTAGCCTAGATATTCAGAAAAAAATTATTTCTGTGAAAATGGTGAGATACTGGAACAGGTTGACCGGGGAGGTTCTGGATGCCCCAACCCTGCCAGTGTTCAAGGTCAGGCTGGATAAGACCTTAGGCAATCTAGCGTAGTTGAAGGTGTCTCTGCCCAGAGCAGTGGGGGTTGGGACTAGACAATCTTTAAGGTCCCTCCCAACCCTTAACATTATATGATTCTATGATGTTATGATCAAAATTTCTCAGCCTTAATCTGCCCATGTCTGGGGTCAAAATTGATGTTGCATATGGTCATTTGAGGAATGATAGGACTGATACCTCTGAATCCCCTGCTTCCATCCACAGTCAAAGGACTATTCATAAACTGTAAAGGCAGGAGGGATCATTGCAGTTCTTTCAGAACAGTCACACAGAGAAATGCAGGGGAAAGTCCAGCACACCAATCTGATAACAACAAGGACTCCACAAAAATAGAAGTCCTCTGGGAGCCTGTTCTAGGGGGAGAAAATATGGGGAGTGTCTCAAAAGCTGTTGACGTAAATGAGAAATGCTGTCCTGCATTTATTTAGAGCCACTCCTTCTGGCAGCATTCCTTGTTTGTGACATATTCATTTTCTCTTCTGCTTTTGTTATTAGCCTCAAGTATACCTTCCACTGAGTCCAAGGGTAATAGGAAGACAAAACAACAGGATTCTGCATGAGAATAAATGGGGTTTGGAAGTCTGCAGGAGAGAGAAATGGGAATCCAAATATTTCTCCTGTCATTTTTATCAACTTAAAAAGTCATGAGGAAAACTCAAAATCCAGTCATCTCCCATTAGAATCTCATTGATCCCTGCTGTCCCTCAGCATAAACCAAACACTGGGTGGAACACATCTGCTACAACAGAGATACCTGTTTCTAAGGTAGTGACACAAACTCTTCTTATAACAACTGGAGTGAAATGAGCACTTTTGGATTCAATTTTATCCTGAAAAGGATGTCTAAAAGAAGTCAGATGAATCTGATCATAAGACAACCTATTTCTTTCCACAGTACTGGAAGAGAGCTGATGTAGCAGACACCTACATGCAGATGAATGTCAGACTGTGATGCTGACTAATGTACAAAGACAGTACTGATCTGGCCCGATGCAAAGGTGTGGATGAAGTAGACTTTCACTACCATTTGAAATCCTGCTGATGTTGACAGGCTTTCTATGTTGACATCACTGAGAAACAAGCACCTCAGGAGGAACATACCTCTAGCCTTTAGCTTCCAAGTGGCCATCTAGAGGAGGCAGACTGGGGAAAGCAATGGCAACAGCTGCTCCTGCCTTGCTTAATCTGCTACAGGACAACTTAGGTCTGTTAGGGAGGGACACCTCCAGTTATGCCATTGCTGCACTTTTAGTTCTGAGGAGCTGCTGCAATGCCAGACTCAGAAAATTCCTTACTAAACCATTAACTATGTTTCTTGCAGGTACTATGATTAGTAGCCTGTCATCCTTCAACAGCTCTCTCACACTTAAGTAGATTTTCAGAACAGGAACTGGTGGGACAGTAGTGGGCACTCATAATCCTGCTGTCCTGTAAGACCACAGACCACAGTGGGATAAAAAAAATATTACTGAAAGTCATGTGGATAAAGGTTCAGGATATGGACATTCACCATGCCACAATAATTTAGTTATTTTAAAACTGGTAATAAAACAGGTCCTGTTGTTGTGTGGCAAGCTGATTTTTCCCCAAAACTGTTAATTTTCTTCTGGACTATGACCTCCACAGGGACAAGGGTCATAAGACATGAGTTTGAGTACCTCAGTGAAGTACATAGATTTGAGGATGCTTCCTTCCTCCCCTTACATGGCTTTTCAGACTTCCTGATAATCTCAAGGGAAAACAAAACAAAACAAAACAAAAAACCAAAAACCCAAACAAACAAACAAAAAAACCCCACCACAGAATGTTGATTCAGAAGAGTTATTTCAGTGCCCTCCAGTGCCCAGTATAGTAACACAAATACAAATGCCTTTACTACATCCCAGAGATACACAGCCCTTCTGAGCACAGAGAGACCAATCTGAATTTTTACTGAAAGGCAGTCTGATCACTCAGTCTGACTTGAAGGCAGACTGCTCACCAAAATCAAACTACCCTTCTGGGACTGCAGTGAAAAAAGGTAGACAGCATAGCAGAAAACAGGGGAGCAGTCCTTTAAGTCCATCCTATTGGCCCGTGATAAGTAAATCAATTTTGAAAAAAGAAGTCTTTTGGACAGCTTATGTATCACTACATACTCAACATAAACATATTCTGAGATCTCTTTAGTTTTTTTCTCCCATATTCAGAACTACTCCCCACTGAAGAAGTAATGTCTGCAAAAAGTCAGATTTGTATAATTATCTTCTATCCATATATGTTTGTCAGAGGCTCACAAAAACCTATGACACTGAAAGACATTATAGAAAGAGACCATTTCAATAATTTGAAGGATCACAGGAACAGTATTAAAATCATTTCAGAAAAACAGACCACAAAATAATAGGATTGGGATGTGTGGGCAGGTAGCTTTTCATTCACCCTTTCTCTTTGCACTGCAATAACTAAGATAAGATCAAAATTACAAAATTCTTCCCTCCCCAACACATCAATAAACATGGCTCATGAATGATTTTTGCAATGTGTGCTGGTCATGTTCACTTCTGTAATCAAATCCATTTTATTTTATTTTTTCAAAGCAGGAAACATCTGTTTGTTTCACTTATTGGAGTCTGTGCTTTAAGTCCCCAGGGAAATAAAATTCTAAGCCCCATCGAAGTTAACTAAAAAAATTCACTGATTTCAGTGAAGGCCAGGACTTCACACCAAATCTTTGGGTTTCAGATAAATCTGCAAGGTTGCAAACCTTTTCTGGTCTTGTGAACACCCAAAACCATAGTCTCCCTCATCCTTACCCAGTATCTTCCAAATTGTTTATGCTAAAAACGCTCACAGCTGCCTTAGTTCAATGTTCAAGTATTCTTTGTGCAGGTAAAGGCAGCCTGAATCTGGAATCAAAGCAGAATCTGGAATCAGTGATAGTTACAGCTTTTCGTAATTTTTTCAAGCACTGAAAAGCATATAAACTCTCTCTCCAAAATAAAAAATACTAAATAACGTCATGAAGAAAAAGATTGATTCTATGCATGGGATTTTCTTTGGTGCTGTGTTGGAGTTTCATTACCTTCTGATTCTGCTTCTTCCCTCCCTCCCTTCCTCTTCTTTATAGAGACATGTAAAAGCAACAGAGTCCTACTGATATCAGTGTGTTGGTTTATGTGTTATGCCAGCATCTGTGGCTTCATTTTCCCTCCAAATATGAGCAAGCAACCTTTTTTTATGTGCACGTGTTTAAAAAAGCGATCATGCTGAAGAACAAAACACGCATTATTGCTTTGAGTTAAACATGTCACAGCATGCTTTAAAAGTGCTCTGCCCATGGCATGCAGTAGGAAAATGTTTGTTTTGATTTAATTAAAAAATCATTTACACATTTGCCCATATTTTATATGTTGCTTTTAGCGTACAACAATTTCTTTCCCCATGAGAGTTCTTAATGCTCCCAAATGGTCAGGAAATAAAAATGAATGTTCTAAGATTTTGCCATCTGGTGCTTACAGATATCACACTTATCATGCTGAAGTTTGGTTGCCAGACCCAAATGTGTAGCAAGTGATTGAAAGTCTTTGCTTTGGTCATCCAGGAGATGAGGAAAAAAGGCTCAGTGTGCAATGTGACAGATGTGAGCTCTTGGAACTGTGTGAACTTCAAAGCTTATTATGCAGGCAGATATGGTAAGCACTGTGGACTCACAGAATATTTAGAAAATCTTTTGGATCAGTACTATAAACATTATCTGCAGAGAAAATCTCATTCTCCAGAGAAAAGTTGTTTATATCAGCTTACTCTGGTACCAGCCAAGAAGGCAAGGGATGAAAGAAACATCTCAACTTAAAGCATGTACACAAAGCCAAAAACTGGAAATCTGACAAACTTGCACCTGCAATTTCCCAGTATTCCACAGAACAGATAGACAATGTCTTATTAACCCAGAAAGTAGGACAATTATTTCCAAGGCTTTTCCATTTTAATGTTTGATCTGTAATGTTTCGTCCTAGAGGATGAATATGCTGCTTTTTGAAATCTAGTCTGAAAGTCCCTAGTTCACTCCTTTCTTGTCCCAAGAGAAAAATACTGTGCATGCAGAACTAAAGCCAGTGCTGCATTTGGAGATGTCCCACCTTCCTTGCTTAGGCTACTGGCATTGTCCATCTATCAGAGGTCTCTAGTCCTCATGGAGTCTTTGTGCTCTTCATGATTATCCTTTAACCACATAATTTAACATTCCCAAATTCTGATGTGTTTGTTAAAGCAATATGATTAATCTTTGCATAAAGCTCATAAGACCATTACCAATGAAACACACAAATATCTTTTTTGGAAAGAGAATCATTAGCTTCCCCATCAGCTTTGCTACAATAAGTTTTTCCCACAGAAACATCTTTTTTCCACTTGCTTGTTCACATGAAACAGCAGAACTAATGCAGTGTATGATATTTAGTGACATTTACACCACTGGTGGGTATGGTGGGCTTTACAATTTCACATATCAGTTGCTGTCTGCATAAGTATTGTTCTAGTGTCCTTATCATATCTGGTAAACTAATCTATATATAAACTAAAGATGATTAAGTCATGACACATTAATTTATTTGTCAAATCCCACCTCTTGTTTCATGTGTGGCAGGTTTATAATTTCTTTTAATTTTTTACAGACATTTAGTTGAGTCAGTTTCCCTTTGGTCTTTTTTCTCCCAAAATCTATGGAATTCAATGTCAATATTCTATATATAGATGATACTGCCTAAAATTCAAGTTTTTTACTTACCCTTCAATTGGTTACTGTGATTCTTATTTCTTGGACATAGATCCATATTTAAATAACTAAAGTGTTTAAAGTAACATAAAGTGTTTATCTGATGCACTAGCGGTTTATAGACTAGCTAGCAAACTAATGTTTTGATTTTAAGTGTCCCAATATTTACATAATACTATAAGAAACAGTAGCATCCTTCTTTCCTGAGAGGTACTAGTTCATAGAGAGTACATGACTGACAGCACATAGCAAACATTACTTTATCCTGTGCCTATTGATGTGCATCTCCTCAAGCTCTTGGCATTACTGCACAACTGCAAACTGCAAGACTAATAGTGAAAGGGAAAATGTCATTCTGAATTTCTCACAGACTGTTAGCAAACTGAGACACTTTACTACTGCTAGAGTAGGAAATCACAGGCATTTGGCACTCAGGACATGAAAGCAAATAGTGACAAAAAAAGCAAACTGTGATAAATGGACCCAGAAAGAGGGTTGTGAATCCATTTTTGATCTGAGGTCTGTTGCTCTCAGTAGCAGCTCCTGTGCTGCATATACATGAACAAAACATTCTCTGTGTTCATGTGTTTCTGAAAAGAGAAGCCAAACTTTACTAAGAGGAGTAAGTTTAAACTACAACACAGGCAGCTTCTCAATGCTGGCAAGCCTCCACCAGGCTCACTGGTACTGGTCTCCTGTAAGACTGTGTCTCAGGCAGCCATGATCCTGCACTAGCGGGAAGTTCCAGCTTAATATTGCCCTCACACATGGAGTCCTATCAGCCATCTCCCTTTGAACTTCTGCACCAAGTCTACGTGGGACTGGGTACCAGAGAAGCAAAGTCTGTTCTGCCTCATTTCATAGAGGTGTCCAAGGAGATTGCATGACTCCCCAGAATGAGATGCTTGAAGATTGGAGCAGTTTAGGATCCTAGGAGCTTTCAACAGCGATGTAAACATGCCTTTGCCAGCAGTTAAACATTGCTGGGGCACTGTGGTTCACACATCTGCTTCCAGGGGTAATTCAGGTATGGTGAGTTCATCATACTTTTTCATCATACACATAAAGACAATTTCTACACTGCTGAATGTACACAGGCTTTGAGCTTAAAGAACTTCAAGATGCTAATGCAGCTTGTACTTTACCTTTCTACAATCCTGATTTGACCATCTGTCATATTAAAATATCTGAAGCTAGATTTGACCATCTGTCATTTTTATTAAAAAAACCCACACATTAAATTTACTTTATTAAACATACTTATGAAAAAAAACCTTTTTTCTCTTCTACACTCCTGCCTAATTTTCTCTGTTGGTCCAGTTTTGCAGCACTATTCCTTTGAGCTTTTTATTATAATTATATAGACACTGTAATTTGAAAGGCCAGCAAATTCTCCTCATTCACTGTATAATGTTTGCTGTCATGGAATTATGCATTATTAATATAATAAAAATAGAAAAACATGACACTGCAGGAAAATTGGCACGTCTTCAGGTAAAATACACAATTAAAAGGTTGCCCTTTACAGAATACTTAGGCAAGTAAAGGACACTGGCAGAGTTGAGCTGCCAGCCAAGTGCCTGAGGCCTTATCAGCTTTCAGTCCAGCACATTCAGGAACTAAGTCCCACTCCCTCATGTCACCAATCTCCTGAGAAGATGTTGCGACTGTGCAGTGGTTGTCACTGTCTCTCTGTGCCTTTTAGCTACTCCTGGAAGTTATGTTTAAAGTCTAAGTAATGACAAAAACCTTTTTCCAGCCAGTTGATAAACTTTTCATCATTTCCATTAGAGATTAAATGCTTCTTTTTCTGCTACTTTCGCGCTTTTTTTCTGGAGTATTCCCAGTATCATCTTGCCATCAAAGAAACCAAGCAGGGATACAAGTATATATAAATACCTCAGTGAATTAAAGATATTCTACTCTGTTCTAACTAAAAATTAAATAATAAAAAAAAACCCCTGCATCAGGTGAAATTCAGAAAGTTCTATAAAATTCACAGACTTCCCATGGCTGCAAAGGTAAATCATAAAAAAAGGGGGAAATAGACTCGAAAGATTCACAGAAAAAGGGGAAAATAGACTGGAAAGATTTTGTCTGATCTCTATGGCCAAGGTAAGCAATTCCCTCGATACCCTGGAGATATTCTATACACTTAATAAATCCCTGACTGTAAATGTTTTTGTGTGTTGCAATTAAGATTAGTAGAACTTCAGTGTCACTATTCCACATGAGAGCTCTGATGACAAATAAATGAATATGTAGTTAATATGTGTAATATTATAAATATCAAATATGTAAATAATTGTTATCTGCAAGAACTGCCTCGTTGTCTGAATCCCTCCCTTTTCTTTGTTTTACACATCCTCAACATCTTGTTACAGAGGTGTTTGGCTGTATTTAACTTCAATGTCCTGAGTTCCCTTGAGAGTAAGTGCTGATTTGAGAACCTTGACAAGGGCCTGAATGACAAGAGAAGTTGATTTTTCTAGGAAAATGTATTTTCAAACTGTTTCTGTCTTTTTTTTACAGCATCCTTTAAGCTATGATATTATAATGCAGTATTATATAAGCTGTGGAAGAACAGATTTCATGTTATGGTAAACCTGAACACCACTGGTTATGGTGGGATTTTAAATCAAGTATTTTGCCTAGAAAAAACTGGATTATGACAAAAATGATAATGCTGGTAGTGATAAAGGGAACAGTGACAATGTGGCAGTTTCCACTGACCTTTTGTAGTGTATAACTACAAAAAGGGCATTGTAAATGTTATGCCTTCAAAATCTTTATCTACAGTTGAAACCAAGCAAATGTAATATTATTTTTTTATTATTATGCAAATATAGAAGTGTTTCTAACAACACATAGATAGAAAGCTGATTTCATTAGCCCCTGATGAGGTCAGGTAATTTGGGTTTAACCAAGATGGGAAATTTAACCTATCAATGCATATTTTGGTTGTAGACTGACTAAATACAAAGCCATCATTGGCAAAAATATGAAACAGGTTTCTTAGAAAAGGTCCCTCAGTTTTGCAGTTCATTTTTGCAGTCTTTTACTAGTTAGTTCACTATTTAGATGGTTAGGTGAAATTTTTTCTTTGAATTCTAACACATAGTAATAAGTGTAAAGATTTTTCTCAAATTAGAAGATAAACTTCAAAATAGAAGTATTTTATTTTTATGTGCTTCTTCCAGACATCTAATTAGAAAATTATCTATTGCCACTGAAGACTTTCAAAACTATAACCACAGTTGCTCTTAAACCAATATTGATAAGCAAAGGAGAGGAAGAGTGGGGAAAGAGAAGAGTTGCAGTTCATAAAACTAAGATGGGTCATTCACATATGAAGAGAATATATTTTACAGTGAAAAACACTATGTGAGACACGATTTTGTAAGAAAATCAACTACTAGAGATACAGTAGACATGGAAATCATCCATCATTTCTTCCCTGAACAAGGTAATTCAGCTGGAAGCATGAAGTCCCCTACAGTCATGCCTATCAGATGAATAACTTTAAAATTAAACAGATGGATAAAAAAGGAATGGCATCTAAATCAAATACATTAAAAAATTCTTTTGACAAGGGAATGAGAAAATAACTGGTTTTCAGTGAACTGAAATAAAGATGGAGTTGATTATTTTTAATAATATCTCCCAGAAGTTCTGTGAAACAGAATGGTCTCACTGAATTCTCTAATCTGCAATTAACTGATTTTGCAATAGTTTAAGGGATGGTATGGATCTGAAAGGCCACTCTGGCCATGAAATATAGATGAGTGAACATTTCATCATTTATAGCATTGTTTCAGGCTCGTATGCTACTTTTGTGAATATATTCCTCATCCAGGAATCTGGCATATCCACATTGTTTTGAAAACCACAAGGTGTGGTCTACTAAATTTCAATGTATTAATAGAATACCATGCTATGTATGCTTAAAATGCTTTAAGCTGTTTGACAGTTAGTTAAAGGAAGTGAATGTTTAATTTATTAAAAGCAAATACTTGCTATGTAAGAGTTTATGTTGATAAAGTATTGCCCTGATTTTTCATTACACAACTTGTTGTCAAAGCTAAACATTTGAGATGTTTTCAAAACAGTTTCCTACTCCTGCAGGAATATATTATGCCATTATAAATAAGTGTTCTAATCATGAATAGAGCCAAGAATTTGATGCTCATATTAACAGGGCCAAAATACCTGAAATACCATATTTACTTTAGGAGAAGGAAATCAATGTATTTTATGTGGTTCAAGATGGAAAGATTCCAGGAAATTCCAGGGAAATATGACATCTGCTTAGATTAAGTTGCTGGACACCCCTTCAGAGGGCAGGAGAAGATACTCTAAAGAAATATTAAGTAAGACAGAAAAACAGAAGAAGCTCTTTCAGAAGACAAATATCAAAAAAGTTCTAAGAGTCAATTGATTAAAGTGATGCAAGGTGGTTATACAGTTTTGATACAACTTTTAGTTTTAAGATGAGTGAAGTGTTATTGTTGAATGAATTCTGGTTACTATATACAACTGCATATTTTTAATATTCTTAGTGACCAAATTAATACCAATGTTAACAATAGACATAATAAAATTATTGTTCTTACTCACAACTATTTAAAGCTCTCTAGATTCTTTTTTTTTAAGTGAGACATGGAGTGCAACACGAAGCCTTCTCTTATCCAAATTCGGTGATGTTTTGGAACATTTCCCCAAAAATAAAGCTCAGAACTAGTGAGCACTAGGCATTACCATCTTAGAGGACCTAGACAGACATAACAACAGTGAGTAGGTTAATAATTTCTCTGTTGCTACGCCTTTGGTCTCGAGATTAGCAGTGGCAAGTTCCTCATGATGCTTAAAATTGGAAGATCCCATGAAGATTTCGTCTGAAATTCTTTTCTTCCTAACTAATCCTTTTGCCCTGCAGTATGCCTGGGGAAAAAAAAAAAAAAATAAAGACTTGAATAAGAGTTTGTCATTAAGGATAACTCCAACTAATACTAGAATCCTTTGCAAAAGGTGCAGATATATCAGGGGGTTAATTCTTGTAATGGAAACAAATGCCTTAACTACCTCCAAAGACTATTGCAGTTCAGTTGCATGTACAGATAGAAGAGTATTTTCTTTCTTAGAAAACTACTTTCAGACTGTTCACAAGCAGAAGATTTTGGTGTCTGCTCCATAAAAGCATCTGCACCTGATGTGTTTTTGGTTCCTTTACCTTCCTAACCTCTCTGAGCCCAATTCTCAGGATTTGATCTTGGAGAAGCACCAGAAAACCAACCTCTATCCTGTCTCCAAACTCCAAGCTTTTGCTAAACCAGCTAAGACCATGTCCTCATGTCCATGCCTCACCAAGTACAAGCTGGGAGGCCAGTCCTAAGGTGAGTACACTCTTCTGCTAAGTTAAGCAGATGGATAGAAGCTATCCTACTAGTAACAATTTCCTACTACTTGAAGGATAATACAGTAATAATGTTGCCAACAGTAAGGAAACAATATTAATTATTACATGTTTCCCTGGGTTTAGATTTCAGTGAAGAAAAAAAAAACACAAAAGCAAAAATTTCTTGGAGGGGTTATATTATAGGCAATGATACCACTACCACATTAAGGTAATTTTAAGTAATTTCTTAACACACTTTGTGAAATATAAACAAAATTTTCTTTCTGAGTTCAGTGACTTTACCAATCTTCTTTATAGCCTACAGACCTCGTGGTTTACTTTGTTTTCTGGCTTTTATCCATTTAATTTCACTAATCTTCCATCCAAGACAAAAGTAAGGATTCATGATTCTCACTGTCAAAAGCAAAACTATTGATTGACTTTCTCTAGATGGCATGGATTAGGTCATCTTACACCCTTAAGGTTTAAAATAAATGCTCTTGTTTTATTGAAATAGAAAAAAGCTTAAGATGTCAAGACTTTGATAAAGATTCAAAAAATTACCTTCTAATATTTTAATAATATTTTCACAAATGATACCGACTTCTAAAACCATACTACAATGCAAAAAAATACTTATTCATAGAGGAATGTATTTGCCATATTAAGGAAAATTTTTTAATTCCTTAGAAAGGAAACAAGTACTATTTTTCTGCTATAATGGTGTCATTAAACATTATTGTAAGTAAGGGTGATGGTGTTGGAAGAACATTTTAAAAATAAAAGGAACGAGACCAGGCTGTTTCAATCCTTAGTACTTACAAACTTCACTCATTTCCTCAAGATCTAAGGACCTCTTGAAACACATGCTTGCTTGGAACAAAGAGAAATTGCATTTACTAGAATATGTTTTTACAAGACATATTTTACTAAAAAAAAATAGTGAATATGCAAACCTTGAATCAAAAAAGGTGGTTTCAGGGTTGAAATTTTCTCTTTGAAGATAGTTGAAATGAGGTAAATGACAGTCTATAAGACTTATGCTGTCCACTAAAACCACGTGGAACTTTTTTTATCCCTGACAGTTTTCTCTATGTCATCCTTTTGTCCAACTACTTTCTTCATGCCTCTGTTTCTGAATGTGATCTGCACAAATTTTCACATTATATTTTGATAACTAACTACAGTGAGATATCTTGTGCTATCCAGACACCTTACATCATGTGGCCTCACATGTCTCAGAACATGTTGCAAATAGATGCCATATGTCTAAATGTAAATGCGTTTAGATATAAAATCTGGGCTCCATGGAGATTTACAAGTGTCATCTAAGGTCTCACAAGGACTTATTGCTGAATTTACTGTAAAATCTTTGTTTCTCCATTCTCAGCCTCCTGTTGATGTGGCAGGCCTCTGTTGCTTCAGTTATCTCACAAACTTCTACAGCCCGATCCAAATGAATCCTGGGATTCCTTTTTTAATTAGAATGGCTGTAGCAATACGAACACAGAAATAGTCCCCAAGGCTTACATTACAGTCTGTTATAATGGGTATTCAACTATGCAGCATACATTGATACTAATACAACTGTAGTGGTTGAAAATCTGCATTTGACTCCACAATTTCATTGGATCATTTTTCATCATTTAGTCAGCTGGTAGACAGACCACTATTGACAACAAAATGGTGCAGTGGTAACAAAGAGGAAAAGCTGAGAAATTCACCCCCATCTTGGTGAGTTTTGATTGATGTTATGGAAGTGGCAGTGTACAATGTCATCTTTCTTACTGAAAAGCAGTTTGTTTTCAGCCTGTATATTTAGCACCATTTTGTTCCACAACACCTGGCTGATCAGACCCTGTTAATCATTACCCAGAACCTGATCCTTTTGAAATCAAAGGTATCTTTAGTATTGAATTAGTGGGGCCATCAGGGTGAGTTAATGGAAGAGGTGAAAGTAGCAAAGTCATAGAAAAGTAAAAAAAAAGTGTCTCACAGAAAGCTCTTCTGCAGATGTCAATGACTGAATGCTACAGAGTTCAGTGATAGAGTACACATCACACGGGGATTTGAAAACTGCCTGCAGAAAACAACTTTAATTCTAGCTTCTCAACACAGAAGAAGGGCTACAGAGAGATGCAGGAAAGTATGTTAAAAATAATTCTTGAGGAAATTATGGATTTTTTTGTTTATTGGGGAATTAAGAAAAAAATTAATTGTGAGGCAAAAATGGAGATTTTTGAAACTGAAGCTGAATTGGCGAGAATTGAATTGGTTTATGTTATAAACAATAACATATTGTTTATGTGATAAAAAATAAATCTTTCATTTCAAGATCTTTTTCTTTATAATTTCAGCCATTTAAAATGTTTCTGAATCTATTAAAACTTGAGTTAGCTTTCAAAATGAAAACTCATTTTTAGTAAGAAAACATTAACACATTCATTGCAAATTGAGGAACTAAAAATAAGGGGAAGGTGTTGTTTGGTTTGGGTTTTTTAAGAGATCATTTTAGTAGGAAAATACAGTATTTCTTGATATAACATCTGATATATTAGCAAAGTTGAGCCTTTGTTAGGCCAAACTCCGTCTATCGGATTTCAGATCTTTTGGGGTAAGGGATCCAGTTTTTTACTGAGGTGAAAGAATTGTTAAAACAGAAGAATTTCAAATGTATTTCAATGTCAAAAAGCTATATTTCTTTTGTCAAAGTGGAGGGAGTTTCTCAGAATTCTCTATGCAATGGCAGATTTTTTATTTCTGGTTCCTTTCTTTTTTTCTTTTTCCTGATTCTTTTTCATGAAAAAAGGCAGTTCTTGTACAAACTGATCCTTTATTTACAAACTTGTGTCAGATGCCTTAGGAGACCATTTTGTGACATATAAAAATCCTATTTCTACATAGAGCATACTACAGTCTGGAGCTCAGAAAATGATAAAAAATCCTACAGAGTGCATCTTCTACCACATAGCACTAGCACTGTGGCCGAGTCCAAGAGTCTCATTAGCAGTACCAGACAGAAAAAAAACACCTTCAAGATCTTCCTCCTTCCAGATGTTAATCTAATTTTTACCTGTTTGTAAGAGATGACAAGAATTCACTGATCTGGAAGAGTGAGTAGTTACAAGGAAAAAGGTAAAAGTCATAGTCTATTTCTCATCTCAACTGTATTTTTTCTTATGCATTTCACTGCTCATTTTAAACCACATTTTTCTGGACTAATATGCCAAATTGTCACGAATATCCACATGAGATATAATGTTCTTTGAGTTAACAATACATGTAATATTTTCCTCACCCCAATATAGATTCTTGCAATGAGGAATTTTCTGAATGTTAGTTTCTGAGCAATTGCCTTGACACAGTTTGGGAATCTTCTGCATTTTTTTATTCTGTACTATATAGACTGAGGTTGGACTACATATATACCTGACAGGTTGTAGTCTTATATCTCGCCTACAATAGACCTAATTTAAATTTCTCTTACATTGATTAACTGTTCTGGAATCAATAGAATTCCTCTTGATTTTCATTAGTGTACTGTAAGAGGAAGGGATCAGGCTCAGTATATTGAATGCAGAAACTTTTGTTCTTGTTTAAAAGGCCTGCAAGTAAAGTCCAGTGAAAAGAATGTAATTAGTGTCATTCCAGGCTGACATTCCCTTTTGTTCTTTTCTCCATTTTTTTTTTTGTTTCATAGCAGCCTATAGCTGAGGGCTATGGATCAGATTGTTCTGTAGTACTGAAAAGCCAAAGAGAGGAAAACAAGCAAAATTGACTATAAAAATCCCTGGAACTACACTGAAAATAACTAAGCTGCACAGATGAAAGAAAGGTTAGAATTTACTTTTAGGAGGTTGAGAAAATACAGTAACATAAAGTTTTCTGCTTTATTAAGCCAAAAAAAAAAAAAAAAGCTCTTTTTGCCTTTGCACCTTCAAACTCCCTGGCTGCCTTCATGCAACCCGAAGGCAAGTAGCATAATTTCAGATTCCTGCTATAAAAACACTTTTCTTAAAGGCTCCTACGTAATCCCCACACGATTTCAAATCCTTTAGACTGAAAGGAAACACAAACAATTTAACAATTTTACATGGGTTCCAGCAGAGGCAGAAGATAAGTGCCTTGGAGTTTGGACATAGCTTGTGTCATTTGGCCTGATAGACAAAAATGGTCCATGGCCTAATGTTACTTAGCAGTACAGATGTAGCCAGTGGGGCCAGAATTTTATTCCAATTAATGGTTATCAGAAGCAGAAGCATTTCTGAGACCCTCTGAAAATCTCATGTAAGGTCTACTTTAGGACAAGATAGAAGCAAGGAAGACAGGAGGTGTATGGTAACATCTTACAAACCACTAGTTAAATAAACATGCAACACGTTTGCCTAAGAATACAAGATGTGCAAACCAGAGAGGTACAAAACAGAGCTGTTCAGTAAATATCAGGATTTATTCTGTTTGGTGAAGGGGATCCAAAAAAGTCCAAGCTTTTCTTGCCTGGGATTTTTAAATCTGTATTACAATCCTTTCACAAAACACTATGCAAAACTAAACCAGAGAAAAGAAACATAAGGATTTGGAAAAATGTGGCAGAGAGAAATTCTGGTACTTTATAGACTGAAAAGGAGTGTTTTTTTAAAGAGAAAGCCCCTTTCATAAGAGTCAGCTGCATCTGACACTTTGGCTGTAGTAAATCTAATATGAATTTTCAGTAATAATAATGAACAATTGACATCTATACACTAACCAAGAGAAAAACTGACAAAGCTAAAACTTATAATCACAAATTTTTTGACATTTGTGATGAAATGTGGTGCTGTGAGAAGCTGTGGACCAGTTCCTGTGTATTGTGATTCTGGGTCACACACAGAAATATCTGTGCAGAGGAAAGCTGCTTTTCACTGTTCATTGCAAAAATGAAAAAGTCCTTAGTGGCCTCTTTTAGGAAGGTGGGGTCAGAGTAAAATTTGGAGGCAAGTCAACTCTTCTGAGCAAGCAGTTTACAGGTATCTCAAACACTGTCACCTCAGTTGAGCCTATAAAGTATTATTTGGAGTTGCAAAGCTATTTCACCTTAGAGAGAGCACTGGGAGTTGTTTTGTCTCCACTATAACATAGGCTCTGCAACCTGGGTCCTGAAAAAGAAAAAAAGAAAAAGCCTGAAGCTCATTCAGGGCTCACTTTTGTAAAGATTTTGATACTGTCAACACCTATTCACTGAAAGGGAGGTGACAATTCTCTGAAAGTAAAGACTCCAGGAACATAATAGGATAAAGGAGGTAATCTTCCTTTAGAAATTTCTTTCAAAACTACTAACTCGTACAACTGAAAAACTTTAATTTGGAGTTCATCTTCAAAAAAATCCATACTTGGAAGGCTTGGTGAATTGTACTGTGTTCAGACAAGAAGGAATTTTTTCTCAGTGCTCATTACAAGGTAGGAAAGACTTAAATTCTGTGAGTTTTAAAATGACTGTAAGAACTAAGATTTGAAGATAAACCACTAGACTACTAATACTTCTAAAGCAAGTGCAGATGCTGTCCTCAGTCTCTTAATAAACAATAATTCTTACCAAAGAGCACCATATCCAGCTTGTTGATCATTTAAAATGCTTGCAATTTCCTGAAAAGTCAACATTTTTCAAATAAAGTGTCTGAATCAAGTAAAGCTAATCTTCTCCAGTTAAAGCAAAACTATGAGGTCAAGTCATTGAAGCTGATGTATACCACTGAGAAACCTATTTCCACCATTTCTGCATTGACATGATATCTTTTTAAGTAGATAAGGATTAACTTTTATGGATTTTTTCATCAATTTTTTATTGCAACTGACCCTTCATTTAATGTATTATGTAATAAATTTCAGATCATAGAAAATCAGACTATTCTAATTTCAAGTCTGTACAACAAAGTAGATTACAGAAGAAATATAACTAATCTTCAGACACTGAAAGTGACTGTCCATCATTCCCATTTTTTTTATCTTTGAAGAACTTAAAAATTACCACCAGAAAGTTCCCATGCAACCCATAAATGTCACAAATCATGGGAAAACCAAAACTGCAACTTTTTTCCCTGCTAGAATATATCTGTGACAATATATGAACCTTCTGAACTAGTAGGATACATTATTTTACTTAATGGTAAATCTTGGAACAAATTACTGTTCAATTTGCTGATACAATCAAGTGATCTATTTCACTGACTACAGATGATAAAATCCAGTTATCTAATTCAGGAGCACCTTTACTGCATTGTTGCTGCTCCTACAACAGTCACCTTGTCATTTTCTGTATTTGGGCATTTGTTATAGACTAAAAAGTTTTGAGAGTTTTGTTCTTAGGAGCTGAGCTAAAATTATTTTTTATACATTCAGGTGTCTTCCACCTGACAGTCCAACATAAGCAATTGGAAATCTTATGCATAAATTACTGTAAACCCTTTAGTAACTGTTGCTACCTTTACTGGTCCATGTAAAATCACTTTTCCACTTCTGACAGAACATGCAAAGCTTTTCTTCTCTTGAGGGCATGTACCTAACTTGTTGATAGAATGTAACCATCACAGTCACTGTCATGCTCAGAATCCCTCCAGGGATGCAATCTCAGACACTAAGACCTTAATAGTTAGATTCAACTTGAAACCATAACTCTGTTTCACAGCCTATGCTGCTGGCCAATAAATTTTAGATATCAAACAGAACACAATCAGTGTGTAGCCAACTATAAATTTATGGGATATTATCATCATTAAATACACAGATCGTTGACTATGTATGGCAATACTGGCTGCATTTCTTTTACATACAGAGAAGCTTCACTGAAAATACACTTCAGATACGGCATGGGTTATTTTAAGTGGTAGTTAAAAGTCACCCTTTATGCAGTTTTCAAATAAGTGTAGGGTCCTTTGCTTTAGAAAGCACTGCACAGGCATATCACACTTATTTGCATGCAGAGCACTCCGTTTTAGACAGAAAGGTGATGAAAAATGAAATAGATTTCTGTAAAAATATTTCCAGGTTCATTACTCAGAAGTGTCTCTTTGGAAAGTGAATGCACACAAGACTGTCAACAGTATCTGGCTTTAAGCTGGGTTCTTCTGCCTGTACGCACTGGTCATCATGGCTTGTCTTTGTGAAGGAAGATTTGGGAAGGGCTCTATCCACACTTGCTACAGGCTCATTGACGGCTGAAAAGGCCAATGTGCGACAGACAAGTCTGGTTGCAAAAGGCACAGCAGAAACACTCCCCAGGTGGTACCAACAAGACGCGATTCTTTCTGCGTTGTCTTTTCTCCTCGAGAGTGATCTTGTGTGAGTTCTCAAAGGAGGCAGCAGCGTTATAGATGGTTTGTCTCCAGGACTCCTGATTGGAGGCCAGAGTAGACCAATGGTGATGATCAATATGGCCAAGGCTGAGATGTTGTTTCAGAATGCATTGGTATAGGGATCTTTTTGAGCAAGACAGATGAAATCCTGACCTCTCATCTCCTTGGCTTTAGCTATCTTTCCACCATATAACTTCTATGAAACCCTCACCCTGCCCTTTTCATAACCTAACTGAAAACCTATCTTATTCCTTTTAGGTCCATCACACAGTCTAAGCTTCCTTGATACAATCTTCTCAGCAGTTTGGAGCTCATGGTACACCAAAGGTCCCTCACCACCAACATACCATACTATTTATAGGTTGCTGAGCCTGGATGAAATTTCCAGAGAGAGTGTTGGTCATCTCAGAACAAATGCTTCAGTCCAACCAGGAGGAGCTGTCTTCCTACCATGCTTTGAGCTATACCATGAACACAGTACTCATTCAATGTTTGTAAAAAAAATCCATATAGTGCCTATAAACGGGAAGCATTTCTAAACTGAAAGAGGGTAGGTTTAGATTGGACATAAAGAAGAAACTTTTCACAATGAGTGTAGTAAGATACTAGAACAGATTTCCCAGAGAAGTGTTGGATGTCCCATCCCTGGAAATGTTCATGGTCAAGCTGGATGGCACCTTAAGCAACCTGATCTAGTAGAAGCTGTTCTTGCATGTGGGAGGGTGACTGGAAAATGAGATCTTTAAAATTCGCTTCCAATACTGTGATTTGCCATTTAAACCAGAGACTTTCCAAAATCTTCCTTACCTATGTTAAAAATACAAAAAGTAGAAATGTGGTATAACTTCGGGTTTTAATAAGTGTAGACATAATCTTGCAGACACAGCCACAACATCTATCTCATGTGTCATGCGTAGTGCAGAAGGTTAACTCTTATTTCCTCAACTTGGGGTTTGCCTTTGTGGCCAAGCTTCCCCAGCTTGAATTCTAATGCAAGTTGAACTAGCAGTAACATTACTTTGGATTGCACTGCAAAAGTCTTGACTGAGCTTTCCGCATAGTCATGTGAATGAAATAAAGGAAAAACATTTAAATAAATGATGACTTACAAATCAAAGATATAAGGGACAGCCCACTGAAATAATGCACAGTGTGCTCGATGCTTTTAGCCATTAAAGAGAAGAATGATGACCTTGGTTAAAAAAAAAAAAATTAAAAGGGAGGATGACAGCAGCAGCACATCTTTTCCTTCCACCCTTTCCTCATACACACACAGGTGAACCTCTGCATTACAACAAATATACACATCTATCATAACTCCTGGCAGATGAAAGACACAACTCTGAGGAGGGTAACATATAGAATCATAGAATCGAGTGGGTTGGAAAAGACCTCAGAGATCATCAGGTCCAACCCTTGGTCCAACACTCAGTGCCATGTCCAATCTCAGTTTAAAGACCTCCAGGGATGGTGAATCCACCACCTCCCTGGGCAGGCCATTCCAATGCCTACGCCCATTTCTTCTCCTCTACTCTGCCTCTTGAAAAGGACTCTAACCAGGGCCTTGGCAGGTATATGAGGAAGGACAAAGAAGAAAAATGGAAAAGGGAAGAGGATGGTTGTTCTCAACCTTCATGTTGTTGACGGGCCACTGTGCATCCAAAGAGAGCAGAAATCATGCTGTGAGAGGGACAGCAATTACAGGGGATCGAGCTGGGGTTTCAGACACCATTCCCTGAGATGTGCATGCATTTGAGACCATAATTGGGTTAGAAATAAAACACGGAAATGAGAACATTGGGTCACCTTCCTTGCAGGAAAACACCCTAATCATTAAGCCAGAATCAGTTTGCCTCACTTCATCCTCTTTCGATGCCTGCATTTGACAGTGCTACCCCAGGCACCAAAACAGACCCAGAAAACTGCTGTCCCTGTGCCTGGAGCCTGCATTTTCCTGGGGGAAACAGAGAAGCTCACTGGCACAGGGCAGTCTTCCAGGGAGGCTTTGGTCCTCCCTTTGTCTCCATGGCAGCAGCACTTGTCCACAGCAGAGAAAATAGAAGAGACTGGCACATTCCCTTCAATCTATTCCTCTCTTGTGGACATCCAGCATATTCAACAATGTCTCATAAGAAACCCGTTAGAAACACCTTTTAGTGCCCTGTGCACATTTTGTTCCAGTTTTCAGAAAACTAGTGGACATGACCTGACAAAGGACTATACAATTTTTATGTTATGTGTAAAATAAAGAGATAAAGATCTAAAATCTAAGTACAATGAAGGTCTTTGGAAAAATATCAGAGTAGCCAATGGAGGCAGTGAGATTCCAGGAAAGGCTAACTGTTGTCTTGTGCCAGACATGCCATTTACTTGATGTGTAAGCACACCTGTTTTGAGCTGGAAGCACTTACTCTTTCTATGTGTACAGACACTGGCATGGACAGACTCAGGTTTGTATCAGGTTCCTGGAGAGGAGAAGACAAACCTTAAGAGTGATCATGAACATCTGCTATCAAGCACAGAGCATGGACTGGTCTATAAGTCACCTCTCTGCAAAAAGCTGGGAATTGGAGAATGGGCCCTGGTTGTAAATAAAATTAATGAGAGTCCTGGGAAGAGCGTAATTTTAGCCATTCTGATGTAAAATCTAAAAGAGCACAAGAGATACAGCCAAAACACACTGGTGAGCCAGTCTGGATTTACTGAGTGTTTTTCAAAGTTAAATAATCCTCTCTTTTAGATTTTAAAAGAGAACTTCTAAGCTTCTAAGCGAGGTTGTTTTTCAGAAGTTATTGAAGCTTTAATGATAGTAAGAGATTGACACCAAAAAAAAAGATGTTTCATGCCTTTTCTGTTTGAAAGTCAACAGCTATTAGTAAATACACTGCACAGCCCTGATTAGAAGGATTTGAAGAAACAAAGGTTTTGGCTTTTAGTTTGTTCTGCAAGAAAGGTCCTTGTTGACAGTATTTTTGTTGTTTTACTGTGTTCCTGTGGAAGACAGGAACAAAGTGAGGTTGTGTAAAAATTTGAAAATATTGCCTGATGATTGGTTGATAATGCTTGATTTATAATACCTCAAGGTGATTCTGCAAATCAGAAAACCCTGTGCTGGTCCCACACTGATCGATTACTGGAGTGTGTGAGGTAAATTGCTTGCCTGTGTTTACAGACTAGAAGTAACAACCTACCATTCAAATAAAAATGTCAAGGTGTGGAAAAAAAAAACATATGCCCCTGGTAAAGTATATTGCTGAGGTGTGTATTCCAGGAATTGAAAATTATGGTTTTGAGTAAGACTAAATATTAGACTGAACACAAAATGTTTAAAATATATTTATGACCTTTAATATGCTTTAGGTAAAAGTTATTACCAGTTTGTTTTCTGTTGTTATTGGTGAAGGTGGTGTTACTGCTCTTTTGTTTTTATTGTTATCACCATTCTGGAACTTCTTTTCTCCTCGGGTCAGAAGAACTTTGAGTCACTGGTTCAGCTATTAAGTTCTATAAAACGCATTCATTTGCTGTAGTCAAATATGACACATACTTATCTAACAAATAAAAAGGGACATATTCACTCTTCTGAGGGGAGACCTTAGAAAAGGGCCTTTTGCTTCTGGTTATCATAGCTGAAAGCATATTGGAAAATGGTTTTAAAATATATAGATTTCATATGAGGATTAAGACTCAATAACATGGACAGTCCAGTTCCAGTGGCCCCAAAAGACTGTTAGAGCAGTAGGGTTTGCAGTAGATTAAGGTGTTGTAATGTTCCAGGGACTGCTGTGTGCACACCAACCTGTGCACAAGGGGTAGCCAGCTCAAAATGTGTGCTGACCAGCATTGAAAAGACTACACTGAACTCTGGCAGCACACTGAGGCCAGTTCAAAACTCTGAGGCAAACTCAGTCCACTGGCCACAGACTGACCTTTCCCTCACCATCACCCAAATGACCATGCACTCAATTCCTCCTGCCAGACCCAGCTTCGAAGCTGCAGAACTTGATCACTGCTGGGAAGCAGCAAAAGTGATTTTGTTTGATGACTTGATGCACATCAAAACTTCACCTAAGTGAAGTTGCATGCCTTGAAAATCATTAGAGGCTCAGCTCTCAGGGCTTGTGAGCACTTGGAGTACTTCGTAATATGAGAGTAATAAAGGAAGACCAAAAATGTCTTTCACAGCATGAATAGGTTCTTGCTAGAAAAAAAAAAAATCCACTATTTTTTATAGAATTAGTTAGTAAGTATTATGAAGCAACACATCTGGATAACTGTTATGGCAGAAAGATATTAAAAATCAGATTTAATGAAGACAGATTTAGTCTTACAGTCCACTTAATTGTCAGGCAGAAAGGTCCAAACATGGCTGTCAAAGACCAATATTAAAGGTTTCCTGGTTGCCTCAAAAGAAACAGTTAAAGATGTGTGAAATTCAGTAAGTGGTTTCACTAAACAGGGAGTTGGTTTCCAAGAAATAATGTCTCAGGAGCTGCTTTCTTTATTCCAGTTTTCCCTCTGGGAAGTTCTTGCTAGAGGTAGACATTCTTTTGGAAAAATCCCACGAATTACAGTAAGTACATTGCCTCCCTTTATAGCATCACTAGTGTAAGCATACACTGTCACTTGAATGCAGCATAAAGAAAGGTGGGGTTTCCTGAAAACTATTTTAACTAATAACAAAATGGCAATAATGAGCTCTAATTGTTGTACTGATATAATTTGATGCTTATATTTTTGTCTCAGAGTCAATCTTTACAGCCCATATGGGGATCACAGGAGAATTCAGTTATAAAAGCCTGATTTCTTGGTCCACTGGACTGTCACTTGAGAATTAAGCCTGCCAGGAACCAAATGCTCTGAAATGCATATCACACAACAATATCCAATCCTGGGCATTTTGTTGATTCTTTGAAATTACATACTCTATCACTGTGTTTTCAAATAGCTGTTAGTTTCCTTTTTCCTTTCTTTCTTCCTCCCTCTCATGTCATAAAATGGAGAAGAAAGGTGAATTTAGATAATAATAAAATATTTTATGTAACTCTTGGAATAAAAACAAATCATCTGTTTGGAAAGAAGCTTTCCTATTACTTTTCTGGTTTTCAGAGTGATTTTATTTACTTGCTTTCATTACTCTGTAGTTTCTTATCATAAAAAGAATATAGCTTATTCTCTTTCTCCTTACACACTCCTTTCCTTTGCTCTCTGAAGAGGATTTTTTATAAATACAAAAAATTTCTCTTCCAGGTAGATACATCTTTTGTAACTGCAAAGAGACAACTTTAAAGGTTCAAAATGCCTTTTGAAGGTCAGAAAAAGCAGCCTGCTCAGCTCTAAAAGTAACCAGGTTCTTAAGGGTTCATAGAACCAGCAGGATGAAGAAATGAAAGCAGAGACCTGGAGCACTTGTGGCATTAATAATGAAATATGGTGCTTTTCACCTCTTCATTACTGATTCAAAATGAAAGTTGCTACCCTGTGATCATTATTCAGTGACCCATACGAAATGTGCGGATGACCTGCACCTAGTTCCTAGTAGGTATTTACCTGTCTTTCAAGCACAAAGGTTAGTGTTCCAGTTAGAAATTTCAAAAGAGAGGTTGATAACTGCTCTTGCCACTGCTTCCCACAATTTTTACTGTAAACTACCGTAAACTGCATAATTTCACTTTCTTGCTTTGTTGTTCCGAAACTATATGGGAGCAGGAGATTGATTTTTAAAACAACAAAAGGTTGTGAAGCCACATGCTAACTTGAATGGCATAAGGAATCTGCTTCTGTGGAAGCAAATCTTCTGTCATACGATTTTTTCTTGCTTTAGTCTTATGTTCTTATCCCTCACAACACCTGTTTCAGTAACTTTGAAGGATTTTAGAAGCCTCTCTGTCGAAGGTTCAACTGGGATTAGTACTTCAGTTCCTTTGATATAATCAGTAAATTGCAGTATGCAGACCATGACAGAACTACCAACATTTGTGAAAATTGGAGGAACACACCCCCAAGACCTCATCAATTTTCTGCTTTTGGCTGAGTAAAGAACCTAAAATCACATCCAAGATTCTCTGGTATTAGAGCCTGATGGAAATTTCTGCCAGAATGTCTTTAGGGGATGGATATTCATGAGCACCTACACACACCCATTGCATTCAAAAGGATGTGGAAAAATGTGTTCAAAATATGACTGAAGTCTTGGGCTTCAAGGCAGAGTAAGAGATATGGCACAGAATCACTGTAATTCCCTTTTACGTGAATGGTCCCAGATGGATGAGACTTACAATGGCTCCTAAGGAGAGATCCAATCTTTCGGGAAAACCACTTTCACATGGCATAGTAAATTACTTATTTTTGTTTTGTGATATTAGGATAATTTTTTTGTTTTCTTCTTGGAAAACAGCACAGTAAATCTCCACAAAAAAAAAAAAAGTGTTTGGTGACCAAAGAGTGTTCATTTCTTTTTTTACTGAATGCAAAAAGAAAAAGATTAGCAATAAGACTACAGGGCTGATCAATTATTGTATTCATTTTTCCCAGCAAAAACAGGATCATCCTGCTATAGGAGTATTCATATCCTCTCACTGCTGCTAACACTCTTGGGCACACCATATTAACTCAAGATTGGACCAGTGCTTTTTTCCTTGACACTCACCTCACCTATAATCACAGACAATTTGCATCCTCATTGGAATCCAAATCCTTAAACCAGCATTTAGACTCTCCCATGGAACCTCAAGCCAGTTACTCAGAAGATGAACAGTAGGTTATAGTGACAGTAAACGGAAGAAATTCAGCAATCATGAAAGTAAAACATTAAGAGGATTTTAGAGAGGATTTCAGAGAACAGAAGTAGCCGAGAAACCAAGGAACTGCAAGAGATATAGAAACACAGTTTGGAAGCAAAATATTCACCAAATTTCATAATTAATTAAATCTTATGGCATCTGCTAAGAGTGACTTTTCTTCTATGATAAGAGATTATTTCTCAGATCTCATCAAGATTATAGTGATTTTTACCCTGTTATTTGATGAACAATTCTTCAGTCCATTTCATATCTGAACTTATTAAAAATTTGTGAGACCCACTAAATCCACTTTAAAGCTGATTTAGCACTTCAGGTTTCCAAGCCCAGAAAACTGAAACTTCTATTAACAAAAAGACAAAAAAGTGTCCTCCAACAAGATTGAGTGCTTTGCATGCACTCAACTTTGCTTTGGCTCACCCAGTGCCATGAGCTTTCTACAGAGTTGGGTTTTTCCCTTGGCCTTCAATAGGGATCTATCTGCACATGGGGTCCAAAGGCAAATAAGTTAATGAGAATGAAAAATCCACTGTTTTTGAACTGATGACAATTAGATAGCAAGCTCTAAAGGGACAGGTTCCCCTGAATCCCACACTAAAGCCTTTTTGCTTTAATGCCCTATGTCAGTAACACTATAAAACCAGAGAGAAGATATAGACGGCAAAATAAGCACAAGAAAGAATGAATTACCTTAGTGAATTCCACTCCAGTTTTGAGCCCACTGAGTATTTCCAAATATTCAACATGTCCCACACTGAATTTTTGCTAATGGATGTTTTAACTATTAATTTTGATTGCCTGTGGGCACTCTGGAAAAATCAATATTTAATTAGAGTGATTTCAGCAAGAGGGAGGATAAATTTCCTCCACTCAAAAAAAAAAAAAAGACATCAGGCAACCAGAAAGACATCAGGCATTTGGTGCAGGCTGAGCACTACAGTTAAAGAGCAAGCTTCTTCTGCTGTTGCCACCTTTTACAAGCATGTTTTGAAAGACAAGAATTGCAAGGAGAAGGATTTAAAACACTGTACATTTTAGGTAAATTCTTCTCCAATAATTATTGGAAGCCAAATAGGAAAATGGGCATAGGGTCAGTGACATTGAAAATACTGATGTGGTGTGCCTGTCCTTCTGAGGAGAGGACCCAAATGCTTCAAGAGATGTAGAGGCACTATTTTGTAAAGATTTTCTATTTCCTCATTTCTCACAGTAAAAATCATGAATGTCTTGTCAGGACTGCAGATGTGTCACTGTTTACAGAAAGAGATTATAATTTATATTTTGAAGCTGACTGAAGAAATACACATCTGTGAAGGAAAGCTAAAGGAAATATCTACTATGGTTGCAGAGTAAAATAATAAATCCAGTCCTGGCATGCTGTTCAATTTTTGTATTATTGTGATTAACAGACACTATATTTGCAGCTATTTGTTCTTTGCCCAGGAAGGGTAATCCAGCCCTGGAAAAGAGAGATAATACATTTCCTTGAACTACAAATTCATTTCTGATAATCACGGTAATTGATGCATTCCAAAGTGTTATCTTGAAAATGGCACTGAGCATATTTCTTTACAAAAAAATTTTGCAGGACAGTCTGAGTAGAAAATACCGTATAGACAATTATGTTGCAACCACTGTGTAATATCCTACTTGTATCTACAAGACTTTTCCTCAGTGTTTGCTCAATGGGTCATTGAAGGCCCATCATGACATCTGGTCAACTGAATTCAACAGCAACATTTGCTGATGATGTGCCTGTGAGGAACTGGACATTGTTACTACAGTTAGTTGTGCTAGTGTCCTACCAGGAGAGTCAAGATAAAGGCTAAGGGGAGGAGGCCATAGCCCACAAACTCTTAACTTTGGAGGCTCAGGGGGATGATTCTGTGGGTGTGTGATGCTTCTCTAGGTGTGTGATGCCTATCTAAAGAAGACCAGCAGTGACTCTCTGGGTGTATGATGTTTATGTCCTATGGGCTGGGTCCTGCAAAATGGTGCTCCCAGTTGCACACACCCACAACTGCCCTGGAGAAGGCCTCAGCTCTTAGCAGGGGTGCCCCTGAAGCACACTTGTGCTCCAAAGCCTAAAATGACTTTGAAAAACCAGCACCTTTAGCTCTCTGCAAAACCAGCATAAGTGTGCAAAATAGCACCTCCACACACAGAAGGGGGAGGCACCAGGAGGGTTTCTGAGGGTATATAAACCCACTGAATTTCATAGGCTTCTGTCCCCACCACTCCTGATGAACCAAAACACCAGCAACAAGAGGGGCAACCAAGTTTGCCAGAGACCTTTGAGTGGTGACTCTCTTCCCCTCTCTCTTTTCCTGTAACTCTTATTCTTCTCTCTCTCTTTCTTTCTTTTCCCTTACACATTTTCTTGGGTGATATACATTGCTACGACCAAAGTGGCTGAACACCTGTTTTCATTTGCAATACCTCTATGTTTTTATATTACCATGTTACTATGGCATATATACTGATCATCTATTCACTCCAAGGGATTTATTAATAAAACAAACGTTACTTCTGCCTGGCAGGGAGAGTTGTAACACAGGGCAGGTACAGAGGGCATGAGGGCATCCTCTGGTGAGGATGACCATGACAAATCAATCTCTGTTTAGCAAGAAGCTGTGTTTTGAACTAGATAAGGGAAGAGGCTGATAAGAAGCAGATCTTTCAAATGTTTTTTATCATGCCAACGGTCCTCCCTTACACAGCTGGGTCAACTGAAAAACTCCCAGCTCTGTCCTGTGGGGAGATATTGGGACAATCACACATAGGCCTGAAGGCCTTCATCCCTTCTGATGAGGGGTAATGGTCTCCACTGTGCTAATGAAAGGCAGAAGTCATGACTTAGAAGGTGTCATAAACCATTAGAGACCCCCAAAGCACCCCCAGACTCACTTCTGGGGCCTTCCAACAGAGGAATGCATGTGATCCCCAGTGTTAGCTCATACAGCATAAAACACCCCACCCAGGGCAGGTACTAGGATGTTCCCACCTAGTCTGACTGTGTATTAACCTATTGAACTCTGTGTTTTGTGGGCTTCCCCCATGTCTGGTCAAGACTGTGACCATGACTTCAATCAATGGACATCTAAATTGCACCAATCCAGCCTTATCACTGGATCCATGAAACGTAATGTCTTTCTACTCTTATCTTTTTTTTCTCTTTCTTTCTCTCTCTCTTTCTTCTCCCAACTACTTCTTCTCAAAGTATATTGTAAGCTGGACCACATAATGTCAGTCAATGCCTTAGAAAGTGCCTTGTTGTGTCTAGATAAGTTGAAGTTAAAGTATGTCTGGATGTTGTTTAAAATTTGCCAAGTACCTTATTCTACCTTAGTGTTATAAAGTTTGCTAGTAAAAGTTTGTTATTGAACCTTTGAGAATTTTGTTGTTTCTTCCACGCACTGCCCAAATTCAACCAAACAACCTTCCCCTAAACCCACCAAGTGAACCAGGGCATAACACCATAACATGGAAAGATGCTTCAAGCATAGGGCAGATGTCCTGGGAGAATAAAATGGGCAAGTGAATTAGCAAGATGTATGCCAGAAAGACTATCTGAAGGTAACAATAATTCCTTAACTAAGTTCCTGTTGCAAAAACAACACTGCTGATTCTCAAGCTGTAAGACTGAGATGGCAGGATTCCTGTGGTATTTTGGGATGTTAAAAGCAACCCTGAAATGGCCCATTTGTATTTCTTATTTGAAATTAAAAAAAAAAAAAAATATTGCTGACTTTAGAGAAAGAATTTCAAAAGCAAAAGGTTTTCAATAAAAACTGAAATCATGGAGCGAGTAAGAAAAAAATAATTTTTGAATCAGGCAAGTTCACTCTGGCTTTAATGAGTTCTAGACTTAGGTAAAAACTGAGTAAAGACCCAAGTCCAAATATTTTCCTGCAGTGTTCACAACATGTCCGCAATGTCTTCTGTCTAAGCTGGTGATAAGATTGAAGATATATGCAGACATTATTGAAGAATGGAGTTACATTTGATTCTTGTCACTTTTTGAAACAAATGTTCTTCTTGTTTTCATGTCATCTCTTTATACATGTTGGTTGAATAGTACAGAATATTTTCAACTCTTCCTTTTTTTTTTTCCGTTTCACTATTTTTAGTGTAAATGACAATTAACATAGTTATGCAATAATTGTCCAGCTCCTCTTCTATATAGCTATCAAATTTACTTTTCTGAAAGTTATAAGCAACTCTTTTGTCTCACATGAATTTGAAAATATAATTTCTGAAATTTCAGGCAGCTTCTCCTTACTATTTTGATATTCTCTATGTATATTGTTTGATGAGGATATTACAAAGCAAATTAGAAACACGTAGATTCATACATCATTTTGTTTAGTCTTTGTTTTTTCTCATTTAATTATTGTTACTAGTTATTTTTTGCTTCCAGTATAACTCCTCTGATTTCATTCTTATGCCCTCATTAGACATCTTTATTGAAACACATGCAGCTGATTAGAACTTCTTCTACCATTTGGAATATTCATTTTCTTTCTCCTTGACACTTTTCTTTCTCCTTTTGGAGTGCTCAGATTTTTGCTTTTTTCTACAAGCATCTACAGAGCACACATATCACCTTTTATGTTTCTTCTTTCCTCTCTTTTAAATACTTGATAGTTTAAATTTTTATCTCAAATCTCTTCTAAACCAACAATGACAGAATATTCAGCTTCTTCTATTAAGCCTTCTTTAAACTCTGTGGGTTTTAAACACTATCCTGGTAATTTTAATTTAATTCTATGTCTCCCAAGCTTTATCACAGGGTTCATGCCTGAGAAATCCTGCTTGAAAAAATAATGTAAATATTTCTAAAATATTCTTCCTTTCCTTAACCCTTCATTTGATACTAAACAGGCCTTGTAGTTGTGAAAAATAAAGATACTGAATCAGTCTACACCTTGTATTAACCTCAGTATAAGCCTCCAGAACCAAAAATTTTTCAGTCTGTTTCCTGATAATAAAATTAGGCACTTTTTTCCCCTCAGAAAAATAGTGATTCATTATAAAGACTCTCACACTACTGACTCTTCCCCTGCCAGAAATGCACCTCGGGACTTTTTGGAGAGAAAACAATTTTGAAAGCTTTGGAATCCAAATATTTAACCATAAGAAGAGTGTGGTCAAAATGACTGAAATGATACATGACCCATTGATACAGAACTTTCTGTTATACACATCATCTACACAGACAGATACCTAAATTCACTAAATGCTATGTTTCTGCATATTCCAAAGAATTATAGAAAACTAATAACTCACAAAACAAGAGAATGATAATGGACTTATTCTTATTTAATTCAATCTGTACTGGGAAATTCCAGCATTTTCCAGAAGATGTTTATCAAACATTTCCATAATATTAATAGTGGAAATTCCACAGTTAGCTCCCTAGTGGCATGACATAAAGAAGACAGAGCCAGGGGCAATGGACACAAGTAGCAAATGGGAAATTCCAGTCAGATACAAGGAAAAAGAATTCCGCTGTATGGGTAGAGAAACACCTGAACAGGTTCCCAGAGAGACTCTGGTATCTCCATCACTGGAAATAATCAGAACTTCTCTGGACATCATCTTGACCAACCTGCTCTTATTGAATCTGATTTGAGTGGTGAGTTGGAACAGATGGACTCCTAAGGGCCTTTTCTCACCTAAATTGTTCTGTGACTCCATGAATCTCTGACTGTTTCCATATATTTCATCCCAATACTTCATGCTCCATAACATTCTGAAATCTGATTTTATATAAATTAATATACTTTTTTTGTTTTCTGTCATTAATTAGCAATGCAGAATACTGTTTAACTTCCTTAGTGTAACATCTGCCTATATAGACAAATTTCTAGATTTTTCTTAAACTTTTCCTTCTAAATTTGCATCATCCTCAATGGTCTGTTATGCTGTTTATCTACTGCTTCCTTAAAAAGTGATGTCTCAGGTGAAGTCCAGTTCTTCACATTAATTAAAGCTGGAAAATTTGGATCCATGTTGTACATTGTGTTTACAGTGATTAAAGCTAGACCATATTTCTCTGTCTTGCTTATGAGAATGTCACGTGGAACAGTGTCAAAAAAGTAATACCAAAATGCAGATTTCTCGCTTTTATTTTTTTTCTGTTCTATATATTACTGTGGTTACCTTGTCAAGGAAGGAAATTAAATTGGTTTGAAAGAATCTTTTTTTGGAAAAGCTGTAATAGCAATTTTTCTCATTTTATTTTCTCCTGTGTGTTTTGTTGTTGTTGTTGTTTTAATGCAGATTGATTAATTATTTGTTTCTAAATTTTCCCATGGCCCTCATTTTTTGAGTCTTATCTCTTTTCTCTTTTTAAAGATAACGTTGTCCTCACTCACCTGTCAGAATATTCACAGGTTTCCCAGGGTTCTTGAAAAACATGATCAGTGTCTCAGAAATCCCAGATATTTCTCCTGATGACAGTGTACTCTATGAAGCTAGCTATCCTCTGAAAAGTAGCCATAAGCACATGCAGGATGTAGTGCAGTCAGGATGGTATCCTGCATTGTAAACTATGATTTCTTAATGAGTTGAATGCTGCTGTACTTGCCACAGGATTCATGTATAATTAATTCCAATTCATTTTGCCAATTAACCACCTTCCTAATGTTTGCATAGAGTTAGTGGAAACAGTCTTACTGTCTTCCATCATAAATTCTTTCTTAGGTGCTTGCTTTAGCCTCATTGTTTACCACATCTTTTTGTATGAGATAAATATACTATGTTTATTCTAGGTTGTAAGTCATTATAACATTACAACTATGCTGCATTATTAATGTGCACAAAACTGCAATGTAATGCTGTATTGAACAAAAATGAAAGTGCAGTCATCATCTATATTTGAAGAAAAGAGTGGCCTTGGTTCTTAATATCTTCAGGGTAGTGAAAGTATTTTAGATCACTGGAGTTGTGAATATATGTGGGTTTTTTCTATTGAGCATACAGGTGTTTGAACACTAATTCAACTTTTTTATATACTCAACTCTTTTTTTGGCCATCCAGCAATTTGGGGACTAATCTTGATTGCTTGGTAATTTCTCTATTATTTAGAAGTAGTCAAGGTTTAATATAGAAAAGTATACATTTAACTTCAAGAATATCAGTGATCCCACCACCATTTCTTCATTTAGGATGAAATTAAGTCTTTTGTTGGCCTGTGACATGCCTAAAATTATGTAAATTTTACTCATTTTAGCCAGAAATTGTATTCTCTGACATTCAGTACTTTGAATTGTGTTCTAGTGCTGTGGGCTTGGTTATCTAAATCATGGGGTTTTACTTCCATTCGCTGAATGAATAACTACATCTAGGTCAAAATTATGGGTTTGCATAGTAGTTAGGGGGTGATTTTTTATTTCAGTCAGTCTTATCTGAGCAACCTAATGAAAACTGGCCTTCAGCACGTGGTAAAACTCCCACTTGGCATCACTGTAGTTAGGGTTTTACCTCCAGCTCCCCATTGAGACCTAGTTTCTTAAAAAGTTTTAAAAATTGGGTTGGGTGTGGTTTTGTAGTAGAAAACCGATCTAGTAGAAACTAAAAACATTTTCAACACAAGACTAATTTCTGTTTCTTTTTAACCAATGACTTTAAACTGAGTTGCAACAGAACTTGGACCTTTAATGTGTCCATTCTGTAAGGAAAAAAAAAAAAAAAAAACCAAAAAAAAACCAACTAAAACCTCTGTACAGAATTCTAATTGACAAGAATACTCTTCGCCTATTGACACTTCATTTAATAAACTGGCATGCTAGACACATGCATTTTAAAGTTCAAGTTTAATTAAAAGATAAGACCAAGCAGCAGCTTGGCAAGAGGATAAGGGAAAGTGTTGAATTCTTTGTTTCTAATGGCAAAGCAACTGTTTTTATTTTTTAACTAATCTCAACTTAATGTCAAATCAAGAGACTACTTTCACATTTTTAGTGCATTTAATGAGTTACTCAAGTTTGTACTCAGGCAATTATCCTTTCTCATCTGATGCTTCTATAAAGTGAAATATTTGGAGGTCCCAGTCTGTTTGGATTTTTTAAAAGCTGTTTTCCCTGTATACATCACAGAAGAAAAACCTTATCTTTCAGGCTTAAACTGTCTTCATCAGTCAGAAAGAAAAGGTTAAAAGCTAAATTGTGGGAAGCTGAGCAAGTGATTAGCTGCTTAGAGGGTAACACTTGGAAACACTATCTTTATGCAGCAAGGGTTAGAATGCAGGAAAATATTTTCAAATACATAAGTTCAGAGAGTATGACATGCCACGAGATTGTAAAACTGGCCATAACTCTACCAGTGACAATAAAACACTATATTGTCATTGAAACAGTTGTCTCTGATTACTTCTTGTGTATCCCTGTATAAAACAAGGGTCAATGGCAAAGAGAACAGATTCTCTTTATTACTTGAATGCAGTAGCATGTAAAAACTCAATGAAAGATGAAAATCCCATTGTTATTGGCACTGAAAAGGTGACTGAGAAAAAAGATATTTTGGGGGGAAGCAGCTGTAACAACTGAATGTGAACTTACACTTAACAAACAAATAAAAAGACAGAGACATGAAGTTGCACTGGTGAACACAGGAATGAACAAACACATCAAAGCAGATGTCTTGCTGTGTTGATCACTATGTGGAAAAAATCAGAGCAGTCATTCAGGTGTCAGGCAGAAGTTATGAAGTCTGTCAACCTAGTTTTTGTACAGCATAAGCTGATATCAGTTCCTTTCCAGCTTTACTAATCTCTAACGAATGTCATAGCTACAGCTATGGCTACAGACGCTAAGGAAGCAAGACATTTCACTAAAAATGGAAAGAACAGAAGCAGACAGAGAAGTCAAGCTGTTGCAGCGTGTATGTCTTGTTTCAGTGTGAAATGCAAAATGTATTTTCTTTTTGAAAAAGTATGAGCTTTTACAGCAAAGGGCGAGACCTCCCTATGAGGCAAAAGAGACATGGGCAACACCCCTACTTCACATCAATAAAAGCACTGACTTGAACTTAGACTATCTGCATCCTAAGCAGTGACTGGAGCATTAAGTAATTTAAGTATTCTGTTCACATATGTGATCAGAAATCTTTCTGGGACCTGAGAACACCTCCTAAAAAAGACATTCTGAAAAACTATGCTTTTGTATCAAAAAAGAAAAATTATTTGCAGTTTTTGCAACTGAAGTGAGACTTGATGCACAGAACACATTATTGGAGGTTCAAGAACCACTGATACCCACAAGTTCCAGCAAGGTGAGCACATGCAGTTGTTTTGGGCACTGTTTCCTACAGGGTTGCATCAGAATATATGGAGATAGGACTTAGTTCCCCTTCTCTAATTCATTACACTTGAAAAATAACTCCTAGTACCTGCACAAAACAGTGACTTTGGTAAAAGCAAAGATGACCCAGTATTCAGTTGTGATATGCAGAGCCAAAGAGAGGAAAGATTAACATTTGCAGTGGAAGGAGTACATGTCTTAAAAATCTAAGAACAGTGAAACTGAATTTTCCTTTTTCCGATAACAGTTATAAGCAGATACCTTGGAACAGGGAAGAACAGAGGAAATTTGCACTAAATTGCTTTCCTCAAATACATGTCCAAGTTCTAAGTTCAGAGAGTTCAGGAATGTACTGGTCTAGAATTTACCAAATAACTCCAGGGACACCTCTTCCATATTTAACCTTCGCTGGGAAATATGTACACTTTTTGCTAATAAGCATTCAAATTAGCAGGAGTAAGATATTAAAACAACAACCTGTTCCTGAAGTTGGCCAAAATATTAAGGACTATCTTCATATTTTTAGTACTAAAGCTGCAATTAAAAAATTGGTAGTGTGTTTGCTAAAGCTGCTTGGCAACACTACCAATACGTAGATGCTCACATGGGTCATTCCACTGAGGCTAAAAGTAATTATGTTATATAAACAACTTCAGTCTTCCAATTCATCCCTAGAAGTCTCCAGATCTAAAACAAGCCTCGTTGATTTACTATCAACCTTAATGAACAAACTATCACAAACTATGTCCAGACTGGAAGTATCTAAAAGGGTAAAATATCTTAGACACAGTAAAGCCAGCTGATTTCTTTCAAAGTCAGTAAAGCAGCAGCACTAATATACTCCCTTGAGTACCCAGCTTAAAATGCCAAATGTGATGAGCTGTCTCTTTATGGACTCCTTTCCCTTCTCTTTGGTTTTCCCTAATTGTTGAAGATGTACCAGCTGGCCTACAAGAGGGACAGCTGTCAGACTGTATTCTCTTCCCTCTTCTCAACTGATGACAGTCTACCAGAAAAACCACATTCATGGGGAAACCATAAACTAGAAGAAGCTAAAGTTTAGTATCCCTGGTAGTAAGGCACTTAGCGAAAAGAGTAAGAGTGCAATAATCAGAACACATTTCCTATAACATTTATCAAGTAGGCAACTTTGTAGCCCTAGGCCATATTATGCCACACCTAGTTCAACAGATATCCCTGCTGACTTCAAAATGGAGTTGTTCTTAAAAACTGACAGCAAGACAGATCCCCTGATACACTTGTACTTAGTGTTAATGCAGAAAGTTTTTTTTAAAAGTTGAAGGAAACATCCTATCACACTGCAGCATCTCAAACTTACTCTGAAGGAAAAGACAATAAATATCGAAGCAACTTTTTAAATAGCAGCATGAAGTTTTACTAGAAAAAAAAGTCTTTAAAGTTGAAGTCTATTTGCTACTATTTTGTGCTCTAATTCTGGGTTTGCACAACAGCTTAGTTGTGGGAAATTTTATGGACAAACATATTGAGAGGGCAAACTTGTCCCCCTCAGGGCAAAATATCTTGTGACCCTTCTGAAAAGTTTAGTTAATTAGCAAGTTGTCCATTTTCACTCTGGAAGATGAGACAGACACATATGACACACATTATATATATATATCCTCCTTTATATGTTACAAAAATATATTGTTTACATACAGGCTTTGGCAATATGAAAGGAAACTGCAATTGCATTAATAGTTATTCACAAACTGATAGAGCATTCAAACATTTCCTGTCACTTTCAAGAAGAAGAAAATATTAAGTGATCACAACCACCATCACAGTGTGTTTGTTTTTATGAAGGGCACAGTGTTTTCACAGTAAATATATCTTCTAATCATGGTGAACAAAGAGGCATAATTGGCTAATTACCTATTGCTAATTTTTCTGGCTGCTGCTACTTGGTTTATTTTCAGTATTATCTGTAATCTCCCTGTAATATAGGGAGGTTGAACACAGAATCACAACCTGTCAGTGTCATCTCTCACAAGATGAAATATAGGCCTGGATGTGGTTTCCTCCACCTGGGTCCACGTGGTATGAAACTGTCCTTTTCCTTTCATGTAGATATTTTCCTATCATATTGCTTCACTGCAAAAAGAAAGACTCTGCCCTGTTTCTGAAAAGCACTCTAAGACAACCTGTTGCCCTTTTCCTCTTTGGGCTCATGAGTGCCCTGTGAGATGTTTGACCTCACAGCATTTATTACATCAGATTCAAAATGGAGAAACACTGAAATTTAAAATGCTTCATGCTGCCACCAAAAGTGCTGGGCAGACGTGGTAGGGCTTTCCCAGACATTCCAGAGTAATGGGCAGCAGAATACTAGTCTCCTCTCTGCCAAGGGGCCTCAGCCCTGATCCTAGGGTCTGAGGGGCTCATATTCCCACTACCCTCAAAGGTTACTGCAGCACCCAGCACCTCTGTGGTGTCCATAGTCATGGTAGCTGGCACATCCACATTTCCTTTGTTTTCTGAGACCATTGAAATCACACTCAGGGTTTTTTTTCTGTGGCAGTAAAGGATTTGGATTAAAAAAATACATCTTTTCTGTCATGCCTGGTACAACATCTCTAACACAAGTACTACAATCCCTCCTTATTCTTCAGTTTCCAAGGTCACAAGAAGGAAGCAGAATCCATGACAAAAACAAATATGTTTCCTTTGCAGACTTCACCACCTCCTCCTGCCTGGATGACCTGTACAGGGCTTGCCAATGCTGCAGCTCCTGTAAATTCCTTCACCAGCTGGACTCTACCTGCCCTGCTCTACCCTCTTCCTTCAGGGACAGGCACTGCTCTTCTTCAGCAAAATCCTGTGTCCCACCAATCTTTCTACCAGGACACATCTTCCGGCATCCAGCTTACTACTAAGAACCAGCACTGAGCTGCTTTGTGGAAGTAGACAAATAATAAATTATGAAAATGTACATTAACAGAAAAAAAATACAATAACAAAACCCTTCCATAAAATAAATACTTCATTCTTTATTCTCCTCATCCTGCAAACAAGATTATGTTTCAGTCTTATATATTCATGACTTTTGTATCTAACTGGAATATTCTAGAGCTGTTAGACTTCATTTTTCTAAGCAACATGAGCCCTGTTGCTGCCTTTAATTGTGCAGAAGAGATATATTCAGTGAAAAGGATCTATGAGAAGCCCCAGTAAAAATCAGGCTGACAAGAGGAAGCCTGCCATGATCCTAGAGAAGATCAGTGCAGGCACTATGTTGATGGTGTCAGCAGGGCCACTGAAGTGAGAAGCACAAAATTTTTCTTTGATGACAAGCACCATTAAAATTTTCCCTTGCAGGCCTTCCCTGGCTCTGGCACATAAGGGGCTGTGACAGCTCAATAAATCAGCTCCTGCAGATCTCAAGGAAACCAGCCATCCCCTCATGATATCCACCATGATACTGACCTCAGGGACTGTATCAGACAGCTAATACTCCCCTTCTTGATGCATAAGGCCCAACATATGAAGTTCTTTTTCAGATTACTCCTCCCAGATATCAAAACTGCCAAGCAAAATCTCTGATGCCACTTTCACCCTCTTTGCTGTTTCCAAGGCAAATTAATAATCTTCGGACAAGCATAACTCCTGACCCTAAGTTTAATTCTATCTCAAAAACCAGTGCCTTGATTGGCCCTGTTGCACTCAAGCTGTGCTGCTCTTTTAGCTACACCCTGTCCATGGACTGGCAGAGAAAGTTTAGAGCTGCATCCAGTCCACTTTGACTTCAAACAGTGTTCATCTTGGCTAGATGCTCTAAGACAAAAGAAGAGGAGCAGCTCACTTGACTCAAAGAGACATGACAACACATGTCCTGGGTCTGATGGGACCAGCAAGCAGGAAAGTCAATGTTTTCCTGGTTCCAGGTAATGCTTTTAGAAAAATGTAAGGGAACGTAATTTCACCTTCAAAAATAAAAGGAAGCTGACTTGACCTGAAATAACTACTTTCCTATGTAGAATGGTCCTGTTATATCACCAAAATATGGTACAAATTAATTTATGGAAGCAAAGGATTTTTTTGGTAATGTTTCATACAACAGCTCCCATGCAAGGCTCAGAGAATACATATATAAATATACTTACACTGGGATTAAGTCAGAACTTATTAATATACCTTCATTTGGCAGAGAAAGTACAAATGTATGGATTGCAATGTTTTGCTTTTGCCAAGACTTCACAGTTGTCATTTTTAGCTCTACTGTCTGTGTATAAACAATGAATATACTCTCATACTTGGTGCCACAGGAACAAAACTCATTATCTTTATACTTAAATCCAGTAACATTTTTTAAATCTCTAAAGCATCGCTCACAGAAACAAGAAAATCTACAGAAAAGACATAATTTTTTACATGCGACAGTACTAATCTCAAATAAGTATTGCCACAAGATATCATTATGTCAACAAGTCTAGGAGAGCTATATAAAGCAACATGCACAATAAAATTACTATATCCACTTTTACTTAGAAAAAAATATAAAACTCTTTTCCTAGAGACAAGTGATAGAAAAAAACTGAATTAACTATTGTCATCCCTCAGATGAGAAGTGCTGTCTAGAAGCAGAAGGTTAGGGGGGATATACTTGGGGTTTAATTTGTTTTCTTCAAGGTTTAGTGACATTTTTCATCCAAATAACTTATCTACATTTTACCTGATCTGACCTAGTCAGTTGATGTAAATAGACATTCCTAACTTCAAATTTGACTGTGAAAAATATTCAGTTGGAAAAAAAATGTATTTCTTTAAAAGTTTTAAACATACTTCCAAAATGTCCCTTTGTTTGAAAGTGTGATCTGGTTTTAGGGGTACAACCTAAAAAGTACTTCTATTTTTTTAGATTTGCAAAGCAATCAAAAATCAGTTACTTAAGTACAGACAGCTTTAATACTATTTCACTTTGAAGAACTGATACTGATCAGGGTAGTATTACACTAGATACATTTAATGTGACAATGCCCATGTTCCTCCAGGAATGAGGGCACTTGAGCAAGTGTTATTAACTAGTCATCCCAATCATAACTATTACAGACAACAATCATGAATGAGTGCAATCGTCTCCTCACATTCATGTTTCATTACATTGTAAATTTAAAGAGAATGGTGCATTCCATTGTTTGCCATTGCCTTTGTGCATATATTAAAAAAAAATTTCCTGCTTTGTTTTTTCAGAGGTCATAACAAGTCTAATATACTCAGTGCACAGTACAGAGAAGCATTGCTCTGAGTAAGAGCAGAGCGGAGTTGTTGGGTACTCAGATGTGCTGCTGTAGCATCAGCATTTCTGTTATCTATGGCTCCCAGAAAGCCCTGTAATTCACCTATCTTCCTCTACTCCACTGCCTGACCACACAGAGCCTCTGTTTTGTGGGGGTATCTGTGTTTCTTCAGTAATCCCATGTTTGCAAAATGACAGGCCATGATATCTCCAATGGCTGCTGTTGCATTTCACACTCTATTTGTAGACTGAAGAATAATATGAACAGGAAACTCAGCATCCTTAACAGATTGGTACTTAAAATTATTTGTCTTTCAGCCTTCCTTTGACAACAAAGGGAATTTGATAACTTTGTGCTTCTGAGGTTCTAGGCTTTCATGGTGCTCAAGTATTTTATTTCCACACAAAATAAATGCCAGTTCTCCACTAGCAAGAGCTTAGTGGTTTTAGTCCTGTCTTTTTAAGGATACACCTTAACACATGAATTTCATGAAAGTGAGCATGGAAATATCTTGTCCTGTTTGGATTTTCAAAAACCTTTGAGAAGGGATAGGAACACATATTCAAACACACAACCATACACACACATCTCCCAAATGCATATATTTTGAACAGACATCCACAGATTACCATTATAATTCCTATACTTTCTGTAAAGAAGTTCAGAGGAAAAAGTGATCCTGCAATAATAAAAAATAAAGGGAAAATTATTTGGTTTTTTTTCTCATGGCTCATTCAGCAAAAAAAATCCATTTGTTGGTATGTTGAAGTAAAGCATGCTGATATGTTGGTATGTTGAAGTAGCAACCTTCTGCAGCCTGGCATATGGAGGAGAATCATGCTCTCCAGTCTTGAAAAGCATTTTCTGCACACTAGTCCAGTTCTGTATGGTCCAGTTCTGTCTAAAAAGCATGTGGCTTTAAAACCACAGTCTAGTCCTAGTCTAGTGGAGTATGTGCCCTAATTTGATCATTCACAAAAATCTACTAATGCAAAAATATTTTACAAAGAACTCAGTTCCTCAAGGTGAACCAGGCAGCCTAGGGGTTAACAACTAGCTTGTAAAATACCAGTCTTGGGAGGAAATTCATCATTAAAATAATAAAATTAAGTAATAGGAACATATAGAACACAAATTAAATTCTGCAACTAACATCCCTCGTGAGTGGCCGCTTAATGAGGGCAGAGGGTGCCATTCTGCACTAAAACAGTGGGACAGGCTTACAGCATTATACAGAGCCATGGCACTGGCAGAGGAACACATTTCCCTCTTCTCCAGATCACAGTAAATCCTGGGCGTCTTCAGCCAAGTAATTCCATTTCTTTGCTGTCCCTTTCTTTGGACCATTGCCCATGATTTCTTTAGCCTGGCAAATCTCTGGGACTAGGGCTGTCTATTATGACATGTTTGGATGGTAGTGATTCCAGTAGGGCTGAATGAGATCTCTACACACTAACAAGTACAAATAAATAACAACAGAACAAGAGCACTGTCTTTTCTTCAGACATCTTAAATCCCTTTTTCTATTCCTAGGCACTTCAGAGTGCTTAATGAGCATATGAGAAAAAGCCACAAAAGGACATTGCTTTGAAAGCAAATGCTTGTTTGCAATTTTGTATGGGTAAGTGAACCATTTTTTCATGCTCAAGTTCAGTATGACTTGGCTACTTCATATTTGAGAAGAAATCTTTCTGAACATGCACAAAGCCTGTCAGCCTGAAAAATTGCAACAAACTGGCTGGAGGAAAACAAAAAGCCCACAGACAATTGTTGAAGGAGACTGGTAGAGGACACATGCAAAAGGCTTTGACAGAAGCATTGGGATCAAGGACTGGGGAATACAGATAACTTCTGACAGGTGGTTAAGAATCTGCATAGCAATAAGATGAGGAAACAATATTCGCATAAAACACTGCAAGGTTTAGAAAGCTGTGCCAACTTACATAACAGGATTCCTTTCTTTTTAGGCTATGATACCACCTCAGCTTCTCTGGCACTGCTGTTTTCTAGTAGACCTACTGAGAGTAAAAGCAGAGCTGAGGGTTTTTTTGTCTTTTCTGCTGATATGCTGTTGCAATGCCCATGAAAAGCTGATATCAATGCCATTATACAGGAGGCAGAAAACCAGAGTCAAAACGTCCAGTACCTGTACTGCCTGGTGATGTAAATCTAACATCCCAAGGAAGCAGAAAGACAGTTCACTAAAGAAAGGAGATAGATGGCTATGTGACATGGGACATGTTTTACTAGATCTGATGCTCATCTGGAGGTTCTCTTTCTCTTTAAATCAAACCAGATGACAGGTCTTGCTTGCTTTTTGTTTATATATAAACAATACAAAGAAAAAAACAAGGTTTCCTGCTTATATGGAGGCAAATAGAAACCAATGTTAACAGAACAAAGGAAAATAAATATTTCTAGAGTACCTGTTGCCTGGATTCAACTTTCAACACTGATTCCCAAAAGAAACTGTACATTTGCATCAATTCTATCCTCAGGAACATGATGCTGAATTACAAGATAATTCAGTGTACTGCTTCTTATTAGCCAAGATTAAACATGCTATAGGATCCCCCAATTCTGTACTCTCCTAATTAGACAGTCCATGTTCTGTCTTTATACATGGCACATGCAATTCCTCCTGAAGCCAGATGGAGAAAAGTACCTGTACTCATCCTTTAAGCAGAATTTCATTTGTGTCTTTCTGACTTTTACGTCACTCTGCAACAATTGAAAAGTCAGGAGCCCAGAAAGCAGTTTGGACTTTTTTATTACCCTGCTCAATGCTATCTACATTCTCACACATGCTCACACTCTGTGGGAGTTACAGAGCTAGCTGCTCTTTGCTCCTTTGAATATTTCCCCAGAACTGACAGACGAAAGTTTCATTTTGAACATCTGGAACAGTAAAAGCAAGAACAGCAACAGCATCACCAAATTCTGTGTATCACTGATGAATGTTTTCTTCCTCTCAGCAACATTTTCTGCTGTGCAGCACTAAGTGCTTCAAATGAGAGTATTACAGTCATGTGAGTGTGTTGACATGACCTCTGTGAAAGTTCCCGGAAGTCCCATCTAACAGAAGTTAATACTTGAAGCAGAAAGTATTTCCATTTAAGCTTTGTACCCAGTCACCTAATCAAACTAGAAATATCAGATCATTGAGAAGAAAGCTGTTGTCAATGTTCTATTTCTTCTAATTAGCTATCATTATTATAACTACCAACCATGTTTCAGAGGAAAGATATTAAAATTTAGATTGATATCCTAGGGACCTTATGATCCAGATTAGAGAAGGCACATCAGCAGATGGTAGGCACACAAAGATGTAGAAAATGGGAAAAGAAGCCTTGCACATGACAGCATTAACTCCTTGAAATGTGTTTGGCAATCAAAGGAATTTGCTTAAATATGGCAGTAAGTGTGTCTTCCTGCACCTGTGCTTTCAAGCCAGGCAGTAGAAAGGTTTGTGAAATGATGGTGCATTTTAAAGCAAGCAAATCCACCAAGAATGTGCTCAAAGGTGAACTGCAGGCTGCCGCATCACCCCTCTATGGAAGGAGCCTGATGTCCTAAAGGTGACAAGCTTGGCAAGAGGCTTACAGCAAAACCCGCTGATTCTTACTGGTTTGGTTTTGCTTTGAATGGGCTTCCCTTGAATGTCCACACAGACTGACAAAGTCAGTCCCACACTCTGTATGAGCCACGAATTGGCCCCTGCATGCACAAACACAGGTGAAAAATGGAGCCAGGCATGAACATTCCTGCTCACTTTCCAGGATGGACAGGCAAGAGCCAGCTCAGATTTGGAAACTCTGCCAAAGAGACGGTAGATAAACGCTTGGGCAAAGTATCTCACAAATGCAGCTCTACAACTTCCAGAGCAGAGCTGGCTTGCTTTTTGCTGGCTCACAAGAGTGGACAGAGAAAGCTTACAGCTGTCTGTGCCCATCTGTTCAGACATGCCTTAAGAGCCCTACTGAAGATCTGCCCATCAGTACCAGCTGAGGAGCCAGCCCTAAATTTAGGGTATTAAAACAATTTGGTAAAATAAATACAACCATCAGGCACTAACATAGAATCTGTACCAAAATTTGGAAGCACCTCCAGTTTTTGACACATTAAATTATAGGCTAACTTTTGTAGAATTAGCTTTAAAGTCTCAGGGGAACAAATTCTGACAAGAAAAACAAACAAGCAGAAAAATAGATTGCCAGAACTAAAGAAACCTTCAGCACCAAGCGTTCAATAGTCATGGGAAAGCAGTGTTACTATGACTACTGACAGCCGTGTAATAGTACCTTACCCTCAAAAAAATAACAAACAAAATTACACTATTCAGGAGTAAGGAGACAAGACCTGAACATCCTCAGGGCCCTATGCTTCCATTGCCCTAAGACATGAACTGGAACAGGAGAACAATCTGTATCAAAAATATTCTTCTATGCAAAATGCACCTGGATATCAAGTGTCTACCCATTCCTTGATTTTTTCCTAATTTTTTTTTTTTTTTTTCTTCTCCACCCTGCTACTGAGTTGCACTCACGGGGAAGGTCTGGAAGGAGCAATGAGAACTGCATGTTTTGCTTGTGTCATGGAATGCTGAGCAGTTAGAGGAGAAGCCAGGCTACCTGCTGCCCGCTGGATGCTGAACAGCATGGCTCTAGGCATCCACAGGCATGACCAGCCAAGATCCAGGCCTTAGCACACACTTGGCAAATTTTGTGGCAGCTGAGTGATAGCTGAAACAAGACTTCAGATGGCCTAATAACAGCACAATCAACCATATGGAGGGCTTAACTTGTAAATATTATTCACATGCACGCTACAGTGAAGTCAACAGAACTAATTTGAAGGAGCAAATGTGCTCTTCAGTGACTTCAGGCTCAAACCTAAACTGTGGTGCTTCAGGATCCTGCACTTTCTTCTAGTTGCAGCCTTCCTCCCTCACTTTCCGTGCCTAGAAACTGAGGGCTGCTTCTTTACTTCCAGGGATAGTAATGAAAATCCACAGTAAAATAAATTACCCATACCTACATACGTAATCCACACCCTATATATTTCAGCATCATGAAGATATTGCAAGTATCAATAGAGAAAAGAAAATAACAGAAGAACACAAATCTCTATCCACCCCTAAGACTGGAGATGGATCAGAAGTTATCATGTTAACTAAAATTCCTCCCACATTCCTTTGACATTTTATTAACTTCCACAGAGCTTTTAATGTGAAATGCCTGGCTTTGAACCTTCTGTACTCTTTGGAAAAGGAAGAAGACTAAATTAGCTTTACTGCTTATACATTGAGACAAATTATGTATTTACCACTATTCCTTTCTTATTTCCAAAGTGAATTGTAAACAGTTTAAAACTAAGCTTGTCCACTGATCACCAGAATTGAAAATTGAATTAATCAAGCGCCCTGAGGAAGCCCCAGCTCCCAAGACAAGGAAGGGTGCACTCTTTGGAGTGTGATGTTTCTCTCTGAGGTGTACAGCCAGTGCCACATGAGGTGGTGAGTGAATGGCCACATGTTGGCTGGACTATTCCCCACTCCACAGCAGCAAAGCAGACAAGCAGTCCTTCTAGAGACACACAGCCAAGTCTCTCTCCCCCCAGTGAATACATAGACTGCCACAATGAGTGGGTTCCTAATCTAATTGCTTTGATTAAGTGACTACTCAAATAAAGTTAGTTAGGCAATATGAATATAGGCTAAGAACTGCTTTTAAAATTACATATTTCTGAGCAAAAAAACATGAGTCTCAGGCACTCTTCCTGGTTACTTACAAAGCATGATCTACCTGTAAATTTAGTATTTGAGTGCCAAAGATCTAAGGGGTTTTTCCCAGACAAAACATTTATCCCTGAGTTATAAGGAGTAAAAATGAGAAGCATGTGGAATTAAAGCAAAGGTAGTCAGGATCAACCTTCTGTTATAAAGTCCAACTAAAATCTCTATCCCCAAATGGCAGAGTTTTACTTTCCACGTGCTTGCACAACTGCCATTTAAAATGACATTTAAAGTTCATAGAAATGAAATAACTTAGGATAATTGTGTGTAAATGGAAATATGAAGGGAAAAGGCATAGGTCTCTTTGTCCTGTCTGAGGATTTGCATGTAGAACTTTCAGAGAGTACCATAGTAATTCAGGCAAATTGATTGTTAGAAATGTAATTTGGAGATGAGGCAGCAACTGAAAAACCAAAAGAAAAATAAAGACAGCAGTCTTGTTTATGCAAGTTTACTTTCATTTATTAAGTTCACCTTTCTATCCAAAAATAAGTTAAACCTGGCAAAGAAAAGTTTGAAAATATTTTTTTTTGTTTATTAACATGAGTAATTTTGACAATAGCCTTCAGTTCAGCAACAGTAACAGAATTATTTTTTCTATATGTGTTCTTAATGATTTGAATCTTTTCTGTAGAAAAATTCCCATTAAAGTCAGAGTTCTGTGAATTGAATTTCAGATGTGGAACTGAAACTTATTATAACATTGCTATGAAAGAATTTGAAGTCTTGCAAAATGCACTTAATAGGAGTCTGAGTCTGAAAAAAACCTATGTTCTTTAGAATTAAAGAGCAAACATTTTTTGAAGCTAATGTCAACACATGTTCCACATAGTTCACTACTATTTCAAATCAGGCAGTTGACTGTGTGCAAATGCCAGTAAAAATTTTAATAAATGGGTACTAACAACATAGCTGATGGCTAGTGTGCCTTTACAAGGATTCTTGTTTCAAAAATTATTTTAGCTGAAAAAATGAAGTTTTATTAAAACCTATTTTTTTTTTGTGAAAAGGGGAACATGGGAGAAGTAGAAGTAACAACAGAAGAATCAGAAAATTCTCAAATCATTTGCCCACCATTCATCAAATCATCTAGTATTTCAAGGTACTTGCAATTATTTGGTTTAGAAATGCCATTTATTCAGACAAATAGATGATTAAAAAATAAATAACCTCAACAGCCAAAACTGGAGCATTATGAAATAATTTTAAAAATCAAAGCTGTCCTGATGAAATACGTATTTCTTGGTGATCCACCACAGTAGGTGCTTTAGCAAAGAGCATCATGCTATATGAGGTCCAGTAGGAAATTTGTGTTAGGAGTTTCAAAGGTGTATGAAACAAATGAGTTTTCACTCCCTAAGTTTGTAGTGCTATGTATACAAACTATAATATTCCTCTCCCTGGTTAAAACCTGTACACTTGTCCGCTTGGGAGTTTTGAGAGTTTGTATTATCTGGAGATTTTTAAATGCTAATTTCCTACATTATGCTTCTTTTCACAGAAAGAAATTGATTTCTCAAGCCTCTATTTTTCCATTCAAAACAGGCAAAATGAAAGCCTGCTGAGCTGGGAAAGCATGAATCTCAAGGGTGGGGTGGGATATATACATGGGCTAACATACATACAAAAAACAATTTTACAGAAAATATGTAGATTATGCTATCATGCATTTTTGCTCTCTTGAACAACTACATGATATTCTATGAAATGCAACAAATAAAACCAATATAAAAGACTACTTTAGAATAATGGATAATTCTTTGGTTAAAATTTCTGGCTCATTATCACCTATATAAACACTCGTTTATTCTACTTGTGTCACACATTAGTTATGATCTCTTCTTTTTGCCGCTTGGGACCCAGTCAACCCTTACTGACAAATGTTTCTTTCTAACATAAAAATATGAATAAAATATTGCATGTATCATTAAACTTGAAAATAGTTAATATTTCATTAAAATCTAAGTTTTCACTCCTTCAGATTTTTTACATAACATCTAACATACGCAAGTTTAAATGTCTAGGTACATCTCTACCAAACCTTTTAGGCATATGATATTCACAACAAATTTTGAATGCTTCTACTTAAAGGACACTTTACCCTACAAGTAGTCTAAGTACTCTACTGTAATATTCACAGCATGTATAAAGGTAACAGCTGAATCTCAGTTCTTTGACAACACATTGTTTCAAATAAATCCAGACTTTCCATATAAAATCTCCCACTGAACAAATAAAATACTTCCCCAGGGGATCCAGGTAGTTACAATTTTTTCACTGATATGAAAACATCCAGAGCTTATAAATCAAGGCTTCTTCAGTTTGTGAAAATTTCAGTAATGGTTAAATGACATTGTAACTGTTGGATTTCAAAAAATGATATCTGCAGAGAGGGATTTGAGTGGACTTTGCAGAAAGCCCTGAGATACAAAAGTTCGGGAAAAAAACCTCGGTTTGAGAAACAAATGAGATCTCATCAGTGTTGATTGCCCTGCCCCATCCCAGCATCCACATCTTGATTTCATCAAACCTACCTTATCTCTCCCTTTGTGTTCCCTGAATCCTTGCACCCTGTAGAACCAAATACCTGTTCCCCCCTCTAAAATCCCCTAAGGAAAAAGTAGGTTTTTTCCCCATGAGATAATTGTTAAGACCCCAAATTCATCAATCTGGGTTTTACCCTTATGTCATCCCCTGAAGCCCCCTGTTTATAATAAATTGTAATAGTTACAACCCATTGTTGAATATGTAGACCCTAAACCCTTTAAATATGAACTTGTAAGTCCAATAAAGGATTCCAGTTTCTTGCCTCTGCTGGGATCACTTAGTTTTTGACTTGTTACAGTAACAGTAATAGAGACTATAAGAACTATCACATTCCTCATCATACTTATATAAGCTGGTTCATTACAGATGAAAATATTATTATATATTATGCCTTTATTACTTCTTTTCCATTTGATTGAAGAAAGCATTGTAAGTACATATGTGATTCATAAGGAGACTAAATCAGAAGGAAGATACTTTAAATATGGCCTTTGTGAACAGCCTTACTCTTGTTGGTATAGTGGGCTTGCATAAATGCTAAACTGGATGTTACTCCCAGTGTTTTGCTGCCAGGATAGTGTCTACTCAGTGAAAAAAGACAGCAATTAAACTTGGACAGTTTCCATTTAAGTGGAAGCAGATTGTGATAACAGATTTTCCTGAAGCCATAAGAGACCAGCCTAGATATGTTTTTCTCTAGGGCCTCAGGGTTGAAAGATGCTGACTTCCTTTTCCTAGTCCACATGCTGCAAGTTTTACCCTTTTCCATGGTGGAGAGCGGGGTAGCATGTCTAAACCTCAGCTAGCCAGGTACTTATTTGCAACTTGTTGCCAAGTTTTAAGTCCCCTTCTTTCTCGGGTCTCTGCCTGCAGCAAAGAAAGGACTATTTCTTTGAGATGCAGATGGCTTTTGATAATAGCAGCAGTTAAATGTCTGTCATACACAGCAAGCCTCAACCTCACAAAATATCCTATAATTTGGAATGACTGGTGGCATCAGCTCTCAAGTGACTTGAGCACGAAGCAGCGGATAAGGTGTGAGGGAAAGAAATGCCAGAACTTCTTTCCGTGCAGTTTGAGTATCTAACCACCACAGTACCTCAGCCACCTACACAAGCATTTCCCATCCTGACACCATACTCTTTTCCCCACCACTACCAAAATCAAACCATTACTTGACAGCTCAGCAGTTTGAGGAAGAATTAACTCACCTGGTTTCACCCCTGAATGCCTACTCATCCGTCTTGTTTAATTTTACAATGTTTTATTTTTTTTCCTCACAGCTGTGGTAAAAGCCACAGAAGGAAAAACACAGTCAAGCATAACACATTGAAGATTTTCAATTCTAAGATTTCATTCTTACATAAATATAGTGTTCAATACATGTAGTTATATGAAGATTAATCCCCTGATTGATGCCAGATCTGAAGTATTCTTAGTACTACATATGTTCTTGTGGTGTTATTTAAGGCTCTTGTACACAGCTTTAATATTTACATTAGACTTTCCAAAAATGTTTAGGTTCTTTCTTCATGACTCAGTACTCTCTGCTTATTCTTGCCTGAACTATCTTTCTTCTCTGAGTAACCATCTTTCTTATCAGCTTCCAGGCTCCTTCCTCTTTTATTAGAATTTAGCACTGTGTTGATGCTTACAGGTTTTTCTTTAAATTTACCAATGGCTTTTAAAGTTAGAGGTGAGTAACTGCTTTATCAAATGGAATATAAAACACTTTAATATGCAATCATATCTTGCGATAAAAAACATTGAAATATTTCAGTGGTTTCCTGGTGTTTAATGAGATACACTCTCAAGAATAGCGGGAACACATGGTTGGTGACATTGTTGGTAGACTTTGCTTTATATTATTGGTAAAAAATGTATAGATTTATTTAGAGAGGTTTCTGATTCATTATCCTCTTCTGTACACTCAGGCCGTCAATTCTGAGTGTCTTGAGGCTGTGTGTGAATATGTAATAAAGGTAAAGAAAATCATGAGAGCATTGGGGATTTTAAGCTTGAACTTGCTAGGGTTTTTAGCTTAAAGGAGCTCTAGGACATGGCCAGAGAAAGCACTGGTTTTTTCTTCCCTGTGATCACTGGGACCAGAGTAAGCATGCTTGAGAGGCATGTGGAAAAGTGTGATGGTGGGGGAAAGTATGAAAGGGGAAGAAAAGCATGACCATTGAAAGAAAAGTCAGACTTGAGGGTAGAGACTGTGATAAATTCAGTTTGAAATATATAAATAACCAACCAAGAAACTTCACCCATGTGATTCTGGAAAGAGACTCCCAGACTGAATTCTGGAAACAACAAAAGTATCTCCATCAGCAGAATCAGCAATAAAGCTGTGGGCTAGACAACAAACAAAATAATACACACCTGGCCACAGTAACTAACTGTGTGTGCATCTAAGGACAAGGATTAGCTAGCTCTTTATTCCTGCTCTCCAGAGGTAGTTGAATCTGTTCTCAAGAGTTTCCAGGCTAAGCAAATGTTGAGAAAGATTCATGAGAATTTTCTCCATGAATATGTGATCGTATCATTTTGGAAAGCTCATAGACATTCTGCACCCATCTTAAGATATGATCAGAACATTTTTCTAGGAACTTTTAGGTTCCTTTTATTTTTGCTTGATATCTATTCTCCTTGAATAAAAGTTTCAGTGAAAAGATTTGAAATTACTTTCCATGAATTCATTTACTGACTATCACACACAAAATAAACCCAAACATTTTTTAAAATTATGTACCTTAGTAGCTCTAAATTTGGTCTGCCCTGCAGGAAAAAATGCCTTTGGTTATAGCTTGAGAATTTACTAATATATGTTTTGACATATATTGATGTGTTTCAAATCCAGATTTCTGCATCCCCTGTCCTGCTGCATCACCCACTGTCAGGATACATTTTCTAATTTTGCTATTGCTCCTTAAATCAATAGGCAAGTGATTTTTTAAAACTTTCCACACACAAGGACAGGTTAACTGTTCATTGAAAATGTACATGTGCACACACATAAACAGGGGAAGAGGAAAAAGGAGAGGGAAGGAAAGCGAAGGAAGATAAAAATACTGCTTTTTAGGAACTCTATTTAAACATTTCTCTAAAGCACTTAAAAGCACTAAAGGAGTAAAGATTCCTATGCAAATATCATATACCAATGAAATAATGCCTTGATCCATCCCACTGTGCGTGCTGCAATTAACCAAGCCAATTAGTAGGAAACGATATTAAAAGGCCATAACTGAGTGTTCCAGAAATGATGTTCTTAGCAGCTTTTGAGAGATACCAAGAGACTTAGCCCCTTGCAAATGTTAATAATAGCATAGACAGTAATGGATTAATATTTTATTTGTATTAGAAATTATAGTGTATGCCTTCTTAGACACATCTTCTGAGACTGTTAAACATTAAAAAATAATATTCAGTTATTCAGTGTTGAAAGTTCACCAGATATATTCAGGAGAACTGGAGACTTATTGGACTAAAATTTGTATGAAATGCTCAATCAGATGGCTAAAAATGCAAGTATTGCACTTAACACAGTAGCTACATAAAGTTACCCTCCAAAAGGGTATAATTTTTCTTGAAAACTAGGTCACTTAATGGGAACCTTGTTTCCTCCCTTCCCCTCTTCATGTTTCACTATGTAATGCTACATCAGATCATGAAGCCTGTTATCTACCACCTATCATCTATGTGGTTTTACATCAAGTTAACACTGTGCCCTTTCTACAGAGTGCAAAATAGCAAGGAGAAATGAAAGCCAAGAGACTGTAAACCCTCCAGCTTGTAGTTCCAGCACAGCATCCAGTAAAAGAGAGCTCTGCTCGGATTCTATGGCTTTAGTCTAACTACTGTGCTAATGGTCAGAGTTTGTTGTCATGAACCTGGTTTGTCATTTTGGGCCTCTTCACAGTAGGCACAGTTCAACATCTCCCACTCCCTTATCAAACACTACTACATCATCCTCTTGGGGAAACCTCCAAGTGCTGTGGCAATATCTGAAAGGAAAGTGACTCCTTGGTAATCCCTCCGCACTTTAGGAGCCACAGAGGGAGTGGTGTTATATATCACAAAGTTGCTGCACAAACATCAGGGAACAGCTTTCCTCTAATCTTCTGCGTCTTTTGAACCCCTTTTCATTTGTGTTTCATCTACAAAAAAAAAGTTCGAAATAGAAAATATGTAGGAACAATCATTTAATAAAATAAATGCTATTCTGGTTGAAAGCAAATTGGAACGGACATTTGCAAAAACTCTTATTGATCTATGAGGTAAGCAAGGGACAGGAACAGTATTAAATCAAAGGCAGCCACATGCAGCAGTGTCAGATGTGCCTTCGACAGTCACTGCTGTGAAAACAAGGCAGAACTTATTGGGTGAAGGTTGTGTTAAGGTGATGAGGGATTTTTCTTTATGTCTTGTCATCTCTTACAAAGTGCTTATCAAGTACCTATTAACTTTTATAACCTCTGTGAAATGAGCAACCTCTGACAAGCTCCTGAGGGACAGCTGTCTATTTTGTAGCAAATTCTAACACAAGCAGCCCATGTGTTGGCATGATGACAAACATCTAGAAGAATGAACTATTATGATCTGCTGTGTGATCCCATCAAGCAGAGGCAGAAAGCAACAGAGGGTGGAGTTAAGGACTTTCAGCAGCTGATGACATTCCTGTTCTGCATTACACTGAAGAGCACCAAACAGTGACAGACAGTGCTGAAGCAACTGTCTGCCTCACCACTCGTACCATTTTTTTTGTTGCCATGTGTGGAATTAAATAGGTCAAAAAATTCTGATGCTACCAGAGACAGAGGGTGACTGTACAATGCAAATCTGAGATGATTTGATTAAGGCCTTCCCAAGACACAGTTCAGATTTAAACAATCTGCTTATCTATTTTTCAGTGTCTTAGAGCACATTTTTGCATGCAACACTTGTGCTTAGTGCCTGGTTTCATTTATGTCACTCACAGGAATGCCAAAAATACTGGTTTTGTTTCTCTCCAAGGGCCACTGTAAGTTCTGATACACATTTATGTTGCCTTTTAATCCTATTAGAGCTCTACAATTTCCCTACAACACTATTAAAAACAGAGAGATGGACTAGGGTGACCAAAATAACCATTCTCAGTCTCCTGGATTTTTTGATTCCTTCTTAGCTAAATAATTAATAATGCAAAAGCCAGACACTTACGAGCCATGGGGTGTCTTCAGGCAGACTGATCAGCTTTCACAGAATATTTATCTTCATTAGTATATTTATTATAGCAACAGTTCTTACCTTATATTATACCCTTCTTTACTATACTCATTTCATAAATATTAATGCTAGATACATTAGTATCAGCATGAACATCTAGATTAAATTCTTGAAGTTTAACTTGAATAACGTCTCTTTCTTAGTATGCAGATCTAGCAACTGATAACACCATTCTCACCAGAACTGAAAATGTGCTCAGAATACGTGTAATCAGAAGTATCTTCAGTATGTGACAGCAGATATAGACAAGGCTAATCCCATTCCTCTTCAAAAAACTGAGTCCCATTATTTTTAGCATTTCTGTAATACTATAAAAGAACATTTCTAACTTGAGTCTGTACATTAATCATGACTTGTATTTGAAATTAATCCCTTGTATGCTTCATACCATAGAAGACTTTAGTTGCTATGAAACTGTTGAAGTCAAGAGAAGGGAACAAACCTTCAAAAGTTCTGTGTCTTGGGAACACTATCTCTACAGAGCCCATTATTCAGGCTTTGGAAGATATGTTAAGATCACACTTCTCTTAACAGAACACTGGTTTCTCATTGTTTTGCACACAACATCTACATCCAACGATGTATACTCCTTCTGCTCTGTCTCTGGAGCAGGATTTATCCCTTGGTTGTACAGCTAGACCACTTACCAAATGTTACATGTTGCATGACGTTATTCACTGTCCTTTTTCAGTATGTCTACATGTCTTGGTATGCTTGTCACACACAAATCTATACTTTGTCTCAGACTTGAAGACAAAGCGTCTCAAGTATCCAAAAGTTTGTCTGGGATTGTTTGTTTGTTTTCCCAGAGATGACACTTGAGTCACTTCAAATAAATAGTGGCAGTAAGTTCTGACAGAAAATAAGGAAAAATGGGGACTTGTCAAAATCCTTTGTCACTTGAACACTTCAGAAACATGATATCCTAGCCACGTGAGTAATTCTAATTGTTCAGAGCCATCTAAATTTGCAGGAGATGTATGCCTAAAATCCATTCAATAACTGTGATAGTAGCGCCCCTGCAGTCATGATGGCTATAGGTTATAAACAAAGCAGGAGGTCTGTAGTACTTTCTATTATTCCAAACCAGAAAGAGGTCATTCAAACAGTTTCTTTTTACTTTCCCAACAGTCTGACCATAGTCTAGGAAAATGGCCTTATCTGAATACTTACTTCACTTCAGTAACAAGGTGCTACAGCAGCTTCAGTACTATGTGGAAATTCTCTCACTTGTTTAACCAATAGCAACCCATACTGTACATTTCCAGAAGAAATCAGTTCTTACATCTCCTCTGATGCATTGTGTAATTAGCTGATTACAATGACATGGAGTTTAAATGAAATATTAATACAGCATATTACCATTTTTGTTTTGTCTTCTCTGCATATTCAAATAAGGATGATGGTTATAAAAATTTACAGAGACTTAAGTGCTTAAGTGACGTGGCAGTGCTAAAAAGTAATTTCATGACTGTAAGCTTGAAACAGTAAAAATAGGTGCATACAGCAGCTCTTAAAAATTCTGCCAAGAAAAACATACTAAGGACACAGAATAACATATGCACCTTAAGACTGTCCTCAAATTCATCAAATTTAAAAAAAATAAATAAATATATCTAATTTTGCATGTTATGGAGCCACATAAGTTACCTCAAAGGAAAGAATTATGAGAAAAAAACCCACAATGAACTATTATTTCAGTTGTTCAATAGTAGAGGGCAACTGCTTTCTCATCATAGTGACATCCAGAAACACCTGGTTCTGAACTGAAGATATAAAGCAACAAAAGACCAGCTATATTAAGTTGTCTATAATTGCTTTGAAACCTTATTTTCTCCAACTGGAAAGTAATAATTTTGTGCCCACTGTTCTAATTCCTAAATGTGATTTATAAAGATTTCATATTATCCTAATCTGTCCCTGCAGTGTTGCAGCAACGGCAAGAATACACAGAAATCTTAATGATGCACTCACTACAAACTGTAAACACAGAGGATGCCAAGGTGTCATGTACAGTGCTGATAGAGGTTAATAACTTCCACAGTCATTAGGTTTGGATTTGGGGATGTTTGCACAGTAGTCAATTCAGATAAAATTCAATTGTCTCCTAGCAGTCCATGAAAACCTTATGCATCATTGAATCTCTCACATACAACTGGGTCTTAATGGGATAAAATTCATCTCTGGATACAACATCCTTCAGTCACATGTTGGTCCCACTATCCTGGCTTGTATGGGGACATAGAATGGTGTATATTCCCATACACAATCGCTGCAGAGGGAATTACCTCTCTTAAGACATATTAAGAAACTACATTTGAAGCAGAAGAAAGCTGAAGTCATATCTGTACTTCAGGGACACCTGGTGACTTCTGCATAAGCAAAGGTTTGGAGCAGGGTGCTGTGGACACATGAGAAAAGCCCATCAGCGACAGACACACCGATACATGCACATGTACATGGAGTTGCAAGAACCACACCAGAACCAGGTAAACCAGGCAACATTTTAACTACAAAAATAAAATTATAACCTTGAAAAGAAAATTGGTACGCTATATATTTGAAAAAGAAAAAAAATGTAGAGTCAATGAGTAGTTTTCAGGTCACTCTCCAGGTCACAATCATGAAAAGGTGAAGACCAAGGTGAGAATTTTTGGTAGCAGTGTCAAATTCCCATGCAGTAGTTTCTCTTATTATTACCAAAGGAGTTAGATCTTGTGAGTGCACTGTGACAAAGTTAATGTGATGCTTAATTATATTTCCTTTCTTTGTGTCATCTAGCATATCAACTCGCTTTATATTCCCATAAGATAAATGACATATGTTCCTCCCTTAGCAAATGCTACACTGGTCACAGTTTACAGACTTAGAATTGTACCATCAGGTAGAATTACAAGAATGATATTCACTATCCTGAGAAACAGCACTCAAAGTGAAAACACTTGCACATTTTAGTTTTCTTATTTTTAATAATATTTTTTTAAAGATATATGTCCATTTTTCTGGCTATTTCCACAGCTCCTGCCTGCAAAATTGTCAGTTGTTTCAAGAGGACAGATTATAGCCTGTCAAAAAGCCTGAAATTGAGCCAGTGACAGCCTGAAAGCTATTCCAGATTCTGAAAATATATTACAACGTCTATACATTTTTCTTTGGCAGCTGGTTACTGGAATCTTAGTTGCAGTGCAGATATGAAAATGCTATAGAGGTTGAATCAGAAAGATGTTTAGAGGAAGCATTAATTTCATGGGACTGGGTGCCTGACTGAGGAAGAAGGCTTTTGTTTTGTCCTTCAGACAGTGTTGATTTCACATACAGGCAAGTTTTATGTTCATATATATCACATCAGTCCACTCCTCTCCTTTCCATTTGTCACCTGCAGCTAGCAATCATACCTCCTTGATAGTTAAAGTAAATGGCTAAAAATGTCTAATGGGTTTCTGTAAGTCAACCACCCACTGAAACCTGCCAAAACCTTACAAAAGATAAAATCAGATCAATGCTGAAAATGGCAACAATGTGCACAAAAGATACAATTTAGTAAGGAATTATTTGTAAGTATTACCTGACCAAGACACTCCTCCAAAGTAACCCAATGCACATGAAAGAACTTAAGTGCTTAGAATGTTTTCAAAGGCTTCTTTCAGGAGATTACAGCTTGGATTTGAGCATGCAGCAAGTTGGCTCCTGACCCAAATTGGGACACTTTTGTGTGCACCTTGTTGTTCAGATGTGAGTGACTGTAAAAGGCATAAAGCAGTGACTTAACGGACCCTGAATACTAAAAAATACCGTTGTTGTTCCACACTTCCCAAATCTGTAGTCTATCCCAGTATGGCTATATCACTTTCTCCTTCTCTCTCTACAAGCTCCTGTTTATAGCACAGTCACCTGCTCCATTTGAGTGTAGTAGAAGTCCTTGGCTTAGTGTCTTGAAAATACTGTCCTTTCATGATGAGATATGCTTTTATACAGCTTTACATGTTATCTCCTTTATCTGTCTGGCATGGGACAATTGGTTACAGTGCCAAAATTACAAACAAGTTTACAGGATGGCCTCTAAAACTTTATGACTGCTCAGTTATTTGCAGCAGTTTCCAATAAGTACAGGCCATCCTTCCCAAAGCTAACAGGTGGCACTGGTTTCTTCTGTCTTTCTGATCATAAGGCAAGAGGGGAACCTGTTAAAGCAGGTTAAAGGGTGAAAAGGATTGGATTTTTTTAGATGGGTTTATAGAGGTGATTGATCAAGTTAATTTAAACAGCTGGCAACAAGCCCACTGCAGCTTTAGTTAGGATGAAGTCTCAAATTATTATAGGACCAGATGGGCTTTGTCCTGTAAGTAATTGTATATTCTCTGGAGTGGACAGAGGGCCACTAAACCATCTGTTTTGTTGTTGCTCCAAAGACTGTGTTATTACTGTCTATGTCTGCTGTTTCACTACTTGATTCCCCTAGGTCTACTTTACATCAACTTGCTCAGACACAAAATGTCCTCTTGCTTTAAGTAAGAAAGAGAATTGTATTTGGATCCCAGCCTGCCACGCTATGCAGGTAGTTTTCCTGTCTTTGCAGTCTGCTGCTTTTCATTCCTTTTCTAACTCCTGAAAATGTATTGGAATAGACAATAGATTTACAGGTCTTATAGCATTCTGGTGATACCACTCAATGCTGCCAGAAGGTAAATTTGTAAATAATAATGCCTTGCTCTCACAAGGCATTTTTCAACAGAAAAATACAACGATTTTCACACAGAGGTAAACATCACTAGTCTTATCCTACAGCTGATGAAATTCATGTATACAAGAACTAAAACCAGGAAATTCAGAGATACTCAAAATAGGGTCAAAAGAGAGAGGAGGCAAAAGGTACACACAAAACTATATGGACATTAGCTACAAGTCTATGCGTGAATGAAAGAAATAACGGAAATCTAATACAGTACCTAAAATTTCTTGCATATGGCCAAAACCAGGATTCAGTTGCTATACGAGAGACAGTGGGGTAAATCATATGTCTGACCTATAAATAGTTTTTATTAATATAGAAAGATACACATCTTCACCAGGAAGGACAAACTGCAAAACAAAGGACAAACATGTTAACTACGTACTTACTATATGTGGGGTTTTAGACCTGCTGAACTCTCTGGGCTGTGTTTAAAGTCCTTACATTTAAAGGTCTTTATAGGAGTTAAAGTCTGTCACTGAAGTCTTTTAACACTGAATCAGTATCAAGCACCTATTTCAGTGTCCTGTGAACATTCTACTTCATAGGGTCCCCTCCTATCCTTTATGGGTTTCCATGATTTACATGTAAATAATTGCAAACAGGACCTAATCGAGGAGAATAACTGTAACCATGACTTTACCATGATCTTGTATCTGCCAAAGAATTCCTCAGAAGTATGGGACCGATTGCAAAGAATTGAATAACAAATCAGCCATTCTTCATCAGTGAGACACTCCAATTGATTTATGATCAGTATGATCCATATAACATATACTATTTTTATCATATACTGTTATCCCTGAACAGGTTTACAAAAGATTTATAAAGTTAGTTGTTCTTTCTTCTGAAAAAGCAATTTTAGACCTTTTGGACCTCCTCAACTAATCAAAGATGAAGATCTTTTTCATTATCTGGAGAATTATATCCTTCATTGCTCTCATCATTGCTGAGATACATCAGCCCAGATCTCTATATCATTATGAATAAGCTACATATTCCTGAAAGACTCGCAAATGCAGAGTCAATTTTTCTTTATTAAAATGTGTGAAATTAACTAATTTAAATTCCATATGGGCCAGTGATTCAGATAACATGAATAGAGTTTTTTTTTAATGTAAAAACACTTTTGTTGAACATCAGTTCAACTAATAACAAGATCTACGTTAAAAGTATTTTTTCTAAAGGATTTGGGGTTTGAATGTCTTTTTGAAACTAACTTGAAACTTGTAAGTAGTTATGTCACTTTTATCATTAAACCCTTTAATAGAAATCTGAAGGAAATACAGTGTTATTTCTCAGCCTTTCCTTATTGCCTTGGTGTCATTAGATCACTATGTGTATAAATATTCTTGCTTATGTTAGCCTCCAGTCTATTCATTTTCCTCAGAGAAAATAAAATCAAGCAGCCAGTTGGCTCACACAACACATCACAATGCCCCCGGACCAGCAGAGGCACATCCATGACAGCAGATGAGGAACTGAGCTGAGTCTCAGTGTTGTACATGAGTCCCAGGCTGTAACTGACATGAGTTTTCTGTTCACTATGATTTCATCTATAATTGTACAGCATGTTATTTACAATTCTGTTCATTGCCCTGTCCCAATCGGGGACAGGGGTCATAAAGGTTCAAATTCTAAATTAAATCTCAGCATTGTTTAGGGAAGCACCTTTTAATTTTGTGACTGAAAAGCTTGTAATTCTTTTTTCCAAAGTACACTCCAGAGGTTTTTCTCACTCACTAACAGTGGTCAATTTTCCAGAACTTAGAAACTTCACTGGTGTCTCATGGAGTTCTAAATTGCTCTAAGGTCAAACCTTATGAAGAGTTGCTTCTCTTTCTTTCCTCATATATCAGGTACATTTATATTGCTATTTCACTTAATTCAGGTAGGGTGTTCCTCAGCTTTTCAAATATTACTGAATAATTTGATGTGCTAAAAGCATGAGAGAAAAAGTTAAATAAAAAAAAAAAAACACAAACCAAAAAAACCCCCAAACAAAATTAATACTTTTTTCTTCCTGGTACAAGGCAGAAATATTCTCCAGCTGCATTAGACTTTTACTACCGTAAATATACTGCAGAAAATTATTCAAAGCACCTTTTTCTTAAAATTATACTTGGTTTTAGATTGCTAGGTTTTCGTTATATCAATCTTATTCAGTTCATCTTTCTCCAGCTTTTCTTAGAACGACAGAATTCACTTCAAGATTGACGCCTTACTGAATATATGCAACATACAGCAAATTGCCATGGACTGAAAAACTGGTTTTACACAACCATGGAATATATTAGGTCCAAGTCCCATTGGGAATTGGATTTATTTATGGGTGGCAAAAACATAACAAATTCTTCAAATATGTGATTCCTATGAAAGCTGAGAAGAAAGAAGTCTTCAGCCAGCATGTGACAGTCAAGTGAACCTCAATAAACAGTGAATAACACTTGCTTTGTGGTTGGTGGGCCAAAGCAACAGAAAAGACCTAAAAGCACAGTTCTCAACAACACGCCTTAATTTTGACCAGAACAGGAATGAACGTGCACCCTCAATGGATGGAAGTCACTGATACGTGAGACACAATATCTGAGATGACCCAAATTCCCCAAGGTTGCAGAGACAGCTCTAGAAGTAAAGGTAAGATGTGGGTGTCCTCAGCTGCAGACTAAGCAGGTTGTGGTACCAGCAGTATGGCCCACATGGAGGCCACCACAACTTGGATGAGCATGCACAGTTTTACTTCATGCAATACTCTCAGGAAAAGAACCGTAGGAAAACTGCACATGCATTTCTCAACCACAGTATGAGAATATCTCCCAAGAAAAGACAGAAAAACAGACTTAGTCCAGAAGCAGTTTACATCTTGCAACATCAAGCATCTTGTTTACATCGAAAGCAAAGAGGCTACCTCAGGACACACTGATATAGCAGGTAGCAATGCTTTACATTATCTGCCGTAGCCATGTGAGTTTGAACACAACACCAGACTCAAAACAACATCCCAACAAACAGGAGAGGTGTTACATCATCTTGTTTCTGGAGGCTGTGGTATTGGTTTCTGGCAGTAATACTTCATATATTCCTTAAGCCTGATGATGTAAGGTATATACATAGAGGTAGAAAAGAAAAAAGGAATAAAAGATGAATTGCATATAGAAGGCATTAAAAATGGTAGATCGTGAAATGACTGTGGGATATGCATAGTTAATAAATTTCCTTAATGCTTTTGAAGTGTGGGAACTATTCTAACACCCATCAGCTTTGATTTTTTATCCAGCTGATGCCAGATAACAACACAGGTTTTGTTTTCCTGTCATCATAACTTATAGTGCCCACTAATTTATTTCCCATTCTAATTCATACTGGCATCAGCAGACATCTTAGCACAATCTTAAGATACTGAACTGCTGGTCATTCTAGAGAGAGCTTTTAATATTCTGCTTGTTATATTTTTAAACTCACACAGAACTTTCTCTGTTAATTTGATGCCTCTAAACATAACTCCAATATGTATCACTTCGTCAGTCAAACAACCATCCAGAAATTGTATTCTAGGGAAACAGAAAAAATCGGTGGTGAAAAGGTTAACCAGCATTTTATTACTAGCTTAAATGGCTTGAGGGCTACACAATATAATATGCAGACATTCAAAACATAAATAAACAAGAATAATGTGGTTCAGAAAAGGGTTATTTACTTTAAAAAATCTTGTTTCATACAATAATACAACACATAGTGGAAAATACAGAGCAAAAATATTTGGGGGTCATTTTAATTTTCCAATTAAAATAACTCTGAATATACAAGTCATTTGACTGAATTCTGGGTTCGCAAATGTTTGACTGTTTCTATTCTGGGGTTTTGATTTAATTAAAACTAGTAGCAGATGGAAAATATTTTCTCTGAATCTTTCTGCCAATTTTTTGTAGTTCTGTAATAACATTTTCCCAATTTAAAAAAGCTTTCCCTTTTCTGGTTTCAAAACATCCACACAACAAACAAAGAATTCACTATAAAGAAGAAACAAAAACTCCAAGATAAACTAAAGGCTGCCAAAGAAAGAAATAAGCACAACTTAAATGAAAGAAAAATTTTCCCTAGTTTCTCTTACTCAGTAGTTTTAGGAGTTACTTGTAGTAAAAATAATCAGCAGTGCTAGCTAAAAACATGATTTTTAAGTTTCTTTAAGAAAAAATTCAATTACTCCGTTTTACATCTGTTTTAGTTCTGTGTTGCTGTTTACTGAATATCTTACTAGTAAAAAGACTTCAAAAACTCAGAGAACAAGCTACTGAGGATATGGGTATATTTTCCATTTCTTGGCATTGCCAAATGAAAGCTTGTTTCTGGAAGACACTGCACAGTTACGGCTAGGGCTCAATACACAATTGACTACATGAAATCCCATGGTTTGTATTATTCAGAATTCAGTTACTCTACTTCAGTGTCTCTTCTTGCCTTACATTTAACTCTATGAAGCATTTCAGTCACCTCCATCACCTCCGCACACATCTGAATTTTGAAAGTGACCTAAAAGACAAGAAAATAATTCAGAATCAAGTGTTATTCACCAAGGGGCATACACCAGTTTGTAATAGATAGCAGCCACCAGAGCATTCCTTGCATGTGCAGCAGCCTTAGGAAAGGCTGGAGGCTTCTGAAGCAAACTTTCCTCTGGAGCTCTCAAGGCATCTAACTCGTAAATACGAATGCTGCAAAGTCAAGAAACATTTAATGAACAGCTGCAATGCTAAACATAATCCATCTTCTTTTTAATTGATGAGAAGTCTTTTATCTACATATTATGAATAGAATTAACATCCATTTAGTCTGCCACATCACTTAAAATGGTCTTGATTTACATTAGTGTCGTGGGTTTACCGGCACCCCTGGGCTGAAATAGTCAGGTCCAGGTGGATTTCCAGAACAAAGACAATCAAAAGTTTTAGTAATGCCTCTGTTAATGACATATTTAAGAAAACGGAAGAGAAGGGGGATTGCCCAGAAGAAATTAGAAGCTATGACATAAGAGGGAGGCAGCAGGCCCCTGAGTGAGGGCTGGACCTCCTCTCCCTCAGCCTTGGGCCAGGGGCAGGCATGGCACTGAATTCCCCCCGAGACAGGATGTGTAACAGAGTGGAGAAACAAACTCCAGAGAGAAACTGCCCGCCTGAAACATGTTGCAGGAAAAAATTCCAGCCTTGGCAGAGAGCAGAGGAGAACATGATAAAAGACTACTCCAAGGTCTCCAAACAAGAGAAGAGAGGAAAAGCATGGGAGATCCCCCCCTCTCTCTCTCTAGCAGAGGAAAGACTGAAAGTTGAAAACCCCTGCCACCTGTAGAGGATTACTGATAAAAAAGAGATCCTGGGTTCTACTCCCAGTGGCACCTCCACAGTGCAGAGACCCCCCCCNNNNGACTCAAAGCCATTCCCTGTAGCCGTGGCTGAAGACTATGTTAACACAAGTGTCCCATTGCAAACCATAGAAGGGACTCCACAGAAGTAGGGGAAAGGACTCAAAGCCATCATCCCCTGTAACTGTGGTGCAGACCATGGTGCACCACGTGTCCCCCTGAAATCCATGGAAGATCTCATGGAGCCTGGGTGTGTCCCCCCCAGCTTCCGGTCCTGGCCGGAATGAAGGAGGGACAGGCCCAATCCTGAGGTCACCATGCAGCAGAGCCAGCTGAGAAGTAGAGAGAGAGAGAGAGAGAAAGGAAGAAATCTCCAGCTATGACACATTGAAGCTGTCATCCTAAAGATAATAGAAGAGAAATTTTACAGTCCTGCAAAATTGCTTCAAAAAGAAGAGACTCTCTCCTCCTGGACTGATACAAGAGGGAAAGATGTCTTTGTAAATACCTAACATTTTCTTCATAAGATAAGCAAGCTTAATTAGAATTGTATATATTATTCTTTAGTCTTTATCTTACTAGTAATAAATCTTAATATTATTCCCCCCATGTCAAGCCTTTTTTTTGTCTGTATAAAACCTCTCTCAACTTGTAGCAACTATGTGTGGGAGGAATTTGAAAAAATTGGTCCCAAGTAAACCCACAACAATTAGCTTTCTTAACTTTCCAACATATATTTCAGTCCTCATCCATCCAAAATTTTGAAGAGAACGGAACCTCCACGAATATCTTGTAGTTCATAAACTGAAACAGCTGGCAATAAAACTTAAGTACTAAAAAGTTTTTAACTTGAAAAGGGTCTCAGAAATATTATTTTCCTGAAGCAATCATCTCTCCTGACTTTTGGTTTTTAAAGAGGCTAGATAACTACGACAAAATCTGCCACTCTCACTGCAGAGTCAGTGGAGTGAATGAGGTGTCTCCAGAGGACAATCAGCCCCTCTGCTGGTGATGATGAATCTTTCTCAGCTGTCTCAGGTTAGAGAAGAAAAAGAGAAGAAAAATATGGCCACTGCTCTGACTTGCACATAGTGTAACTTCCAGGCACCTCAGCTGGAGCAGACAAACCCGCTCTAAATATGTGATCCTTAGAAGAAAAATATGCAATTTGGAGAAGGTGGTAGCTAAACTGTTTCTGCTTTACTCAGCAAGTGACAAGGGCTTGATTTCACCAGTGCATCATCACCCTACTTTGCCTTATTCCCTAACACATTTTGCTTGTGACAAAGTCACAACCCGACCTGATGTGTTAACCGAGAGATTCCCAATTAGAGATTTCATCTCTCATCTCAGTTTCAAGATGTCTTGCTGCCATTGTTGCTACTGTTGTTATTAACCTAATTAAGAGAGCTCATTTCAGAACCTTTATTCCCAGATCTGTCACTTACACACTATACAGCCATGGATAAAAACATAACTTCACAGAGATTCAGTTTCACCAGCCATAACCCAAGGATTAAAATAATAATCAGACTTTGAAGAGCATGGGATGCATTGATGAAAACCATTTTTATAGGAGTAAGATGTTATGTTGTCACTAGTGAAAACAATATTATTTGCTCCAGAATAGGAAAAAAATATACTTTAGGTTCCTTTTTCTTGTTCAAACATTTCATTTACTAAAAGAATATTTCAAGGCATTCACAGGAGGAAGAAAAGATTAGACTGTATAACAGATTATTCATATTTCTTAGACACAAGGCTTTGTGTAGCTCACGTACAATACAGACTAGACAGTATGTCGAATTCAGCTCCAGTGAAAACTAAGTTGAACTCCAATTTTGTCAGACAAATTTCAATAAACCATACAAACCTCATTTCCTTTATTATTCTCTTCCTTCAATAATCTTTAATAGCTTTTAATTGCTATTATATGGCCTCTATTTCTATACTTTTTTCATTTGATTTAAGTACCTAGTTATGTTCATTTTTAAACCATAGGAAAAAAAATGCTTACTGCTATTTTGCAGATGACTTAAACTATGATTACAGTGTTATTCAGACGAATCTGTGATTTTCTGGAACAATACTGAACAGTGTCAGCTGTCTTTCTCTGTACCCTAACTCCATACTAGTCTTCTTCATCTTTCAAATGTGGCACAGTGATGCTGTAGTATCAACTTTTTGGTGTTTTTCCTGAAATTGCTCACGGCAATGTACTACCACTAGTTAGCTGAACTTGGGCTGCACTGTTTCAGGCAGGCAGGTGGGGACTGCTAAACTGATTTTCTTCCTGTGAATTTCAGGCTATATATTCAAATTATTTCACGTGTCTCTCAAGGTTACAGACTTATTTTATTTTCCCTATTCTTCATTTGGAAAGCAAGTATGGCCACGGAGCACATTACTAGCCCAGTATAGTTGAAAGCCAGGCTGAAAGATTACCTCAATTCCAAAGTCCTAACGAGTCATCTCTTAAAGCACCTGGGAGTAAGACTGTCTACACAAAGGTGAGGAGAAACAGCCGTCATTGTGCTGGGAAACAGCCCCCACAGAAATCCTACTGCTCCCCCAAAAGTGTCATGGGACTGTCTTTGTGTCCCTACACAGCACCCCGAAACCTGCCTCTTCTCTTGTAATCAGTAATGCTGCAGTTTGACTTCTTTTGGCAGAGTGACAAATGTCAGCATTACCCAATGACTGTGATAGAGCTTTTACACCAGAAAAATGCCTCATCAACCACAACATCCTGGGGAATTTTCAGCAAACCAACACTTTTTCCCAGAAAAAAAAAAAATTGCTGGTTTAAGTGTGAAAATATCATCCAGGATGACAAATGTCAATTATTAATTTGATTACTTATCTTCAGTAGTCTTTCATCCTGATATTGAAAAGTTTCTCAGTGATTCAGAGCAGTGTCACAGTATCCCTGTCTCTGCAGCAAAACTGCACACAGTTTAGCTTGAAAGAATTATCAAAAAATCAATAACTTAGTGTGGGACATTTTTTTCCTGGAGAACAAAAATATTTTAAAATGCTTTCTAGTTTATCATAATAAATGAATTAGATGTGGTGCTTACCTTCTCTTCTAATCTGTACCTTTTAAAATATTTATCTGAACAATATTTCTCAAAATGTATCTATTTTAAGGTACTTACAACTGTTGAAACATAAATAATTTAAATAAGTCTAAAAAAAATATGCCTATCCACAGGAGTAGAAATTACACAAATAATAATAAACAAGCCTCAAAGTCATTGAATTTGGAAGTACTTCTTGATGTAAGGTACTTTTAATTTTTCATGGTCGTTAGATATATCCATTTTCTGTTTACTTGTCTACTATGTATCTCTCTGTATTGTCTGTAACTATTTTATTTATCTTTACCACATCTAATGACTGGTGCAATTCCATAGCCGTTAGCTGGTCTGAAGGCTGTGAAGGATGTTTGCTCACAAAGAGTAATCAGCCCATGATAAGGACTTCCCACTGAGCTGAAAACCTTGCATACTGATTAATGATCATACTCACTGCTGAAAAACGTAAGCCATGATCTCATAATTGGGTTCTAAGTTAAACAACCAAACCCTGAAAAGCACTTATGCCATTACTCATAACAGGCTTAGTCAAATGGTTTTGGATTTGAGGATTGGTCTTCTGTCTCTGACCTGGGATAAGCTAATCTGACAAGGGGACTGTGGTAATATTGACAAGAAATAAGACCTTCCACTTCCAGTTTCAACTTAGGTAAATCCAGCCACTGGGAGCTGGATCTCGAACCCCTGCCCTGATCTGGGTAGGGGAGTCTGGAAATCTCAGAGGGAAGCCATGGAATCCCCAACATACAGTTCTGAGGCATCTAAGTAAATCCAACTAAGGCAGTGAGATGTATCCCAAGCCTCTCTATCTCACACACTTAGTTCAAACTTGCAGCTCACAACCTGCCCTGCCTCTATGTCAGGTGCCTAACCATATAATGAAGAGAGCTGGAAAACTGTGTATACAGCAGTGGAGGAGGAAATCTAAAGAAGGGAATAATACACCTATTCATGATTCATATATCAAATGTAAAAAGCATGAGATAGGGTTTCTAGGGAATGCTGATTCCAGGTTTCAGCCAGAAAACAATGCAAATCAACAGTGACATATAGCAGAACAAAATAATTTAATTGGTATGAAACTCATAAAACACAGTGGTTCTTTGAGGCTTACAAAATGCCCTATTACCCCATCTTTAATGTTTTGGCTCAATTATTAAATAAAAACCTGATATTATTCATTAACAGAGGGGCACAGTTTACTCAAGTCTGCCATTCATCATGATTTTTATCATACTGCTCTCTTATGACTAACACAAGATTCCTCTTGCAGAATTATTGCTGAGAAAATTTTTAACAGTGTTGGAAGTGGGAAGATATTGAGGCAAACAAATGTTCTAACGCAGTAAAAACTAAGGTTAGTTTTGTCAGATTCTTTTTCAAAACATTAATCAAATCCCTGGAACAATTACTGCAATATTATTCTGAAATATTTTATTGATACTACTTAATCATTTACCTGTTACTATTGCCTGTCGTGTTATTTTTCTTCCTTGTCTTTTTTAGAATTATATATACTGTCTTTTCTTCCAAGTGCTGTGTTTATTTCATTCTCTCTTTATTTCCACACCATAGCTCAGTCAATTAAATGTTGTGTCTGGCTGTGAAAGATTGTTACCCAACACCATGTTTTCAATCCTCTCAAGATTTTTGATCCTTAGCTCTGATTTTATTCATTGAAGTGTTGAAATCTGTTTCAAAAAACAGGTCTTTGTTTTAGAATTGCGTAATGCAAATTGCTTATTCTTTTCATTCACTTTTAAAAGCATCACATGTTACAGTCTCCTTCAGAGTCGAAATTTGCTCTGAAATTAGGTTAACTGGTACCTGGAAGAGCTCTCCAATGCCAACTAATCTCCTGTGGTAGTTTGGAGCTTACATCTATACTTTGCACCCAAACCAGATCTAAACAAACCTGAACAAGTATCAGAAGCGGTGTCATCATATTTTGGGTACCTGCATTTTATCTAGGAGTGTTTCCGTATTGCTCTCCAGTGACTTCAGTAGAGTTTTTTAACACCCTCCATGAACATGGTTAGCAGAAGCAAGGGACAACTAATAACAGGAATGCTGGATAGAGGGATCTTTGTAGCACTGCAATAACCACCTGCCATCTTGGCTCTTGCTGGTGTCGGTAATGGCAGCATTCAGACTGTTCAGACCGATGCCCAGAAATTAAGCAGTACTTGGCAGTGCAAGAACCACTCTATAGCAAGACAACTGAAGACAAGTAAGACCCATCTACTCTCTGTTTCTTAGATTTTTGTGAATAGGAAGGGAATTTCTCCCTCTTTTAACTGTGGGAATATATCAATGACCACCAAGAGCAACAGAGTAAAATGGAAAAAAACAACATCTGAAACTGTTTAGTAAACCAAACAGCTCAGAAGCCATCATGACATATGATTCAGGTTTAGAAACTGATCCCACAACCCTAAAGGTAGAAACACATCAAGCGCACTGTCATTTCACAGCCACTCTGGTAAAAGGGAAATATCAGAAGAAAAAGCCCAGTAAATCACTTATAAACAGCAACATGCTGATGTCTTTGTGAGTTCTTCATCTTCCTTGTAATTTTCATTCACACAGATGGTTTGCAATACAAGTGCTTTTTACAGTCAATATTCAGAGAAGTGCCATTTCTCTTGCACTAATTATTTGCTCTGTATACATCTCTAAAAACATCACTGAATATTAACTTTTCATCAGCTAAGGTGTTTCAAAGAAGTACCTCAAGAGAATTGCAGAGTCCCAAAAAGTTGAATATAAAGGATCCTTTGCTTCCACAGAAAAAGATTTCAGGAACAAGTACCATTTTAAACAACATAATGTATATAAAAGAAAAGCAGACTATTTTAATGATTAAAGAACTATAGCAGATTCCTATTTTTGCAGCTTAATTAATAACAGGCTTTGGGTTTTCTCAAGAAATACAAGGAATAGCAGACATACTCTGTGGAAGTCACCTGTGTAATTGTTTCTGGCATCTATTACATTTTCCATTATAACTTTCATATTCTCTCAAACCATTTTTCTGTGTCAAGGGCGTCTTTCCTTTTCTAACTCACTGCAATTTCACAGCAGGATGCATTTAGCAGATGAGACTAATTTTATACTCTCTAAATTGTCATATTTATTTGGAGCACCATAAAGTGACCACTAGATATCTGGAACCTCATTCTCAATTACAATGTGTCCTACATTGATTTAAAAATTGATTTCAGTAAAGCTGGCAGCTAAATGAAGACCCCAATTAACTGATATATTTCAAATTGTATAAGGTACATGAAGGAAAAAGGGCCAGATTCAAGGCAGACATTGGAGGACACTAATAATTTCATTGTGAATAGAAATTATTATAATAAAACATATCACAGGTTTCATGATCAAAGCCACAGGGTAAATTATAGAGCAAATTAGTTCCCTAGTTGGCTGTCACTCACAGAAAGAAGATTTTTTTTAATAAATGTGGAAGACATTGGAGAGCCATGAGTCATTTACGTCACTGTTTGAATGCTTGCTGTTTAGACTGTTTAATACATTAATACATTATTTAAGTTACTTTTACAGTTACAAGAATTTTGGTCTTGTTGACTGAGGATACTGTGTCCTTTGCCTGTTGCAGAAATAGAATTCTGGTTTTTCAGAAGATTCCTATTCTCCTTCCAATGAATTCATACTTGTACGTCATCCCTGCCTGTGTGTGCTGGTGAAATCAAGTTAATTCAGTGGGAAAACTTTGCATTATGACAAACGGTCTAAACATTTCTTCTAATGAAAAGGGGTTGACTTGCAACTGCTCTGGAGTCCTATGTTCATCTAATTGTTGTACAGGATGAAGAAGTGATACCTGAAGCAGAATCAAAGGAAAATAGTCCCTTTAAAATCAAAGGCCATGACATAAAATATTGCTTTTCACTTCTTTACGCCACTGACCACATCCAAACGTGGTGCATCTCTCCGGTCTTATACAACCTGTGCAGAGACAGAAGAAGTGTAAATTTGAGTTATCAGGACAGCTGGCCTGATGAAGATTAAAACCAGAATCATAGAACCATAGAAGGACCTGGGCTGGTAGGGACCTTAAAGATCATATAGTTCCAACCCCTTCTGCCATGACCAGAGAGACGTTCCACTAGAACAGGTTATTTAAAGCCCATTCAACCCATCCTTGAACATTTCCAGGGGTAGAGCATCCACAGCTTCTCTGGGCAACCTGTTCCAGGGCCTCACTGCCCTCACAGTAAAGAATTTCTTCCTATTAGCTAATCTAAATCTTTCAGTTTAAAGTTGTTCCTTTTTTGTCCTATCACTGTACACCCTTCTAAATTGCCCCTCTCTAGCTTTCTTGCAGGCTCCCTTTAGATACTGGAATATGCTATAAGGTCTCTCCAAAGCCTTTTCTTATCCAGTCTGATAATCCCAACTCTCTCAGCCTGCTTTCACATGAGAGGTGTTCCAGTCCTCTGATCAGATTTGTGGCCCTCCTCTGGACTCACTCCAGCAGGTCCTCATCCTGGTTAGGTTGTGGACACCAGAGCATGATGCAGTACTTCAGGTGTGGTCTCACAAGAAGAGGGGCAGAATCACCTCCCTCAACCTGCTGGCCACATTGCTTTTGATGCAGCCCAGGATATGACTGGCTTTCTGGGCTACAAGTGCCCATTGACCTTGGCAGGTCATGTCCAGCCTCTCATCCACCAACACCCCCAAGTCCTTCTCCTCAAGGCTGCTCTCAATCATGTACAATCATGTTTCATGTACATATTTTGGTTACAAACCATGCTTCCAGGATCCCACTCTAGACAGCAAAAAATTTTGTGAGTGAGAGAGTAAAAAACAAAGCAAAAAGAATTTGATCATTCTATTTTACCTTATTTTTCAAGTGAATGGACATCGATGGTTTTTAGTGGGTTTATGGATATACTATGTGGATTTGTGTGCATATTTACGGAAGCTATGATTTTAATAGCTTCTCAAAAGTAAAAACCAGCCAATAATGGAAGAAGTCAATTGGCACTTCAGGCATAAAATCTTGCATTATTGTGTTAAGTTATTATGCATTTTACCAACTGAAAGGCTTTGTGCAAGTTTAGGAAGGGAGTGAAAAATAAAATTGAGCACAATAATGACCAAGATGAATGTAAGTTAAGGCTGAAATGGAAATATGGAATCACTACAATCACTTCTAGAACTGCCTGAAGACAAAAAGGAGCCTGTACTGCTTGCTGTGGAAGAGTAGAACAAATGCTCAGGTCCTTGAATAAGCACATTTGAGGGACATCTGTGTTCCTTACCACCTTGGTCAACACAGATCTATAGTACTGACTAGACCAGTATTCTTATTCAGGGGTCAGTCGTCTGCTTAAAATTTCCCAGGAGAAAACAACTGCTAACCTTAAAATTTGGAATTACTCTGTGATATTAAGATTCAAACATTGCAGATTATTGATTTAATGTTACTGTGACCTTGACTTGAGTACCATGTTTTTCTGTCTTTAATTAGCTGGGAAAGATTGCAGGATAGAGTGTAATAATTACTTGCCTAGATGCGTATTTGCTTGCTCATCTTCTTAACAAATTCATATAAAGCAGGTAGTTTAATCCATCAAATTACATCAGACAGCACCAAGGGCATAAGTAGCTACAGGTAGGAAATTTTTAAGGCACATAACTTTTTTTCCAAATCATGACATGAATTCCCTACGTTTCCAGGATTACTCAAGAAGTGGGTTGTGCTTACAAAATAATAACAAACCAGAAGAGAACATTGTACTTTTGAATTTAATTTAATTTAGATTTTTTCAAGTGTAGAAGGTATATGACTATTAATCTTATCATTTCCTCAGTACAGTTTCTTGTTGAACACCAACAAGTTTTAATCACTTATGCAGTGCTGTAGCTTTCACTGTGCCCATCTCTATCTACAGAAGGAATAGCACACTTTTACAATGAGACAATTCCCTGTAATTGTGATTATATGAAGCAGAGCTTAAAGAACATGCCAGCCAGGCCTGCCAAGAAAAATGAATGCAAATTATTTCTCTAGTTTAATGCCACAGATAACTTCCCTGCCTCTGTTCTTCTACATCTGGCCCTTATTGTGCATGCTTCTTGCCATCAGTAAAGAACTGGTAGATTTTGGTGGCTTTTCTTGGTGACAAACCCTCACTGAGGTGTTACTGAGCTCTCACTGCTGATTGTGCAGAGCTATGGTTTAGTGCCACTGGTCAATACCTAGTTAACAGGGAGGCAAGTCGTAACATACTGATGCAGCAATCTGTTATTACAGGAGTTTTAGAGTTAAGGTGCCTGGAAATTGTAGCAGAAAATGCTGATTAACTTAACTAGGAGACCTCATTCAAAGCACCTCAGGCACAGCAAACTAGGAAAAAAAAATCTTTACGTTTTCTGGGACAAGAAGGAATTTTCTGCCTCTCATTTTATGTCTATGACTTGGCTGAAAGTAAGTGTCCTTAATTACTTCCTAGGAGAGAGTATTTTCCAAATAAGAATGGGGAGGTGTCAGTTCTTCAATTATTGAACTTTTATCACACTATAAAGCAAGAATGAAGTAAGAGGCAAAACAACAAATCAGATATCAAGCACGAGAAGAAAAGGCCATTTCCAAAGCAGCACTAAAAATATTGCACTATATCTACCAGAGAATAGTTAGAAAAAATATAGGAGTCATAAGAGAATTTTGTGATGCTTTAGGAATTGTGAGCAGATTAAGCAGCAGAACTTCCTTGGTTTATGGGTATACATCCCATTAAATAGAAGCACAACTACACACTAAAATTGAAATCCATAAATCCATAAAATAAAATTTAATAGCCAGCAATACCAAATGTTGCCATTGTTCTCCAAGTACCAAAAGAGATTAAAGGCACATCAGGCTTTTTCTTTTTGTAAGCTATTTTCTAAGAGGTCTTTCTGTTAGTTCTAGACACACTTCAAAATTATAATGCATCAGTAAGAGTCATACTTCAAATATGAGTCATAACAGTGAGAGTCTGCTCACATGCACATAAACAATTTAATTCTATGGGTCAGCAACATAAATTCAGCCTTGTACATACCTGGAAGTAATCCCATCTTTGCCTGAGTGAGTTTGTTAGTGAGAGTCCAGGCAGTGCATTGTTTAATTTATCCAGTTTTCACTTGTCTTCAGGAAGCAACTAGTTGGCCTCTGCATGTCTTTCACATGACAACAGTGATTGCTTCATTATATAATTAAATGTCTCAGGGAAAACTGAGCCTTGAGTTGGTCTTAAATCTACCAGTCGGCAGAAGGAATTGAGCTGTGGCACTGGGGGTACATGTACTCGTTTAGTGACCACAAACACTCAGGGAAGGTAGAACATCTGTTCCCCATAACCTCAAGATAGAAAATATATCCAAACACCTTACCAAAAAAAAGCCACAAAAACACCAACAAGGCACTTGGAAAACAGGCATCTTATCCAAAAAATAGGATTTAAGGAAAACTGGCATACAAGATGCTTCATGCCAAAGATAAGGTAAAAAATGCACACCTGGTAGATTTCTGAAGGAATAAATAGAGAAGGTCCAGTTTTCAGGAATATGAGTATCAAGAATAATGGGCAAAAGACTTCTAACTTAGAAGATAACAGAATGTGCAAGTTCTGAGAGAAATAACGCTTATGAAGAAAGGACATAAGGACTTCTAGAAGTATAAAGGAGTGCACATATATCTGACTGATCTTACCACATGTATTCTCATGCAAGTGTTATAAACATGAAAGAGATTACAGTAAAGATTACTTCAGAATCTTACAGAACATCTGGCTCTAGCCAGGAAATTCACAAAATCCTCCAACCACACAGATAAAGTCAAAGAGGAAAATTATTCCAATGACATTTTTTCTTGTCTTGAGCAAAATTGTATGGGAAATTTTACTCATATTTTCAAATACTTTTAATAAAAATAATCCATATTTTCACCACATAACCTTTGCTGCCATTTTTACCAGTTCCATCTAAAAGTTTCATAGCATTTTTGGGTATCTATGATCTTTCATTTTCTGCCTCCTGTTCAGCAGACTACCAGCAAAATTGGAAATAATGCATACTGTTAAAAATTCTACATATAACAAGTAAAGACAGTGAGAATAAAATATAGTTTCAAGACCTGTCACAGAAGTGAAAATATACATTGCAACTTATTCACACAGTATTAGCAAAGCAATATCAGGAACAGAATGATGCTGTAGTACTTCATTCTGCACAAATCTTAACATTTACACATTCTCTGATTTCTACTGCATTATTTTGATTTTTATTTTGTTATGTTTTGGCAAGAAAAGACCTCAGACAGGCCCCCAATTCTACCAATTAAGAGAGCTCAAAGAACTTTAGAGCACGTGGAGAAAATCCCTCAGTGCTAACAGAGATACTGAAGCAGTTGACACTTCATGGTAGGTGGACCTGTGAGACCAAAATATTTTTGTCTTGACCTGTAAAACCAATGGAGGGAGAAAACACATTCTGTGCTTACATAGCTCCATATGTGGCTGCAAAGGGTTCTGCAAGGGGGGTTGTCTACGACCACTGCACATCCAAGGCAGGACTTGTGTTCCGAATGTAAACATTAATCACAAAATCAATGTCAATAAAACCCATGACCTCAGCAAACTGGTAGCACATTGCTCATCTGTGTCCAGCAATAACAGTTAGAAGTGTGGCTTTTTCATTGGGTTTTGGGTTTGTTTTTTCATATGTACATAAGAAACACTCTAAATCCGTCAGATATTCATGAGAACCAGCAAACTGTACTGCCATGAAAGATTTACTGGCTCAGAGAAGGAAATTTCATAAGCATTCACTAAGCTGACAAAACAGACTGTCTCATTAAAGATAGAGACACCTCACTAAGGACAATGAAACTGTGCGTACTCACATTGACAGTGATGGAAAATAACCATAACCACGGCCATTTTTTTCTGTTACCAGATATTGAGGGATGAGGAGGGTAAAAATAGGTAGGTGCAAACATAGATACTTATGAAATCCCTTCTACATTTTTACTGACTTTGACAACCATGACACGAAGCTAAAAGGTACATTTCCAAAAACAGTGTATTTTTTACAGTAGTACATAGTAAAGTGAAGGAAGATATATTCGTCAAGTGTCCTAGTACACTTTATAAACCAAATTCCTTCTTAACTCACAGAAAAATGTTTCATCCACCCCATTCAATGGTTACAGCATTTTGAGAGTACTTAAAATAGTTTTTAGCAGTCAAGAGGGTAAAACATTGAGTGAATTTTTCTCAAAGGTGAAAGAAGTCCCATCACCGAACATTTTTACAAACTAGTTCAACCAATATGTCAGGAACAGTTTAACATGTTTGATTCTGTCTTTGGGGAAGGGAAGAAGCAAGTGACTTCTTCACATCCTTTTCAGCACTACAGATCTATTATAGGCATGAAAATATAATTATGCAGCACCCAGGTGCATAGTTGCTTCTATAACAGAGAATAGAAAAGAAACTCAAGTCATGTTTCACTGACCAGACTGTCAGATTTTTTTTTTTTTTTAATGACAATGTAAAAATATGTGTCATCTCTAGCAATGAAAGAGTATGCTTCATTCCTCTCACACGTGTTACAGTGGAGGAGTGTCGCCGGGCTGGGATCCGTCTTGCAGCATGTTTCAGCTGGGCAGTTTCTTTCTGGAGTTTGTTTCTCCACTGTTACACATCCCAGCTGGAGTGACTTCAATGTCATGCCTGCCCCTGGCCCAAGGCCGGGGGAGTGGGGTCTGGCTCCCACATGGGGCCTGCTGCCTCCCTCCTACTCCATGGCTGCCAAATTATTTACTGCGACAACACCTTCTCTTCCGTTTTCTTAAATATGTCATTAGCAGAGATGTTACTAAAACTTTTGAATGGCTTTTTCTCTGGAAATACACCTGGGCCTGACCATTTCAGCCAGGGGGGCTGGTAACTCACGACAGGGAGCTTCCAAAAGCAATCTCGTTACACAGGAACTATCAACTATGACAATGATCTGGTTTCATCACTTCCTGAAACATTCATGAAAACACCTTTTTCTGTGCTAATTATTTCAGTGCCTCTGAAAGGGCTGCCCATCAGTTTAATAAATTTTAAGATAAAATATAAGAGCCTCTCAAATCATGTCCAATTACATTCTTGTTCAGCAAGAACATACCACAGGAGTACATCAAGACCAAATTCATGCTGTTCTGTTCTGACATTAGTTAAAAAAAAAAACCAAACAACCAACAAGCAAACAAACAAACAAACAAAAAATTAAAAAAAAAAAAAAAGGCAAAAAAAAACCACAATAAAAGAACTTTTTGACTGCACAAATGTTGAACTTGTTTAATTTTAAGGTGGGAAGAAAAATTTTGGTTGTTTCCTAATCTAACAGACTAACAAATGCCAGGGTACAGCCACAGGAGATCAAAAACAGTCACAGTAACACATTTTAGGAGCTACTTCCCCAGGAAAATGCTGGGATTTCCATTACAAAGTCTTTGAATCAAGACTGAATGTCACTCTAAATTGTAAACAATAGCTCAGTTGGAATTAGTGGCATGATTCGAGATAAATTGGGCTGCCACATTGATATACAAGAGGTCACTAGCCACTCATAATGGTCTGTCTGGTTCTAACATTAATGAACTGGCAATCGCAGAAAGCTCTACAAAACTGACAAATTCTTCCATTTCCAATGTCTCAGTGCCAGAACAAAGGAAACAGAGGGTGATGAACAACATTGGTAAATGGGATATTCAGACAACAATAGCTTAAAGAGAAAATCTCTGCCTTGAAAAGAGTTATGGTAGTGCAGTAACTTCCTTCTAAATGCCTGCTTCCAAGTGTTGCCTTCTGAAATGTCATTATTGTTCCTTAAAAATTGTGAGGTTTTTTTGCTATCCAGAGTACTTCTAAGATTTCAGCTGAAATTAACACAGGTTCTAATGTGGAAGGATGAGGATTATCTGTGCTGGCTTCAAGGAGTACAAAAAGACAAAGTATTCCTCACAAAGAAAGATAATCATACTCATAAATGAAAACTTGGGAAATTAATTGCTAAAAAAACTAAAAGCCTTCCTTAAAAATGTGTTATGAAATTTGATACTTCCCTTGTAGCTAGCAATTCTGGTTATTTCTCTTTGAAATACTGTCAGACAAATGTACGTAAAAGATTATATAATATTGCTACTAAAAGCGAAATGAGTTATTTTGTAATTGTAGATGTCACCACAAAATAAGTAATTTCATTTATTTCTTCACAGCTTACAATTTTTTATCAAGTAAAACCCTTAGCTTCTTTTTTTAAAATGCATGATCAAAGACTATGTACACAGTTCTAGAAGAGTCTGCAGTGGTCTGTGCCAACCAACAACAACATAGGGCCCAAATTTAAGTTACAACATTGATATGAAATGTACTATTACTGCAAAACAGAAGGGTTGAGTAAACCTGCAAGCTTATGTTGAGTATTATAAATACTTGCCTTAGGTCCAAATGGGGATATTAGAAGTTATATCTGTTTTGTGTAAACTATATGCAAATTATAAACTAAGTGAAAGAAAATTGTAATGAATATTGTTGCTTTTGAACACTGACAGTAAGGGCAGAGTCAACAAAAACAGGTACAGCTTTATAAGTACCTGCATTATTTCCCCTTCCTATAAACTATTCTTGGATGTGAAAAGCACATTCGTGTAATTGACATTGTGGGGTGTTTACTTAATAATTGGGAGAGGACATTGTGCAGATTGTAAGTAATAACTTTGGGCTTCCTACTCTATTCTTTTTTTTTTTTAATCTAATCTTTGTTATAATGTAACTGCTTCTTTTAGACACATCATCTGAGATGGTTCCTGCTGAATCTGAATCTATCAAGCTTTTAACCTTACTTTATAAATATAAAAATTGGTCAGAAAGCATCTGCTCTCTGTATCTCAATGACTTTAAAAAGTCATTCACACAGAAAATCGGTAATCTGACAGCTCCAGAAGACTGGTTTCAGTTCCCTAAAGGAAATAAATTGGTGTCTTGGTTACCTCTATCAGATAGTGAAAGATCCTCCCTGTGAAAAGACTGAATGAAGAAGAATGTTGACATAGATCAGGACATTTAGAGTTGTTATGAATATCAAGTGGTACTATGTGAAACACATATGACCTGGATGGGAGAGTCAGCACAGCTGAAACTAGAATTATAATGAATACAGATGTGGCACAGAATCTGCAAATCAGAACCAGGCCACTGAAAGGGAAGAAGTGGGAGAGATCGCTAAAATCAATAATGTGCACACCAGAAAAACACATCATGATGAAACAAAGAATAGCATGAGAACAAAAGGAGTTCATAACTTCTGAAAATTAATTACACTCTATTCCATCTTGATTCACAGGCTGTTCAGACACTGATTTACTGCTGATTTAAATTGGCTTTGGCTTAATGCCCTCTTTGAAGAACAGCACTGTGTAAACCTCAATTCTAAGAAAATTTTGAGTGTCTAATGATAAAATGATACTAGTATCACTAGGAATATCACTCAATTTAAAAAATGTTTTCAACAGCTAATCCCCCCAAATCCAATTATTCCAGCATTTATCAGACCTTGGTCCAGAAGTGGAAGATATTGCTGAACATGTAAGCACAGAAGAGATGTAACTTGCTTACCTTCTCTTCCCAGAATAAAACCTTTGTCACCTGCAGAAGAAAGTACTTTGACCTGGAAAATCTTAACTGAGAACATCAGTTCCTGAGACACAGAAATACAAATCCAAAGGAAAGGAAAAAACAACCCACAAAACACAATTCCTAAAGCCACAGAAAAGCTAGTTCCGTTACAAAGCAATTATAATGAAGAAGCCAAGATAATGTGGGGAGACAGATTTTAAAACAGTGTCTGTGGTTTACATGACACTCAATATGAAATTTGAAACAAGTATGTTATTAGAGCAAGATGTTAATCCAGCAAATGAAGGCAGAATAATTCAATTTTATAGACCTAGACTTTGTGGAAAAACAACATTTGTAACATTTGTACATTCACTAAGTGGCGCCATCAATTATTGAAAACATTCTCACAATTTGAACAAAATAGCAGTGCTTGTGACATATGACTACTGTATTGTAGAGACTTATTTATTTAATATTGAAATTCTGAAGCATTGTTTATTGTTTCATAATTTTTCAAAGATAGGGTTTAGGATAAGTCATCTTAAACTTACAGTCAGCAGAAAGAAGCTCATCACCTTTGTGTCTCATCTGAACAACTAGCCAGTGAGAAGTGCTAAATTACTTTTCTGTCTGTATGAAGAATGCTCATTCATTCAACAGTTTGAGAGGCAATAAAAGGCTCAATGGAGGCAAATATTTTTTTCCTGATACACAGTAGGTCACCAAACAGCAAACAGTCCCTCCTCAGTATATGTTAATAGCTAAGTCACACACGGAAGAGTACACCTTGTCTACCACAGGAACATTTCAACCTGCAAAATATAAAGAAATCCATAATTTCACAGAATTTTAAAAAATTCCTTCCTCTGAATAAGCAGAAGGGGAATATACTCTGGAGGAGAGAAAATGAGCAAGCAATTAACAATCATGGAGCTTTTAGGACAAGCTGAGAGAAAAACCGACAATGAAAGCTAACGCACCATTTGAAAAAGAACCATCAGGCCATGCCCTTATTTATGCAAATATCCCCAAAGCCAGATGTAGTCAAGTAAATCCCTACGGAAACAGGTGGGAGTGACCTGTGAGACCAAATCAAGCAAGATCTTTACTTCCATATTCCAAGGCTCAAAGTCTTTACTACCTTTATGTTTTCCATAGCCAGATCTTACAGTCCTCCAGTCTCTTATCTTTTGCTGGAAGAATCTAACCCAACTGCAACAATCCTCTTCTATGAAGACAAGGAGGTCCAAGGCAGAGGCACATCTCAAAACAACATAGGACAACCTATGGGAGAGGTACTGAAGCTGAAGGACTGGGATACACTCAGACGTAACCAGCTACATGTATTCAAAGAATGACAGTATTGTCCGAAACTCCACATTGGAAAGGTTTTCAGGAGTTAGGGAATTTATTTTTTTCTGGAAGCCAACAATAGCCAAGAAGGATCTCTAGCATGTAGTTCAGAGATAGATTGAACCTTAAGATGAAAACTCCTGAAGCTTAGTGTAACTGTAAGCAAACAATCCCCGAGTACCTTTGACATAAAATCTAAAGCAAAAATCAGATCATGGAGATTCTTAATTTTCTTGCCAGAAGTTTTTATATAACAGTATTTTAAAATTATATGCTATATGTTATTATTACTTTATAGTATTACATAATACTATTTATTATATTTATATTCTACGGAAGTTTTTTTAGAATACATTTCTGAAACTCTGAAGTAGTTAAATGGGGAGTACAGGATATGATCATTTAATCTGGACAAGGCACCAATGAAGTGATAGTATTTTGTAATGTCTTCTAAGGATGAACGTGGAGCCCTTGACAGACTGGTCAGAAATTTAAGGAAACTTCTACCAAAACAATGTAAGTAAACTAGTATCAAGGGCTTTATTAAAAATAGGAATAACAAATTGACTTACAGCTATCAGAAACAAACAAATCACAGGAAAAAAAACCAAAAAAAAAGGAAAAAACCTAGCAGCCTAGTAATTCTCAGGAACTGAAGATGGAAAATTCAATTCAGGTAAAAAATACCCAGCAAGAGACTAAAACTCACAGTGATGCAAGGATTCATAAATCAGGGCTGTCTAAAGCCACAGTGTTATCATAGGTAGGTTACAGGGCAAATCAGAACAGCATCAAGAGGTATACGCAGTGACCTAAAGCAGATTCTCACTTCAAGGAATTTGTTATTAGAAATATAACTTTATCAATAGCTGTTCTTCCCAGAGACAACCCTGACCTTTGCTAGGTGAAGGTCAATATATAAACCCGTTCCATCCTTATTAATTCTTCTTAAAGTGGAGCTCAAGGTATCACAATATCAGAGAAATTACTGTATCATATTAAACGTCAAAAATATAGAAAGAAAATGAAGGAATATTGAGACAAATGTCTCCTGCTGCTGAGTTTCACTTCAGGTGAATTCACAAGCTGACAGACAGAAATATTTATGCAATTTTGGTTTAGAGTACTATATCTGATGTGCATTGGGAGAACACACCACAAAAAGAATTTATCAGTAAACAGCAGGAGATACAGAAGTCATAAATCTCCTGTCCTTGGAGATAGACAAAAGGAAAGGAATTCTGAGGTTTTATCTTAAGACTATGTTGAGTACAGTGTCTGATAAAGCTCGAGGAGGCATAATACATGGAAGAACTGCTTCACACTCCTCTTCATAGTGTACAGTACCAAAAAGAATGGATAACTGGAGAAAAGGAAAGTCTGAGTCTCATTTTTATTTTCCAGCAAATTAACTCTTTGCATTTAATTTTACAAAATTAATGGAAAACTGAGCACTTGCATTTACGTACCACTAACAATTACCATTAAAAAAGTTACACTGAAGGATATCCATTCCTAAAAATGAAAGATCTGACAGCAAGCTTCATTGGGAATCTGAGGAATAACCCAATAAACAGAACAGAGAAGTACCAAAACAATTCTCAGAAAATTATGTCCAGTAACAGGAGACAAATCGTTCCAAAAGTGTTATACATCTCCCATCTTACCCCCATGCTGCTATCCCTTGGTATGTGAAAGAAATGTCAGAAGCAGAGCAACAAGGGATCCATTTCTTTGTTGTTGTTTTTTTAAGCTGTTCATAGCCTCTGCCAAATTAGAGTCAGTCAAGGAAAAATTAACATTCTGCTGTACAGTTGGAGTTGTGCCAGGGATGAAATACCTGAGCAGCAAGAACAAACTTGAGAATTAAAACACATCACTTTTCTGCTGCCAACCTTCCCCAACACCATCACAAACGTCTCTGTTCCTGAATTGTGTTAACAGCTGTCTACCTGTGAGAGGAACAGAAGAATGCAGGCAGTGAAGAGAATGCATTTTGAGGCAGTGCAGAATGCAGAGTAAAGGCAAGAACAGCAGGAATAAGTTTTTTTCTTTGCTTTCTGGTAACAAAGTGCTAAAAACTGATCAACTTTAAAATTGGGATTGTCATTGAATCACTTCCGTTTGTGACCTCAGCAGCCATAACTGGCTAAATATGTTATGTCTTGACAGAAATGGGAGTCTCACAAGAAAAGAAAAGAAAAAAGTAAAGCACGGCAGAAATCAGTGCCTGGAGCCCCTACTGAACCAAAGCCTCAGCATGATGTTAAAGAGATGCGGTATTGCAGGAGATACCATCTGTTGTGTTTAGATCCCAGAAGCTGAAGGCCTAGTTTGAGGCAAAACTTGCTCTAGCAAAAAACTTTTTTCCTCAGCCCTGAAAGCTAATCCCTTCTTGAGCCAAGACCCATATCTCTTCATCATATTCAGCCTTGTGTGCCTAGGTGGAATCACCTTTTAGACTAGGTCACTGTTGCCTTCAAAAATCGCAGCTATTGGCACATTACTGAGAGCTGATTAATCACTCCATGTGCCATGCAAAGCATAATTTTTTTGCATAAGTTATAACAGAAATGTCTAGAAGCTTTGTGCGGCAACAGAGTTCCGTGCTGTTCTCCTGCTCTCGTTTTGGTTGACTTGCAAGAAAACTGTAGGTGCTGTCTGGGATGCATCCCAAGGATAGTCACCCTTCATGTAAGAAGAAAAGTTTTCCAATCCAGCCTCAAAGTGAAGAAAAACAACTGAATACACTATAGACAATTAATGGGCAAAAGCCCTCTACCTCCATGTCACTGAATGCTAATCAACCTGACTTAGCTAGACAAAAAATTATCTGTGCTGGTAAAATGAAACTGTACAACGCTACACCAAAGAGACACAGAGGGAGAACTTGTGATCTCCTGAATTATTCCTCCTCCTCTTTCACTGACACCAAATACACTCATGTAAAGAAAATATATCCATAGGGTTCAACTATTTACCTACTTGAATATCACTATTGTATTTAGTCAGTTAAAAACAAAACAAAACAAAGAAACAAACAAAAGTCACAGGGTTTTTTTTTATTTTGGAGAATATCAAAATGTATAGTTCCCAAGGTGGGGTAAAACTTATCTCACACAGCTTGGAAGATGTAAGAGAAAATAAGATTTTCTGTTGAACTTTTCTTGAACTTAACCCTCTATGTCTAACATCCAGTCAAGATTTTTCCCCTTGTATAATAATTTTCTGCATTTAAAATTCAGCTGCTTGCCAAGTAACTAGCATCTGTTTAAACAAAAGGAAGAGATTAGTGGTGTCTACTGTCTGTGATAGGAAAGCAACCAAGCTTTGATAAAACTACGTTTCAAGTTTGCCTTTACTGTTTTCAAAAACTGCAGCTGTTCCCTTTAAAAAAAGACTTTTTTAAGCCTTAAGCTTCCTCACATGACCTTGAAGACTTACAAAGCTGCAAAATTGTTCCAGACGATTGCAAACTTTCTAAAGCAATGCAATTCAAAGTGTTCCCAGTGACTTCCTTTTTATGAACAGGCTCATTTAGCGTATGTTAGTTAAGTTCAAAGGCACTCCTCTGAGACGTAACGCTTTCTTCTAGAGGTAATATCATATACTTCCATGAAAAAACTAGAAGTTATAGGGTTTAACTAATTAACCCATCCAGAAATTCTTGTTAGGATGAGATCAAAGAGAGAAATCCATGACCCACTTGTAAAAGCAACAAAATGTCAGCACTTTAATATCCAGAGTTATTGTCCTACAATAAAAAAGTGAAATATAAAATGTTTACTTAAAAAAATTCATTGGTTCTTTAATCTCTTCCTTGAGATTTCTTTATAAGACAAAGTAGTAGATCATTGTCAATTACCTGAATTTAAAACTGATGATACTTTTCCTTTTTTTTTTCTTTTTCATGAGTTCCAGCAGTTCTTTCTTCTCTTAGCCAGAATGAAGAGTGACTTTCTAGAAAAAACTTTCTAGACTGAGGTAGCAAAAGTAGCTGTTCTTGCCGAGGTCAAAACAGTCCTAAGAACAAAAATTTTAGTTCCAATACTCAGAAAGACCCAGAAGATATTCTAATACTGTGAGATACTTTTACTTAACTAGAGAAGCAATGAAGTCCTGAATTTTCCTTCCCTTATTCTTAGTACTCATGTTATTAAGGAAAATTTCCTACTCAATAACTCTACTGATCACATAAGTGTCTAAACTTGGAGACAGGCAGAGAATGACTGTATTATTGTGGTATGCACTGACACAGATTTAAAAACACCATCAGTCTTCCATAACACTGTTTAGATCATAAGATGGCTAGATTTTATGTGATGCTTAATTCTTTAGTCTCTTTGTCAATATGTTATTTACTGGGACTATTCAGAAGTAGGAAAGCATGTGTTCAGAGCAAGATCTGTCTAAAGCTTAGAATGCTATTGGTTTTGCAAGGGTTTGTTATATTTTACTTAATGTTTTGCACAATCAGATCAAAAAAAATTGTCAGCAAGTAACAGTTTCTTGTTTTCCAGGGATCAACCTTTCCTTAGTTCCTAAACTCCTATGATAACAGAACTATTTGTGTCTCAAGTTGAGGATGTGAAGCATCGAGGCTGCTGAACAGAGGCAATTACCAACATCCAAAAATCATCAGGCAGACCAAAAAGCCCACAAGATTGACTTCAGAACTGTGATATTTAAAAATGATGGTTTGAGTTCTTCTCTGCCCTCTGGGATTGGACTCCACAGGCACTGCATCTTTCAGGTTTTCATCTAGAACAAGAAGGAAAAAAAACTGATTTGATTTTAAAAAATGAAAGTGCAAGCTCTTAGAGGTTCACAGAAGGGGGTTAGCACTCTACTCAGAGTGCTGAATATGGTCGGGCTCATGACCAACCCAAGATACTGGCATGGCTAATGCATTCACTTGAATTTTGAGCTCCAGGGAATGGTCCCAGAGAGCCTCACACAGCTATTAGATTTCACATGGAAAATATGGTGAAAATTATTATGTAAAAAGCTTATGCGGCTATGACAAGAAACACTTAGAACCTCTGAGTGTGGCTGCAGCTCAGAGAATCTTGCAAGGCACTAATTAACACATAACAGACTACAGTCTCACTGACACAGAAAAATGCAATCAGTTAGTAGTGATATACATCACTACTAACTACTAACTACTAAAGAACAGCTGAAAGATCTAATGAAAATGGAGATAAAAGGAGAGAACCAATGAAGATTATGGAAGATGAGTTAAAGCGTACAGAAAAAAAAAGATAAAAGCAGAAAAGCAGAATGAGTAATTGTTAACTACAGGGGCTGAAGGGTGTAAGAAAGTTTGTATTATCAGTTACAGAGAAGAAAACAAAACAGAGGAAAAGCTGAAAGACCAGCCCTGTGCATAGATAGGTGGGTGCCCCTTTGCTCAGATTAATGAGGTGTTGCATCAGTACAACTCAGAACACATTTTTGCCCCAAGACTGTAGCAGCTGCCTGACAGTGAAGATCTTATGACCTCTAGGAATTCCCAAAGTAAAGAGTGGAAACTTCTTTGCTTCAGTTTAAAAAAACATGGAATATATGCAGTACAAAAAAAAAAATCTTGGTTCACCAGAGCAATGAATGTCTTATTTTTCCATCTCCAATTCTTATTCGGCATGATTTCCATTGACAAGCTTATTAGCAGATGGTTGCTCACTGGCAATTTTTATTGAAAGTACAGGAGATGCAGTATCTGTAGGGAGAATAGATCAGTGATCATTCTGGGCCAAATGAAACAATGCCAAATTACATCTCCTAAATATGTGTGTCATCAATTGAAATACCTTATCATTATCCCTTAACAGTAACAAGTCAGATTTACAGCTTGTGTCTTTTCTGAAGTGTTCGGGAAAGAAATAACTTTTTTTCAAAAAATCTTCCCTTACTCCTTATGTAGCTCATGTAAGAGGCACTCAAAATTGCAGTCTCTGCATTTGGAGAGACATTATTTTCCTCTCAGTGTTCTTCTGAATAAGAATAAAAGTGAATGAAGAGATCTGGGTAAGAGCAAAAGCTGTCAACCACCAGAAAAAGCAACATGATAGGAAGGAGCAGGGAAGTCTCTCTGCTTAGTGATTACACCAAAACTTCCATAACCAGAGACCTTTATCAACAAGGAGGGCCTTCAATGCTGGAACCAGTATTGTTTTACATATTCATCAATGACTGGGATGAAAGAGTAGATGTCTCCTCAGCAAGTTTGCTGATGACGCAAAGCTGGGAGGAGGTTGCAAGGATGGCTGAGTATTATCTGTAGCCTGAGATATTTGCAGTGTCTGAAATCCAAGGGACTTCATCTGTTGTCCTAATAAAGTTCACCCTGATATCTAATCAAATTGCCTGTGCATAATTTAAATCAAATAATTCCTCCTCAGTTCTCAACAATTAATGAAAATAACAGGCAACCACTGTAAAATCTCTGTGAATTCATAGACATCTCTCAAATTTCCACTTTCTTGTCTGAAGATGTTTGTTTCTCTAGACTCTTCCCTCTTCGTCAATTATAATATCTAACTCTTCAGTCTCATAATTTGTACGTGTCTCTTTTAATCACAGAATTCCAGAATGGGTCAGGTTGGAAGGAATCACAGTGGATCATCTGGTCCAACCTCCCTGCCCAAGCAGGGCTATCCTAAAGCATATGGTACAGGATTTCATCCAGATGGTTCTTGAATATCTCCAGTGAGGGAGACTCCACAACCTCTCCAGACAATCTGTTCCCATGTGTGGTCACCCTCACAGGAAACTTATTGTTCATGTGGAACTTGCTGTGCATCAGTTTCTGCCCATTGCCATTGCCCATTGCCACTGAGCAGAGCCTGGATCCATGCTCTTCAGATAGTCCATCCTCCCTTCAGATAGTTATAGACATTGATGAGGTTTCCCTCTCAGTCATGTCTTCTCAAGGCTGAACAGGCACAGCTTCCTCAGCCTTTCCTCCTCAGAGAGATACTCCAGTCCCTGAACCATCTTTGTTGCCCTCTTCTGGACCCAATCCATGAAATTCATGTCTCTCTTATACTGAGGACCTCAGAATTGGACACAGATGTGTCTCACTACAGTTGAGGGGCAGGATCACCTCCCTTGACCTACTGGCAGTGCTCCTCCTAATGCACCCCTCGATACCATGGGCCTTATTGGACACCAGGGCACACTGCTGGCTTGTTGTCCACCAGGACCTCCAGATCCCTCTCCTCAGAGCTGCTTTCCAGCAGATGAGCATCTAGCCTGTACTGGTGCATGGGGTTATTCTTCCCCAGGTGCAGGACCCTGCATTTGTTGAATTTCAGAAAGTTCATCACCGCCCATCTCTCCTACCTGTCAAGGTCCTTCTGAAAGGCTGCACAGAACTCCTCCCAGCTTTGTGTCATCAGCGAACTTGCTGAGGAGACATCTACTCTTTCATCCCAGTCATTGATGAATATGTTAAACAATACTGGTTCCAGCATTGAACTTGGAGGACACCGCTAGTGACAGGCCTTCAACTAGAATCTGTGTGCTGCTGATTATGACCCACCTCACTGACAAAATCCACTGATCTCCCCTTGTTCGTCCAGGTACTTGTTTCATCTCAGAAGGAAATCAAGTTTTTCAAGCATGATTTATCAATCATTTCTTTTAAAAACATGCTTCCAAAAAATCAACAGTTCTCTTGAGGGTTCAATACATAGATCAGTACATTGTTACTGAGTGAAGAACTACTCTTTTTTTTTTTTTTAATATTATACCATAGTCGTATTAGCTTAATCTGAATTTCACTTACCAGCCGCCAACTCTGCTAACAATTCCTCCACTGGTGGAAGAATCATAGAATATTCTGAGTTGGAAGGGACCCATCAGGATAATAGAGTCCAACTCCTGGCCCTGTTCAGGACACTCCCAGAAATCACACCATGTGCCCAAGAGCTTCTTGAACTCACAAAGGCTTAGTGCTGTGACCACTTCTCTGGGTAGCCTGTTCCAATGTTCAACCAACCTCTGGGTGAAAAATCTTTCCCTCATATCTAGCCTAAACCTCCCATGGCTCAGTTTAATGCCATTTCCTCATGTCCTAGCACTGGTCATAAGAGGGAAGAGATCAGTATAGCACATTCATTTCTCTCCTGCAGATTCTTATATTTCTCTCCCAATTTGTTTATTCATTTTTATGACAACCTTCAACCACAGCTGCAGTGTAGAAGAATAGAGCCTAAACAGACCAAGGAATGATCCTCTCACCCCAGGTTAGATTTTCCAAGTCCAATGCCTTAAGTATAAGACAAGCTCAAAAGGCTCTCTCACATTAAGGGTTGTCTATCACGTGTACATATTACATTACCTGGTCTTCACTTAACCTTCTTGATCCCACAGGCCAAAATATGTCTGTGCAACCTTTAACATAGCAAGAAGCTGTCCTTGGTTTAAGCATCTAAAAGCCGTAGAAGCCCACCACCTTGTTTTACACAGAAGAGCAGGACATCTCATAGGCCACTGCATCACAAGGATCTTTCCTTGAGAACACAATATCCCACTGACACTCTCTGACTCATGCTCTTCACCTCTCTTCTGTGCCACACACATAAGCCAAAGACAAATGAAAGGTCCAGTCAAGAGGATTCTCCATAGTGGAAAATCAGTGCAGTCAGGCTGCACACTGTATCACTCACACCTTGCTAACACAACCTGCATCTCAGTCTTTCTCCCAGTTTTGTAGTTGCAGCACTCACTGCTTGTGCCTTGTGTGGACACCACTATTTTATTTGTTTATGAACACTGGGAGTAGCAGCTGAATAATATCAAATAGCTGCAATTGTTCCAATCATAATCTCTCTGTATGGGAACTGGGGATTATAAAAATGTATTGAACAACTGCTATAACTCAGCACTTGCTGACATACCACAGTCCTTCCCTATATAATTATGTTCCCTAGATCATGGGCCACAACAACTCATAACAAACTCCCATTTTAATGAATAGTAAAAATGCAGCTCTTTTCTAATTTTTATATTGAATTTACTGTACTAAGCACATGTGTGCCAAGAATAACTTCTGGCTGAACTATCTTACTCTAAAATTCTCATGAAAGACACCTAGTAACAGACAATATCTTTAAACAGAGATCAGCTATGTCATGCATGTGTATATATCTCTGTGTACAAATAAAATTTCTAGGTGCATGTTATACACATGGTTTCTTGCCTATTTCTGTCAATATTACTGGAGGGTGTCTTAGAATATTAGTTGCATGTTATTTGTTCATAACATTGATTTCCTGAATTCACATATCATATTGGCTCGACCACTGCAGAGTGCACTGATAATTTAGAAAATAACATTTATTTTTTTTTAATGAAAGGAAAATGTCCTACTACCCTTAGGATAAGAAGGTGCAAGGGTTCCATACCATCAATATTGTTCTTACAATTATTTTGGTATTTTAAAAACTTTTATGTTGCCTTCAAAATTTCATTCAACTCCTATAGTCCTGTGCAGATAACCTGTTCAAGGTCTTTGTATCATTTAAGCCTTACTAGAGTCCTCGAGGTAGTGGACAAAATGTAGTCCCTTCTGCAGTGTTTGTGAATTTTCCCTATCTAGTTATCATGACTAGCTTCTTGGGAAGCTCACTTCCCAGGCTGAGAATTATTTGGTCTAAAACGCTGTGTTATATCAGCTGTTGTGACCAGAGATGCGTAGGCCATCTCTGGATTCCAATTTAGACCCACACTAATCACCAGCACCTTTGCTGTCACCAGCCCTGCTCTTAGGTAGATTTTCTCTGGAGGAGGGTGAATGTGGTGAAATGTACTGGGTTTGTAGCTGCAAACAAAGGAATAAGAGAGAACTAACAATGAGCAAAATAGAGTCAGTTATGTAAATTTTGGATACTTGTCGTATCTACAAAGGTACTCATGGTCTCTCTAAATGCTGTAAGCCTCAACCACCTTTCACTGGCCTCAGCACCTAAAAAGTTTCAGCCTACCATAGAAGTCTCTTTTCAACCTATCTAAAAATTATTTTAGGGTGGGAGACACCAGAAGAAGGAGATACAATCATTATATGCATTCAGTATCCAAGGATGTCACTGGATTTTATACGAGGTTGGTGAAAGTTTCATTCAGCACAAATCACGCTTTTAGATATACTTGCAGATTGAATAGTAGTAGTAGTAGTAGTAGTGGCCAGACTTCGCGAACGAAGATCTGTGGAAGGTCTTTGTACGCCTTCCAGCCTGCGCATTGGATTTTATTTTAGGTGGGACACAGTGCGCGCAGAACTGAGCCCACCCTTTAATCCTGAGGTTCGTCTGCCGGGGCCAAGCGAGCTTGGACAGTGGCAGCGAGGTCCTCAGGACGTAGGTGGATCGCCTTACAAGGCTAACGGGCTCCGCCTACCCGGGGAGTTTCCCCGACCGGGAATCGAACCCGGGCCTCGGCAGTTACAGTGCCGTGTCCTTAACCACTAGACCACCAGGGGCTCCCTGCAGATTGAATAAGAATTTAAGAATTACACAGATGATTTTCAAACTGCATCTTTTCACGTCTGAATTTCTCAGATCTTACCAAATGCATTAATTTCAATATAAGTTCAAGGAAGATCTGGGGCATATGTGGTTTAATGCTTGGTATCAGAATGACTGTCAGTTCTCTAATTGCAGTTTGAAAGGTGTCAAACAGAATGGATAACATCGTTGTCTCACTTCCTCTGATACACTAACTCACTGACCTCCATGAAAGAGAAAATTAAAGAGTGTTTCCCTTTACTCTTTTTGTCTAGCCCAAATGTTTCCAAAGTGGTACAATGTATCTGATACTTGGTGATTCAAATCCAGGTAACTGTATTTCAGAAAAACTCAGACTCTCTTGAGCTGGTCGGGTTTAAAGGCCAAGGAGCTGCTCTAAACTGACATCATTTGCATTTGTGTGGTTGGAGAGGACTGTTTGCTGATTCAGGTGTTCTGAAACTCAAAAGTTCAAAGGTAAAGAAAATCTCTGTGCTGCATCCAATGAACCAATAATTTAGACACACAAGGTATTTGGTAGTAATATGTTTGGGAAGGAAGTGCTGATATTTTCCCTCTTTTTCCTTGCTGTAGATTTCAAGTTACTTTTCTGACATGACAGTAAATCTGCAGATAGAAAAGCATTGAAAATACATCACTACATGGAATGGAATTATTTTATTTCCAGTCACATGCAGTACTTTGAAGGTGAACTCTATTTCATTTTCTGATGGTACTCCTTTCTATTTTTGAAAGCTTTGTGAATGGGAGAACAAAGGGAAAGAATTTATTCTCTTTAGATGTAGTTAGAAAAAGGAAAATACAATGCAGTAAATGCAGACTAGATCCAACTAAATAGGTATTATTTTACAAGAAAAAAAGACATTTAATCTCCTGAAAGCAGTGTGAAGCCAACAAGTCTTGTAAAAAAACCTAGTAAGCAAAGCCTAGATTAAATGCTCTATTTAGCAAGTGTAATTCTAAATAATTCTTCTAGTGGTGTATTGGTGTAAAGAATTTTTAAAGAAACAAAGTACATAGATTATAGGCTTGACAAGGAACTCTAGTAGTTAAAACATAATTCTTCTGCTGTTTTGTGTACCCAAGTTATTTGATTTGAGTCATAATCTTGGTAAGCTCTTTAAAAAACTGTAGGCTAGTTTCCCCTGTAGTTCGGTTGGGAAGCTGGTCCAGAATTACTTTTCTCCCACAACAAAAAATAAATTCAATTAATTTCCATCTTAAATGCATTCATAGTCAGTTAATGACTTGTTTCTTTCTACAGTTGTCTCTTTTTTAATTTCTTGTATTAGGTAATTATTTTGCAGTTTAACTGGCTAATTACAACTTGTACTTTGTGAATTATAAATGGTTATAATTGTATAAAAGATTGAATTTAAATGTTATGGGAGAGCCTTGTGTCTTCTGTTGCTAGGTAACACTGAAAAATATTTAAACCCAAATATTAATATTTGCATTTGAGTCGGCAAGGACTGGATTTCACAAACTGCAATATTTGGTGTAGCAAACGTTAGTGCTACCCAGGGAGAAATCCCTTCCTTAATACGTAGGTTATGTATCCATTAATTCCTGCTGCGTCCCTCAAAAATGGAATTAAACTGCTGGTCAGTATTCGGTGTACCTTTGCCCAGGGATGTAGTCTCCTTGATTGAGTAAATTGATCTTAAGGGCTCCAGTGTCTGCAATGTCTTGGTTACTTTGTACTTTAACATTAATATTGCAGCTAGATAAATAGTAATAAATACAAACATTTAAGACTCCCAGCCACAGGCTTCAGCATTTCCTAGACTGTAATAAATAATTCTTGATGTTTCCTAGGGGTATGGAAGAGTCAGTTATTAAAGCCTGTCAAAAAGGAAATACTGTAAACCCCATAAGCACAAAATATTATCAATTCTAGCAGAGATATAATGATTCACTGGAGGAAGAATTTGTGCTTAAAGATTTTTGTGAGCATCTGTGTCAAGAATCAGGTGCTACAGGCATTTGCAAAATTTCTCATGTTATCTTAGAGACATGTCTGCACCTAATTTTTCTCCTGTCAAATCTTTCACCTTTCTTTTTCTCTACTTGCCCTTTCTTCTAACCTTGTAAGAATTGGCATCAAACTGTTTATCTTCTGCTTCAGAAAGCTGTATTCTCTTCTCGCCCAATAATCAAGTGGTCAGAATAGTCACCTATTTTAGAAATGTTGACTCTCACTTTTACCTGGAATGTGTAACTGAGGTCCTCTACTTCCCATGTTAGTGCAGCCTGAAGAATTCTTCAGAACTGCATAAAATAAGAAAAGCAGATGTGGAAACACCCTGCTTCAGAATATACTTCAATATGGAACATAAGAGGAGTTGAAAATCCTGAAGAGTAGGAACTAGGAGCCTACCTCCTACATCGTAGGAAAGATACACAAATGAAATGGAACATGTGGCAAAGGAGAGTGTAAACAAAAATGTTTGCTGCAAGTCCTGAGGGTTAAGATGCCCAAGTCAGCAGAGTAACACTCTTTTCCAGATCTAAGTATGCCACTCACGGCACCATTTTTCAAATATACTTGACATGACCCACCCTCCAGACTTTACTGGCCTCCCAAGTCCTACAGACAGGGGATCTCCTGGTCCCCAACAGCCTTCAGGTAAAGCCAAATCACTACCTCAATCACACTCTGTCCCTGAAGACAATTAAAAAATTCTTACACCTCTTCTTCCACCACAAAGTCATGACAAAGAAGCACCACCACCAAGCAGCAAGCTAAACATTCTCTTAACAGAGTAGCTGTTAGCCAAGTTAGCTGTGCTGATAAGCAATGGAGAATACCAGGCTATAAATCCTTTGCAAGTGAAAGGCTGAGAAAGGGCTAGGACACATTTTTCACACAGAAAAGTAAAGCAACTACTTTGGATGGTTTGAGATCCACTACGCTTTACTTGGTCAGTCTGCCCAACAGCATGTTTTTGCTTCAGCTCCAAAGGAAACTCCAATAAGAACCTTTACAACCTTTTCTTTGTACTTTCCTCTAGGAGATTCCTTAATCTCAGGTGTCACAAGAGCATTGCCCTCACAGCCTCCACAGCAATCATAGACTGGAGAGGAAATGTTCACAAGAGGAAGAGTTTCTCTTCTGGAATGACAGTAAGGATTCTCCCCCAGCTCTCACATTCAACAGTGCAGCATCTGCAGGGACTTCGTATAATTCCAAAGACCAGTGATACCAACTTTGATTGTAAAGAAATTGCAATGTGACACCAAAGAAGATATGACTGCATCATCATATGATATGGGACCTTCTGCAAAATGGATCTTTTCTGATATAGAACTTCAAACTCTGAGAAAAATATTTATATATCCACAGTTCCAAATGTGAGCATGGCTTTATCACCCAAGCCTACCAGAATCCACACTCAAACATAAAAACCATAACTCTGCAACTGATTAAAAGAAATCTAAATTTATAAGTAAGACAAAGCAGTTATGGTTTTTTTCCTTCTCAGAATATTTTCCTGAATATTTGTCCTACTTCAGAGTGAAAACCAGAGAATTCTGAATCTTGGTATCTTATGCACATCTAAAAAGAACGGCAAAAGCATTCAGGTATAACTCACTGGAGGATAGAGAGGTTATTTTCTGGTTTTCGTGAACAAGATACAAAACAAACCCACAAGAAGATGATTCATTCTGGTTCCAAGAACTGATTTTTTTTTCAATGCAGTTCACTAAGGGATTTAAGCTTATTTTTCATAGTGATGTACCTCTTTTGCCAGTGCTGATTAACACTGATTCTGATCCCAGTTCACCTCAGTTATATGGCCCTGCTGAGAGGCAATTTTAATGCTCCTCGTGAAGAAGATCATTGCTTTCTGTATGGAGGAGATGCAAAGAGTGAGGAATGGAAGAGATCTCATTGCATGGTTTTTAAATTTCTGTTATACTTAGGACTGAAAAAATCACTAGTTTCCCCTAAAAAAAAAAAAAAAAAGACCAAAACAGTTTTCTTAATATCTACACTTACCCTCTGACATCCAGAATTAATAAAACATTCCTGTAACCAATCACCCAATACAAAATCCAAAAAGCTTCTGATCTCTAAGAGTCATGCTAACCTTCGGAAAAAAACACAAACACAATTTTTTAAATAATTGAATTCTGACTCACAATAATAATATATACAATAGCTGCTACTAAAATATTATCATTTAACCTGTCATATAACTAATTGTATGGTGATGTAACTCTATTCCCTAGAGAATATTCAATCCACAGCCTTCAGCAGGTTAGTCTAGGTATAACTCAGATTTCACTTAGGCTTTAATTTGGGAGTTCATTGGATGCATATGGCTCAATTTAGCCCTCTCAGCAGGTGATTCTCACCCAAACAGTGGTTATGTCTGACATTTTTCTAGCCAATGCCAGTAATGTTGGAAGCTGAAATAATTTTAAAAGAATGCACTTAGGCAACAGATAATATATGATTAGACCATTATGTCAGAGTTGATTTCTTGGATGCTTTTACAACATGGTATCTGTTATCTCCTTTATTAGTGGTCAAATGTTTCTTAAAGGTTGCAGATGTTACCAGTGAGCAAATGCCCACTTTATGTTATATACTTCTGATTCAGCTTAAAAGCTCACTTTTACCTCTTTTTTGCTAAATATAAGGGGATAATGTGTATACACACTTTTTTGGAATCAGGTGCATGTGTTGTAGTATGTGATGTCTTTTTCTGACAATTTTCCTTGACAAAATATTTACAAGGAGTTGTGGCTCCTCTTCTGATGCTTGTGGAATTTTTCAGTATGAGACATATGACCTACTACCAGTAGTACCACGAACTAAATTCAACTTTGGGAACTGCTAATCAAGGTTTAATATACAACATTTTTTTAACACTTTCTACTTGCAAGGAGAGAAATTCTGTGAATAGTACTATCTCTAGTGTCTGGGAGCAGGATCACACATACCATGAGATTAGTACTTTCGTTAGCAGCAGTTTAACATATTTTGCCAACACAATGCCACCATTGCTAGCTTAGTTATTGTCTTTTTTTGTTTTGCACTGATTTAAAGACAAGCAAAAGGGCACATTGAATGGAATATTTACAGATTTAATTCTACAAAGTGTCATTCATAACACAACCTTTTTGTCAACAGGACTGTGATACAGATGTTTATACGGCTGAATGGTGGATTGATATTTAAAATTCTACTCTCAGTTGGACAGATATAGATGGATACATCAATTACTGCCAATAAGAATGCCAATAATAATTTATGAAGTGTTGTCATCCACTTGTCTATGTAATGGAGAAGTAAGATAGTCCAATTAGCGCAAAGCTGGCAGCACCTCAGAAGTTAATTAAAAATATTTTCCACAGTGTAATCTAATGATTTAAAATACACTTTATTTATCATGTGGTGTTTTTTTAAGTTTTCTTACTATTCAGGAAAAGTTTATATTCTAAATCAATGTCATCAATTTTCTTTTATGCCTATAGTTCACAAAAAAAGAATGCCCAGAATGTTGCTGTTTTGGGAGGGACACATGTACAAATTCTACAATGTAATTATTCTTTTACACTAACATAATAAACTTATTCCCATAAGTAATTATTTGTCCCTGAGGTCAGTGATATTTTTTTACATGAGAAGCATAACTCCAAAGTATTAAACAGTGAATAGGTTTCCTACCAATGGTTTCTGTATCTCTTTTGTGCTTAGCTTCAGCATATCTCTGTTAAAAAGAAAGTTTGGATTCAGTGTTTTTTCTATCCCAAACACTGAAGGACTCATATCATAATCTATCATCCAGAAAATACAAATGAATAAAGCAAGGTCTGTAAGTCCTTTTGCAAAAGTATGAATTGTTAACCATTTATCACTGAAAAGACAGGTAACACTGGGACATTAAAAGCTGAAATGGTTCAGAAACCTTTTAAAATAACACTTCTCCCTACAGCTGAGATTAACTGAGATTCCCATCTTCCCTCTAGTATTGTTAATTCTTTGAAGAAGAATCCATCATGTCATAATATGGCTACGTACTATAGCCAAAACAAGCCCAATTCTGATTTCAGCCTCTAAATAGCATCAAAATATAAAATTAAAATTTTTTTTAAAAAACCTCTTTTTCCTAAAATGAGAAATATATTCTTCCATGACATTAAAAAAAAAATGTATAATGCACATAGGTGAAAATTTGACTGCCGAGGGAAATACTGCATTAAGTTCTTGAAGGGTCGTGCATATGTATATAACTAAGAAATTACATTTCTTTTGAAGCAAAGTTCTTTGTGTTTTTTCCTAGCTCTCTTTCAACATCAGACCTGGTCACAAAAACGTCTTCCATATGAAACGATAAACAGACACATAATAAAATAATAATGCAAAGCAATGATTACGTTGAGTGCTTAAGATAAAAACACCTAAAATGTTTCAAGCTGTAGTCCTATCCACTGAAATATATCTTTCCAAGAGCAGTGATTCTCATAGCCAAGAAAAACATACAGATAAGACTTCTATAATCTCCATAATGGAAAGCTACTGGAGATTCCACTTCCCATATCAAAAGAATACAAGTGTCTAGTGTCTGTACAGAACCACTCTTTGGGTGGAGAAAACACCCGGGACACATCCTGACATTTCAATTTACCATCAGTAAAGACAAACTCAAACAATAACAAAAAATATTTCTGTTCTGACTTTCTCTTAATGTTTTGTTCGAAGGTTTTTGAGCAGCCTGTACAACTTCTTTGTTGGACATAATGATAAATTCTGCACTGACATATTTATTTTAATTTTTCCAGTAGGAAAAAACTGTACAATAAGATGAGGGTTGACCTCATCTTGCATATTTTGATTTTTTTTCATGGTTTTGTTGTGGTTTGGTTTTTTTTAATAACAAAGGAGCAAAATTTAGTGTAACATTCTCATGTACTTTCCAGATGAATTCCAGAATAGGCCAAGAAGAACTGAAGGAGCAACTCGAGAGGATTCATGCATTAGCTCTCTGCTCTTTGTCAGTAACTGGAATGCAAAAATTTTTGCTAAATGTGTAGCACAATAGATGTAGCAGTAGATTTTGCTACAGAAAACACTAAAATCCTTTTTATTTTGGATTAATAAAAAATAAGATCACTAACTACAGATAAATAAACCCTTACCATCTCTCATAAAATAGCACAGACGACGTATTGGAGAGCTCTAGCAAATGCAGCTGCTGTTTCTTCTGGTTAAAAGACCTGAGGAGGTCTCAAGGTAAGCATCTACTCTAATCTCCCAGGTCTCGTAGCTGAGTAGCCCAGAGCATTCAGAATTTTTATTATGACTGCCAGCAGCATCCACAATGGAATCTTTAGATGGAACAGCCATGCAAAGTACACAGCACTGACACAATGTGATCTTCTTATTTCATTCCACATTGAGTAAAACATATTTTAAAAAGATCTTTATCAAAATATCAAACCAGAAATTTAAACCTGTTATAAAAGGGAGAGTGCTGGAGAGACTGGCAAGAAAAGGGGACAAAGACTGTAGCAGATACTTGAAATGGTAACCAGGTGCTTGCGGATCTTCTTGCACATATTAGAAGGAGAAAGCACATATTAGAGCTCAGCAGAGCCACAAGACAATAGAAAGCAGCATGACATCTGTCTGTGACTTGTCAATGGGCATCAGCTTAAACAGGTAGAAAGACAAGAGAGAGACCAGTAGTAAAACCTCATTCGAAAGATATTAATGAGCTGGCAAGAGACACTCCAACGAGAAACCTATATGGAATACGGTACTACAGAACTGATGATGGTATAAAAACCCATATACAATTGAAAAGAAAGGAGTAAATTGAGGAACCATTGTGATTACACTTGCAGCATCACACAGGACTTGAAGATCCTTTACTTTCTTAGGTGTATTATGCTACATATGTGATACTAATGAATTTTGACATGGCTGCTGCAAGAGAGGAGCCCCAGAAAGGAGATACAAGGACTCCCAGAAACAATATCTCAACCTTGGTCATATTGATCATCACCATTGGTCTTCTCTGGCCTCCAATCGGGAGGCCTGGAGACACATTATCTATAACGCTGCTGCCTCCTTTGAGAACTCACACAGGATCACTCTCGAGGAGAAAAGACAACGCAGAAAGAATCGCATCCAGTCGGTACCACCTGGGGAGTCTCTCTGCTGTGCCTTCTGCAACCGGACTTGTCTGTCGCGCATTGGCCTTTTCAGCCATCAGTGCCTGTAGCAAGCGTGGGTAGAGCCCTTCGAAATCTTTGTTCATGAAGCCAAGCCATGATGATTGATGAGGGAATGAAAGGACAAAACAAGAAGCAAAGTGAGAAAAGTTTTTTCACTAGGCAGTAGACTAATTTAATGAATCTGTTGTGTGAAGGACCCTTTTAATTTACATTTATAAATAACATTTTTAACAAAGCAAAGACAATATTGTTCTCAGTGTTCCATGGTGTGCTCACATTAATACTAATATTCATGCTGCTCTTTCCCCTCACTGTGTTTGCCATCTGTCACCTTCTGTGAGAGAGCAGGTGAAATAAAATTAAGGAGATTCAGTTCCTTCAAAGCAATGACATTCAGGAGCTGCCAGGGGCTGAACACACAGGTGCTGCAGTAGAAATACCCTGAAAGGCAGAAGACAGAATAGAAAGGCACAGAAAATTTGCAAAGAAAAACAAGATACAGTGAGAAAGAGAAAAGCAAAAGTAAAATGGCCGTGCAGAATACAGTGTAAAGTACAACCCCAAATTTTCATACTCCAATGTCTAATGGTAAGTCTTGAATCTCTGTTTTTCACCCACAGGAATTTGGCTGACTTCATAAATTCCTCTACAACACCAAAGACAAGAAGTTTATAATACCATGAGAAATAAGGCTTATATCTATCCTGCAAAAAGTGCCAGCCCTGTATCACTCAAATAGGAAATATACCTTGATGAGGTTCCCTCTCAGTCATCTCTTTTCAAGGCTGAACAGGCCCAACTTCCTCAGCCTTTCCACCTGAGAGAGATGCTCCAGTCCCTTAATCATCTTTGTTGCCCTCTGCTGGACCCACTCCATGAGCTCCATGTCTCTCTTGTATTCAGGAGCTCAGAACTGGACATAGTACTCCAGGTGCTGCCTCATCAGGGCTGAGGAGCGCCTTCTTTGACCTGCTGGCAATGCTCTTCCTAATGCACCCCAGGATACCACTGGCCTTCTTGTCCATAAGGACACACTGCTGGCTCATGGATAGCTCGTTGTCCACCAGGACCTCCAGGTCCTTCTCCACAGAGCTGTTTTCCAGCAGATCAGCACTCAGTCTATAGTGGTGCTCTGGATTATTCCTCCCTGGGTGCAGAAACCTGCAATTTCTTTTGTTAAATTTCAGATGGTTCTTCTCTGCCCATCTCTGAGTAGAGCTTCCTGTGCAACTTCTTTCCCAGGCACCACATTCATGATACAGCCAGGAAGATTGTCCAAATGTTTAAATATCCTTTAGCCTTCAAATCATGGGAAATCACACAGATAGATGCCAGGCAACTGAAGCCACACTATGAGGTTTCTGATGTTTTTTATTAATCAAATTACATACATACTGTATGGATTTATATTTCTTTAATTGGCATCATTTAAGAAAGAGTTCCCAGTAAGGAATCCTCATGAAATGGAGAATTTTTGCTGGATATTCACCAGATTAGTAGTAGACTGACTGCTGTTTTACTGCAGAAAGTTGGCAAGAGGAGATGGACAAGAAGACAATGAACAAGATAATAACAAAATAAATGAAAATAAACGAAACCAGGGTGGATCTGGATAACTGAATTCCATTGACAGCAGGGAATACATTTGAACACAAAATATCTGCATAATAAGACACAAAATAGATGGCTCTATTCTGTCTCTGCAAGACTAGAACAAATTTTAGGAATCAGAATAAATGAGCTCCAACTCTGATGAAACCAGTTTACAGTTGTTACTATATAAACAGGGGAGGACTAAAGAGAAATAGCACAATGTTACATTTGTCTGTGCGTTTTGTAGGTTGGTTGTAACGCTGGTTAAGATTTTGTTTTCCATACTTTCAAACTGATGTTTGGAAATGAAGTAAGGCACAGAAAAGTATCCACCAATATATTTTAGGGTTGCAGAAAATATCTTACAATGAGAATCTTAAGGGGCTCATAATCGTTTAGCTTATCAAAATGGCAAAATGTTTTGACTACTATATAAAGATCTTCACAGGGAAAAAATACAGAGTAATAAAAACATTTATAATCTACAAAGACAAAAGTCAGATGAATCAGAATTCTTAATCACAATGGAGATACATCTGTGGAGACTGGCAGTGGATTCTCTAGAATGTCAGGTTCTAAGCTTGAGATTGGCACCCCTTCTGGGGAAGATAACTTTGGCTGAGTATTAACAGGAGCACTTATCAAATGTCAGAATTCAATGAGGATCAAAGGAGTCAAAGTGAAATTCAGTGGGCACATCAGGGATTAGACCAGATGACCCCCTTTTGTGAGCAGTTGCTTCTATAGCAGGTCCTGTGACCTCAGGTACTTTAAGGGGTCAAGGGAACTGGGGAGGTAGTTATAAATTGCTTTATTGTAGACTCTAATCATGTGGTGAGGAGAAGGGGAAGAGGGGGCAGAACACCAGAAGAATCTTATTGGTACACTTACTTCAGCTTTTCCAAGTGAACATTTTCACTTTGCAGCTTTAACATGAGGTAAAAATGGGGAAAATCTAATTGCTAGAAAGAGTGCTAGTTTTCATCTCCCTTAGCTATGCATTTCAAACCAGCTCTGTAAGACCAGCCTTGGAAGAAAATTAATGGTCTGATTATAAAGTACTGCAGTGTCTGAAGTAACAAACACATGACAGCTATTTAACCAATACCTGGGTAGCCAACCGGTAAGGGTGGCATTAATGATTTTGCAGAAAGTTAACTAAGTACATCTATCACTTTGTCATGTAGAGTAAAAGAAAGCATCAGTCAAAGAAAAAAGAGGGGAGCAGTCTATGCTTCCTTTTTTAGGTTCTGCTGAAATCTGCTTTAAGAATCAATACATCTGGAGCAGTGAACTGTACTCTGGTTTATTTAATGTAACAGGGGTAGAAAGGGAGGAGCAGGGCCAGCAACTGACCTGTTGAAGAAGCTTATTATGGGTCATCAAAACACCAGGGGTTTACTAAAAAGCTCTCCAGTGGTCATGCCCTAAAAATCTGCTCCAGGGGCTTAGTCATTCTAGTTATAGTCAACTGTTTTACCTTGTCCAGTGACAAACTTGGAAAGTGCTCTTGTTCACACACTGACTGCACTCTCACAGTCAGATATTTCTGATACCTTCCTAAGAAGGACCATGTTGAATTTGTCCCTCCTTGGGACAGATTCACAGCTGGAGTGAATGAGCACCTTCAACTATAACCTCAGTTTACAGGAGCTGGGGTTTAAACCAGATGATTTTTACAGCTTCTCACAGCAGTAAGCAAGCCCATATGCTTCCTCTCTGCTCCTTCCTCCCTTTGCCCATTCCTTTTCCACTTGCTAAGCATAACAGTTCCCACAATGGAGCCCCTACTACTTGAACAGCTTTTCTGGTCTTTCTTTATTCTTAAGATAACCTGTTAATTGCTGAAGCCTAATCTTTCCAATATGGCCGAGAAGCATTTTTAATCAAAACTGTAACTAAAGTTGGTTGAGATATTTTTGTTTTCAGCTGTGTTTTAAAAGGATTTTCTGCTTTTATGGCATTTTCTTTTTTCTGATTTTTGAAAAATCTCATTTTACACTTTTTAGATATTTTTTTTTAATTTTTCCTTACAGAAAAGAATTAAAAGTGGAAGAGAGAAGTAAAAGTTAAGAGTAAAACAAAAAGGATAATACCAGAAATGCACAGTATTGCATCTGAAAAAATTCTAAGTTAAAAAGAAATCTCCTCACTAATATTTGAAAAATAAATCTATCTCTTAAAAAAATAATTCAAAACTGAAAATCTTGGGAAAAATCTCATATTAAAAAGAAAGGTCAGTATTCTAATCCATATTCAGCTTAATTACAGTAGTAGAATATCACCAAAATCTGAAGAACAGTGGTCTACAAATATCAGCTACAGGTATATTTTAATGATTGTGCAACAAAGTAGATTTCATTTATCCAGATTTGAAAATAGAAGAAAGAAACATATTCCCACTATATCTTCCTAGAACTCAAGTCATCTTTTTTTGTTATTTTGTCAGCAGTTTCATCCTCCTTCCTTATAGTACCATATACCTCTTTAACTTGACAAACTCATTACTTTATAATGAATTAATTACTAAGGAAACAGCTTGTCAGTTTGAATGGCAGACAGGAACAAGTTGCTTTTGTACCAGAGGGCAGGCGTAGCACCTGACTACAGCCTGCTCAAATTAATAGCCTGAGAGTTTCACCCTTTAAAACTCTTGAGGTAAGCACTGTTGCCACCACAGCCTGAATCTGCTGTGTTCCCTATCAAGTGATTAGTAGGTATTCTGGTTCTTTGCCTTTCACCACCAGGAAAATCAGTTCCAAAGGGTTATATGGGAGGTCACACAGCACCGATGGGGATTCATTTTACAGTGTCCACTACCACAAATATTTTTGCTATGGAAATAAACAGATAGGAGAAAACCTACTATTAACTTCACTGTATCTCTAGAGCATCAGTGAATTTTGCATTAGTTACTCAACCTCTAGCAATTTGTTTAAAATACTGAAAATTAAGAAATGCTGCAGGAAGTGGCATATCCTTTGAGCTGTTAGGAGGCTATGCACTTAAGTTTAGTCCTGTATGTGAAGCCCACACAGGACATTCCAGCTGCAAGCTCAGGTTCCACTCCAGCAAAGCATATGAGCACAGGGCCCTTAAGTGACTCCAGTGTGATTATATTTGCTTGCTTATAGTTAAATGCACACTTAAACATTTTCTTGGTGAAGCGCTAAATTACTTCAAGGCAGCGATCCAATCCACACTGCTTGAGGCACTCTGAAAAGGAAAGAAATAATGCTGTTTCAAAATGCTCATTCAGCTTGTGCTGATTTTCTGTTCTCGTTGGGCCAGAGAGTAAGGGGCAATTACTGTCTCACATTAGTGCGATGGTGAGTCACCCTGTATCCCCAGGAGCACTGGAAAGCTGCCTCCAACACTGTGCAGCTGCCCTATTGCTGCACTGTCGTTACTGGGGAACACAAGCTGCTCTGCCATAGTAGCATTAAATGGCACTTCAGGCAATCTTTCAACAGGACTTTTCTTAAGCTTTCAGCTGCTGCTGTTGTTTTTTGACCTCCGCATGGCATGTAAGACACTTCACAAAGATACTTTTTAGACTTTTCTGTTAAGAGGGCTGAATTGTTTTCTCTAAAAACTCCAGGAATCTCAAGCCTGTTGTTTTAACACTCAGGCATCATAACAGGATCTCCCACCACATTTTGATTATGTCACTAATCATGAAATAGGATCATAGAATCATTAAGGTTGCAAAAGACCTTCAAGATCATTGAGTCCAACCTTTGACTGAACACCACATTGTCAAATAAACCATAGCTCTAAGTGCCATGGCCAGTCGTTTCTTGAACACTTTCAGGGATGGTGACTTCACCACTCCCCTGTGTAGCCTTTTCCAGTGCTTGATAATGCTTTTAGTGAATAAATTCTTCCTGATGTCCAGCCTGAATTTCCCCTGGTGCAGCTTGAGGCCATTTCCTCTTGTCTTATTGCTAGTTTCCTGGGAAAAGAGGACAACCCCAACCTGGCTACAACCTCCTTTCAGGTGGTTGTAGAGAGTGATAAGGTAACCCCTGAGCCTGCTTTTTTTCCAGGTTAAACAATCCCAGCTCCCTCAGCCAATTCTCATACAACTTACTCTCAAAACCCTTTACAAGCTTCATTTCTCTTCTGGACCCACTCCAGCACCTCAATATCCTTCTCACATGAAGGGACTAGGACGGGACACAGTACTTGAGGTAGAGCCTCACCAGGGCCAAGTACAGGGGAATAATCACTTTCCTGGTCCTGTTGGCCACACCATTTCTGATACAGGCCAGGATGCCATTGGCCTTGTTGGCCACATGGGCACACTGCTGGCTCATGTTCAGCTGCTGTCAACCAGTACGCCCAGGTCCTTTTCCCCTTGGCAGCTTTCTAGCCACTCCTCCCCTAGTCTGTATCATTGCCTGGAGTTGTTGTGACCAATGTGCAGAATCCAGCACTTTACCTTATTTAAGGTCGTAATGTCGGCCTTGTCCCACCTATCCAGCCTGTCCAGAAGGCTCTGCAGAGCCTTCCCACTCTCCAGCAGATCAACACTCCCACTCAATTTAGTGTCATCTGCAAACTTACTGAGGGTGCCCTCAACCCTCCCATCCAGATCACTGATAAAGATATTAAACAAGGCTGGCCTCAATACTGAGCCATTAGTGACCTGCCACCAAATGGATGTCGAACCATTTACCAGCACTCTCTGGGTCCCCCCTTCCAAATCAGGACAACTTTTCCAGGATACATCTGACCTAAAAGCATTAGGAAAATGTCACATGCCTGCTTTCTCCTCTTTTCCTGTTCAACCTAATTCCCTGCTCAAATAATTATGATTTCTCTCTCAATCACTCATAGAATGAAAGGGGTCGGTCCCTGACTGAGCCATGCATAAAATGTATGACACATCATCTTAAGCCTTTGGGTTGTAAACACTAGAGTCCAAATATTTTATACTAATCCATGCCCATAAGAAAGAGACAGACCATGTGAACTGTGGGTCCATGGAAGGATATTTGGAGAGGTATTTTAGCAAAACTCAAGTATCTGTTGCCTAAATTCTTCTTTGGCCCTGATCTACAATAAGGAAAAAAAAACACACAGGGTTGATTAAAAGGCACTTGAACTATGAAGACTGTTCTTACTGTGATCTTGTTGCCATCTGAGTTACTTTTTGCTTTCCCACTCATGGGCAGCCATTGCTTCAACACTTTGCTAGATTCCCCCACTCTGTATCATTCTTACCTACTTCCCAGAACCTATGTGAAGAAAAAATATTAAGAAGTGAGAAGTGCTGACATACTGAAATGGGAGAAGTTTTATAACTGACTTACATAAGACTAAAGGAGGGAAGTATTAGCTTACACTGAAGAAAATCAGAGTGGTTATTGACCTAGAAATGCTACATTCTCAGCAGCACCAAAGGCTCTAGGCTGTGTCCTGCAGCCCTGAACTTCCCATGCCTCCCCCCTCCTTTCATTACAAAACATGACATTGAATTAATTTTTCCCCTGCTACCAATAAAGCAAAAGTTATACCACTGGTTGTGAAATTTCTATAACTTTGGTTACCTACAAGAACAGTTCTTTTTTGCTTTGATAGGAAACAGTAAGCCAGGCAAGCTATTTAATGTCCTGAGTAAGTGCAGCTTCTACTAAGCACGCAGCTTTAGGTGTTCAGAAGTTGATATCTGCTGTCTTTGGAGAAATCACCCCCTCCCTGGGAGTATGCAAGGACATAATGTCCTGGTGTGTAAGAGCCCAAATATAAAAGAGAATAAAGCCCAGTGATATTTCTCTACCAAATTCAGGGAACAAAGGAAAAATAAAAGTAATACTAGCACACCTCATCCAGCTAGCCCACACTCTGCACAGACTACTAGAAAACCCATGGAGATTCAGATGCCCTGCCATGTTTCTTTTCTGAGGAAAAGCCTGTTATAAACAGACCTTCCTACCTTTCTGCACAGATCTTCAGAACAAAAAAGCATTTTCATCAGTGTCTTTTGTCTTTATGTCTTAAGAGTGGTATATTTCTTTTTCATTTTTTGTGAACACTGTATATTTAAAGACCTAACACATGCATCTTTAAGACATCCAAAATTTCTTGTGTAATCCAAAAGGGAAAATATACTGATCCAATCACTTTGGTACTGCATCACAGGGCACTGAAGAGAAAAGTCAATAAAAAGCATCAGAGCACAAAAAGGCAAGCTGTAATCAATATCTGATCTTGATATGGTCTGTCTGGTAAAGAAAAATCATTTAAGACTTAAATTTACTTCCTTGTGCACTCTGTTTAGACAGTAAAAAAATTGAGGGGCTAATTCCTTTATCCTGACTTCTTTCTACTCTTTTCCTTTTCTTTATCTGAGAAAAAAAAGCAAATATTTTTGATACTCGGTCAATTAACCTGGCAGAATCTGGCATGAGAACAGAAGTCAGGCTTCCATCTTCTGAAAGGCAAATGCTGTTATGCTCGTCACCTGCCTGCCAGCTATTCAAAACCAAAGAAAGTCACCACAATGAAAAATTGCTTGTTCTTTGATAAAAATCCCCCTCAAACTAGAATATCTTAGCAATTCCATCCTGATCCAAAGAAAACATTATAAATTAGCTACAACTATGTAAAAAATAATTTTAAAATATATTTTTTTAAAAAATTACCATTTCAGTGTTTATTCTTTTAATTAAGCAAACATTGTAATGCTTGGCTAAGTGCAAACCTGCCCGACAATTTCTTCCTAGAAATTCATCCTAACACAAGATAATCACGCTCTGAAAAAAATATATCACTCAGTGAGTCTAGATTTAACTTCAATAATGATCTTAAACTAGACACCTTGTTATCAAGCAGTAAGAAGTCATATAATTGCCAACAGAAATTTACTGAGAAATTATAGGCACATGCTTTGTTATGAATGGCTCTCTTTTACTGTGAATTGAAGTTTGACCCTGTTGTTAATACATCATTTAGTGACCGTAAAACTTCTCTTTACATTTATCACATATTTTAAATTTTACAGTGGCTTTTGTTAGAATTAATACATTTCTGCATTTTTAATGCATTTCTTTTTTGCCCTTCTAATTGTGCATAAACCCAGCTGTATGTACCCTTGTAGATGCTTTCAAGTGTCTTTCTACATATTTTAAAAATTTAAATTTCACTTAATCTTTAAACCATAGCTGTTTACTTTTTCAATCCATTGTACATTCATTTGCCACACTTTCTTACGAGTGACCAAAAAAAGATGTGAATATTTCATCCCATATATGAATATGTAGATTACAGTCATGTCAAACTGTTTTAATCTAAGTGTAAGGTGCTACACAATGGTTATCTGATAAATTTCTGAGTAGCTAATGAGAGTGTCCATCTTTCTGGGCATAAAGCTGAAATATTTCCAGTGAAGGCGAGAGGAATAATAAATAAAAACTTACCAATAGCAAAGAACATGCAGTGCTTTTTCCAGTGGGGCTTATCATGAGATTTTTTTCCCATGCTAAGGTTTCCAAGCTATTTTGGATATGTTAAAGTCACAAATAGCAAATAATTGGCAAAATACCAGACAAATAATATAACCCTCACAAAAAGTAACCAAATTATTTTTTTTGTTCTTTGCTCCCCCATTTGAGAAATATTTGCATTATACTTCAGCAGTCTGTAAATGACCAGTTGAGAAGGTCAAGTGATTTTTAAAAGTAAAGAAAGTGCAACATCAGGATATTTCAGCAGCATTCTTACACACAAAAACACATTGTTATCCTACAGATGCTGCTCAGCAATTCATTTGCCATAGTTGGACCCTGCCAGCACCCCTGCAGGTGTGTCACCACTCTACCACCTAGCTCAGAGAATTGGGAGGATTGAAAGCAAAGTATGCTAGTAAAAAGTAGAGCAAAAAGGGCCTTTTTCATGTCCATTACAACTTGCCATGTTGCCCTGACTAATGATTGTTGAACACTTGGTAAAGATGAAAACATATATGTTTTCAGACAAACAATACTGACCATATCAGAAAATTTTAACACCAACTTTACCAGAGCTTCCTTGTATTTTCAAATACATTTCCATCCTAATTTCCTTTTCCTCCATGGGGTTCTTCAGTTCTATTTTTTTCTGTCTAATTGTCAAACTCTGCTTGTTCACATGAAACTTGAAAGCTAATCAGAAAGTAACTACATTCTCTGAAATTAATGTGCATTGCCAGGAAACAAAACTCCACATTAAATGTAGAGTTACATTATATTCACAAAGATAAATATGCAAAAGTTAACAAACACCAGATTTGCAAGCTGCCTCTGAAGCCTTGTCTCAATTCCCCTGTGCATTATCAATGCTCTTTTAATTTCCTGAATGTGCATTATTTTTCCCATCAGATCTTGTTGTTTCTACTGATTCTCCTTAAATGTAACTAAAATTTTCCTCTCTGCTCTGGTCTTAATACCTTATTTGTAGGAATATATCTTCAACACAAGTACATCACCACTGTTCTCTTTACTTCTGAATTAAGGCATCACACATCACCAGAGACTACAGTCCACAAACCATTACCAAGTTCCTTTATGCTTGTAGACTGGCACATCATGTTGTCATTAATCTTACCTCATCACCCAAAATATTCCCTTTTGCTCCTTAAATATTTTAGTTGCTCAACTTTAAAACCTAGCACAGAAACAGATCATAACTACAAGACAGGGTCTCATAACTCTCTGCTCCATGGCATCATGCCCATATTGCTACCCTGAACTGAAACATAGGTCTCTGAGAACAGCATGTGTTAAGACTGACCCCACACCATCAGCCTGAGAAACAACCTAAGCCAGTATCTTGCTTCTAAAAGTGACTAAAAGTGGAAGGTTAGGAAAGAATGGAAGAGTAGTGTTGCTGCCTCACCACGCTCTCACATCTTCTGGCAACCTACAGCTCAGCTGCTGAGCTTCTCGTACGTGAATTTGTCCCAGTAGTTTTTGAAGTCATCCCAAGATGCTGGCGTCAACAGTTTCCTACAACAAAGTATTTCCACAGTTTAGTCATACATTTGGTGAAATATCACCTTTCTATCACTATTGTTTTGAACACAACTGACTTAATATCTATTAATGTTTTTGCTTCTTTATTTTTTCTAAGGAGAAACTGCATATGCAGCCATATTCATCTTGTCTGTGCTACTTACAATTAAAGATCTCTATCTTCTTCCTTGCCAATCTCAGTGAGTATTGTGGTCCTTTCCTATACTAAAGTTGTTCCATACCATTGATGACGTTCTCTTCGTTGTGCATTTTTTCAGCTCTAGTTCACTGAACTCAAGATTTGAGTGCTCCACAGTCATAGTTATTGCCTTCTTTTTTATTCTTTTAGTTCTTTTCTTGTAATTCCTTACATTCAGTTTGCACTTTTGTCTGCTATTGAAACCACAACTTGACACTTTTCATAGAGCCATAACTATTATTAGATCTCTTCATCATTCATTCCATAACCAATATTGTGAGATATTCCTGCACATATTTGTTGTCAGTTTATTACCTTGACTATCAGACTATCCCTTTTTCATGTTTTTTAAAAATACTCCCTATAGCACAGAACCTCATATGTAGTAGCAGGCCTCTACTGAGAAAACCAACCTTTACTTCTACCTTGTTTCCTATTCAACATTTACATGAGTTGCCATAATATAATGGTTGTATATTGCAGGTCATTATTGTGCCCAGGATGCCCTAAGTACACTCTTGTAACAGTATGTTAAGCACTATAGTATGTGAACCTTTATCCTTTCTAGTGAGTTGGTGGATGCTTGTTTCCTTTGCCATTACACATGATAGTCTAAAGTTCCACTTCCTGTGGCAGTGTGAAATGCCTGTGGATTTAGTATAATGTCCATTCTTCTTTCTTATTTTTATAGTTCTAGGAAAATAACTTCTATAAACTCATTCTGCTAATTTCACAGAAATTATGCCTTATATGACATTTGTTCCACTGTCTTACCAAAAAGAAGAGAGGGTTTAAAATATATATCCTTCTTTGTAGATGTCAAGTGCATGGCCCTTTAGGCTTAAATCAAGAAAAATTGTTATGCACTTTACTACCAGACTTCTTGTCCACTGTATTACAATTGGCAGCCTTTCCCTGGCACAAAAAATCAGAAGGAAAACATCTCCACCTACTGCATACTTACATCTCAAAGTCAACTGCCATTCACAATACATATTTTGCCTCAAAGTGTCAATATCAGTGCAGAAAAATAGTTTTGATATGCCAAGAAAAGGCCAAAGCCAAAATCTTAATACTAATGGAGCCTTCTACCAGAAACAAGGCTTTGAACCAGTTACCTTCTCTAGACTTTTCACTCAGTTATGTTCTGTTTAAAACTTCCTTTGTGAATATTTTTATGCATGATACAAGCTAAAAATTTCAAAAGCATTTATGTGACCTGAAAGACCAGTTCTCACTTTAAAAAATGAGTCATGCAAATGTCTAACCATCACTGACTTTCAGTGAAATGGTGGATTTTCAAATGCTTCTAAGTATGTTAACCTTTTGAAAAGGAGTTAAGTGGTTCTAAATTCTCTTCCACATCCCCTTTCAAAAACAATGGCAAGTCAAGCATATTATAGCCCTGGTCTCACTTATTCATGCACTAAGCATCATTGGGGAAGTAAAGTTGTCAAAACCAGTCCATCAACAATGGTAAATAAAGCTTTGCAGGACTGGTTCTATGTCATATTAGGTAGTTGCACAGTGTTAACATCCAGTGCAGATGCAGATAAAATTCTGGAGGCATAGAGAGATGTAGCTTTCTTGTAACTTTTCTTTCTTTATAAAAAAGTTAATTAAAGAAAATTGACATTATTCCTCTCAAATTATTTTTGTCAAGAAATTTTGCCTTCTGACAAAAAAACATTATATTGCTATAACCACAAGATGATGTCTTTAGGACCAAGATGTGACCCAATAGTGTTCTTAGTAAGTACCACTCCTCACTGAGTTATCTGGTTGAGAAGAAGTGGAGGTATAAAGCACACCATGGAAAATAACCTCTAAATCTTTTAACTATCTCATTGGAACAGATTGAAAGAAAATGTTTGATCGTTACACAACTGAGATGAATTTAAAACTTCAAAGAGAAAAGAGAAGGTTAAAATGGAGGGGGACAAAAAACAAACAATAAAAAATTAATAACATATACCAAAGCGCTTCAGTTGCACAACTTTCAAAAGGACATCAGAAGTTGGAGGAGAAAATTAATCTTATACTGTAGAATGTCATTTTATCATCGGTTGTTCTTTGTTAAAAGATGTGAATTTGTTCATTCTTGGGATTTCTTTAGTGTATTTGCTCATAGATATTATCAGTATATGGATTAACTCAGAAGTGTATGTGAATTAGAGTACACTTAAATATACCAAACATTCAGATTTCTTCTTCAGGTAGTTGAATTAATTTGACCCAAAAATAATTTATCATCAAGTCATGAGATTCTAACCAACAAAGCATCATTTTCCTAACATGTCTGCTTTCAAATTGTGCCTTTTAATAGCTGGCAACAGTACTACAATGGTCTTACCTATAGCCAGAATTTGCACCAGCAGCACATTGATAAAGTTAATGAATCTTAAAATGAGTAATAGATGTTTCAGTGATGTTTCAACAATTGATTATTAATTCTGAAACCAAAAGTGAATCCAAAGTGCTTAAAGGGTGTAAAAACCTGTATATCTAAAATACTAGTAGAAGCTAATTACCATTTATTAACTCTGGAAAATTTCAGTGTGCTGTTTATAGATGGCTTAAACAGTTATATTCAAATCATTTTGCATAGAAGACATCTTTCAAAAGAAAATCTTCATCCCAAAAAGGCTTGGGGTTGTGATTAGTTACTACTCAGAAAGCCCAGAACTATGGCTTTGCAACAGAGCACAATAAAGATTCAAAATCTCAGGATCTTTGTGAAAATCAGTATCATTCATCAAAGACACTTGTTTGCCAGCATCTATGCAAATTTTCTTGGGTTTGTAGGAAAGAAGTCCCTGGCTATGCTCTACATTAAAAACTCATTTTTCTTAAATCAAGCCTGTCTCAGTCTCCACAAACTTGACACAATGAAGAAGAAAAAAACCCTCTGCAATGCTTTACCTGGTGGAAAACTATGCAATGTACACCAAGTTAGAAGAGAAAGGCTAAAATGTACCTGCCTACTACATTGTTCAAGTGTTAACAGGGCAAGTGCCGATTAGCACCTCAGCATCTAGGTTTGCACCATCCAGAGATGGCTGGCAGGGATTTTTGGTGCTCTCTTTCATCTTCTCCTTCAGAAAGGACGGTTGGAATGAGCAAGTGTTCATACTGCCAAGGGAGACAACAACCAAATCTTTCTACCTACACAACCAAAAAGTGAGTATGAGGATATAGACACAGAAAGTGGAGCCATTTGGAAAGTCGTTTGAGCTCTGCCAACAAAAGTGTATCGCAGATATGAGCTATCTTTTTCTTTTTTTCCCCCAGTTTGACAAACAGGCAGCAAATATAAATTACCACTGCTTAGACTCAGAAATTATGCCCATGGGCATATGGAAGAAATTGTACTAACAATTTCTACGCGGTGTCACTCAGTTCTCAACCGTCTCCACTTCTCATTATTTGGCAAGTGAGAATCACAGCAGATACCAGTAACCAATTCAAGCAGAGATATACAGATAGAACAGCAGTCTCCCATCTGTCATTTTATGCTTCTTGAAAGTTAAAAAAAAAAAAAAGTCTTCAATTATAGCCTTAGAAAGCTTCATATTGAACAGTTAGTCTGCCTGGATAACACATGCTTTAAAAAACATCAGGGATACCCTGTAATTATGGAACTCTCAATGTAGTTCCTTGTGAAAAGCTGTGGGTTGCAACTGGTGGTTTAAAAACTTTGGAGAAACTCTCTGAGAATATTTGGACAAATGAAATCTGTTCAGTTCAGTGATGTTCATGACCCGTATTTGTTGCTTGTGAGCATGCGGACGGATGTTTTACTCATTGTAACATTTGGGAGAAGCTTACACATGCCAATGTGTATGCTTGCACATAAATCTGAATGCTAACATGAGGACACATTTGCAAGACAATCTGTTGCATTTTTCCCAGAGAGAAAACAGAAGCAATGAAAAATAATTTCAATGACCAAATATACAGCTTGAAGAGTATGTAAGAAATACCATTCAGGCAGAAACACTTTAGTTCTCAGAAGTTTAAAGACACAGTGCTCTCCAGTAGAAAACCCTGGTGTCTCATGTGCAGTAGCCAGTCATTACTACAGTGACAGAGCAGGGCAGCCAAGACTAAGGGTGAGAGAACACTGACAGACTGTGAAATAATCACCTACAGAGGAAAAGCAACAGTTTTGGAGAGTGTAAGATCTGAAAAGAAAAATAAAAATTCAACTCTGGATCCATAGTAGAGGAGATTCAACATTGCCAGCCTAGGCATTTAAACATCCAATCTTCCACTGGCTAAATAAAACACCATTTGTGTTCTCTAGGATGCAGTTTTAGATCCTCAGTTCCTTTCTTTGCCTGTGTCCCTACTGCAAGATTTCAAAAAACCCACAAAAGTAATGCAGATCTGGCATAAACATATGATTCCATGTTTCCATCAAATTACCCACAGCAGGCACCATGGGCAAGCCGTTGGTATTCTGCATTGTTTGCCACAGTTCATATTCACTGCAGGATGTGGGCAATGTTCCATCACAAAGATATTTGTGGTTGGCTTCTTGATAAGAATAAACTTACTTCTTCTTACTTTCTTCTGCTTCAGAAGAAAACATTGGACTATCTTTACATTGCTTAGATGTGCTTCATACCTCAACATGGCAAAAGATAACAGAAATACATCTTAGCATTTCCTAGGTAGTTTTGCAAGTTTCAATGAGCACAGGTCCACATCTGAGCCTCACAACAGTCTTTCCTGTGGCAATATGCCATACTTGGAACTGTTTCATGTTCAGCATGGGTTACCTACAGCTAGGTGGTCCATAGGCAGAGGTGGGGATGCATGTGCAATTCATTGTTTTGCTAAGTATTCTGTCATGATGTCAACATTCCCCCAGGAGAAATGATTTTTGCGACATCTCTGACCTGAGAGATACACTGCAAATGCAGAAGGCTTAGCACTGAAGGAAGTACTGAAGAATGAGAAACATTCATCGTTTCACCAGTGATCCCCAGATGACTACTAGTGAGAAATGCTGACCACCGTGAGGCCCCATGTTCCTCCTCCTTAGCTGGCCGATCATGAACTTTGCCTTCTTCCTCTTCACCAGCAGAAATTACTCAGTCTCATACAAAATAGTACCCCAGATCTTCACCCAGAGAATCCCCTAAGTAATTAGGGATTAGACTCGTGTAGTAGCTTAAAACAGAGCCTCCTCTATGAACAAAAAACTAGTCTTTGGCTTTCTTGTAGCTTCCTTTCAGATCCATAATCTTGTTTTGCAATTGTCAAACTCAGTAAGGTAACCAGATAGATACATCTGCTATGGTCAGTGGCATTGTCTCTCAAGTTTCCAGAGACACTCTGTCCCCATAACCACATCAAGTGTACTGCTCGAGCCCTCACTCTGTGAGAGTACTAAGCTGGGGAAATGTGACTGTTGCATTCATTTGTGGGGTGTTCTGACTCTGGGTCAGCCACCAGTGCTGCCTCTGGCACCTTAGCTGACTGATGGGCAGTAACGTGCTGTAGTTGAACAGGCATGAGTCAAGTTATTAGGTACTGAGACAGAAAGAAAATAAAAATTAAAATCCAACAAGCATTCAGATGAAAGACAGAGTCCCTTGGGCTTATACAAGGATGGCAGCACCTGGAATAAATCCAGAGCACTGAGCTTTGAAAGAGGGACTAGAAAAATATTGGTGATAAACCTCATGGTTTTATTATAAAAGATCTAGTCTTCAAAAGCAACAGGAACAGGCTATCTGATCTAGCCAGAAATTTTCAAAATTAATGTCTCCCCTTGAGAATTTGTGGAAAATCATGAGGTGTTATTTTCTCCTTTCCCTTCCAGATTTTTTGGTCTAATATAAAACACCCTTCAACCAGGTTAGATTGTTATAAGAGTCAGTGTAATGAACAGAGAGGCATAAACAGGAGCTAGTGAGGAGAGGAACACTTCAGAAGAGTGGACATCAGGGTCTTTTGTATGTTTAAGAGACCACACAGTTAACTGAAAAAAGCTCTGGTGTCCCAAACTAAGCTGAAGAAAGGTTTTGTGCCATTTGGTTGCAGGTTAGGAAAGAAAGGGTTTCTTTCCCTATAAAGATACACATGGGGAGTTGTTCATAAGCAATAAAAAAAGGATTTATCTGCCACCACAGTGCAGGAAGAAATCATTGTTTCTGATGGAAGAAGGGATACATGACTGGAATAAGAAACTGGGTTTTGTTCCTTTTTTCCAGTCCATTATTCTGTGCTCTTAAAGTCATATGACTCTGAGATAGGTCAAGTAATTACACAGATTGTGGAATAACCATACACAGCTTCCAACATCTCTTGGAAAATGAGACTGCGGGAGCCTAAATCAGCAAGAAATGGAGTCTTTTAACCTTCAGCTAAGGTCAGACTAGACAGAGCGTTCTGCACCAAAATTCCTAAAAAAACCTCTTTCCACTTCATTAGTATATCTCAGGAGACCAACTTAAGAAATCAATTATTTAAATTTCGTTATACCTATGATGAGACCTTCTATACACAAAATGTCCTTTTGGCCCTCGCAAGACAACTGAGCAGAACATTGTCTTGCTTGCTGAAGCCCAGCAAGTTTGGGAGACTGAACAGTGAATTTAGTGGCTAACACAATATTTCTGAACGTCAAGCTGGTTTTTGATACCTCTGTCTCTTAAAAACCTTTTATTCATGACAGCATCTCCTCTCAATTCAAGAAACCATCAACAAAATTTTCTAAAATACTTCAAGCATAAAAATAAAGTAGTGCTATATTTTTAATGCACTTAGAACTACAGCACATCTGACAAGTTTTATTTTCCTTTATACATAAACCATTCTGATTTGTATCTGTTATATTCAAAGTCTTCTATTAATCTCCTTTTCCTTATACTTTCAAGCTCTTTATTGTGTGCTAAAGGAAGATGAGGGCACAGTCTGTAAACCCCAAGATCATCATAAGTGCCTTTTTAAAACATAACCTTGGTATTTGGTATTCATCAGTACTGCACACTAATAGCTGCTTCTAAAAGCTAAAACATTTCATTCATGCCAAACAGGAAAATAATACAAAAGAAGTTTTACCAGACTTTCTTTGGGTTTCAAAAGTGGTTAGTCTCTCATTTAATCTTAGGACTAAATAATGTATTTATGATGAGATTTCCTAATTTTTTTTCACTCAATTCACCCAATCACTAATGTATTATAATAAATTTTATATAAATATCTTCAAAGCCAGGTACTTTGAAGAGACTTGTTTTGAGGGTGGTACTTGTAGCCTCATTCACTCTTTCTTTTCTTTTTTGTCTAGGTAAGGTTTATTCTAAGTTTACATACATTTATTTAATTTAAATAACACCTCTTTATTTTAAGTATAGAAAAAAAATTCCGTAAAAGCTAGTCTGCTACAAGCAGGCTACAAACTATGTTTATTGTATTTTTTTCTCTAAATTTCCTCACTTATAACACAATAGTTAATTATTTGCTTTTCTCTTTGTTGTCTATGTTCTGCCTTTTAGTTCTCTCTCTCCTAAGTGAAACATTTGTAATATAGCAGCAATGTCTGATGCAAAGTCAAACCCATGCTGAGTGGATTTGAGGCTAACCGAAACAAGTATGCTCAAAACAAGACTCTAGAAATAACACCTTCCTACACAATAGACCTCCTTTTCAGGTGTATTCAGACATAGCAGTGCAATTTAGCTATTACCTATAGGGTTTTACTGCTTTCCATTACTCATCTCACTGACAAGCTACTCATGAGCCTCTTCTCATGAACAGTTGTCATCTCTCTTGCAGATCCCCAAAATTGTGTGCCCCATGCAAGCCCCAGACACACCTGTACAAAGATGCTAGGAACAGAGTTTTCCCCAGGTATCCCTGAATGCATGGCTTGGGTTCATTCAGCAAGAGTGAAGAGGAAAGGAGCTAGTGCAATTCCCAGATCACTGGGTGGTAGTGGAGGGCAGCACCCAGAACATGTACATAGCAGATGTTCACTTATAAACCGAGAACATTTTACAAACAGACAAGGAAAATGCTTGGAAATAGCATCTGCATTTGTAAAGCTACTTGAACATTTTTTTTAATTTAACTCCTTCATCACTCAGCCAGTATGTAAAATACAGTGAGTTATCTGTACTCTGGCATTTTCTAATTCTTTATGTAGTGTCCTGCAGATACAACAATACTGATAGAATGCTCACTGATACAATAATGTATGTTGCCAATCTCATTTATTTTTTAATGGTTACCAATTTCAATAAAATCTGACAGATATACACAACACTTGAAAAAAATAATTCTGTTCCTCCAGGTTTCTTGGAAAAAAGCCACGTAGAGGAATGTGTCCTGCAACAAGACACCAGGTTCATGCAGAAGCTCTGGTGCTGCTGAACCCTAGGGACTACCCATGAGATAAAGTCAAGTTTCTAGAGAAGGTGAAGTTTCACAGACTTCCAGTCATCCATGCAACAGAAATTGTCACAAACTTATGGCCACAGAAGCGCTTTTTATTATCTCACAAATATTTTCATCACCTCTCCCAACATAAAAAAATGTGAATATTATAACATGCAGAAACAATTTTAAGCAGGAGTTAGTTTATTTGTCTTAATTTTATGCCCAAATTTCTGAATCATCAGGAAGAAGTCTGGCCACAAAACACAAAATACTGGCAGAGAAAAGAGCATTTAAACTTTATTGTAGGTCTACTACACAGCAGTATAGCATATCTGTGGTTAGGCTGCTATGAGAATACTGCACTTCGCTGCTTGCATATCTTTACACTTATTTAAGGGATAATCTTTATTTCTTATAGCTGTATTATACAATGCCATATACAGCTGCTGAGATTAATAACTGAAGTTAAATCAACTTCCAGAGCTGTATATAGAGAGCATACCACAGTGCCACTGAGGGAACCTAATAGTATTTTAAAGCAAACCACACATAGTAGGACACAGCAATATTTTTCTCCACTTGGCAGGGCCTGTGCTGATCTGTACTCTTTCTTGAGCTTTCTGGTAACTTACAGTATGCACTAGGTGATGGATAGGATGCACAAGACCTGAAGAAACACAAGGACTGGAAGGACTAAGTAAAGATGGCTGAAAAGTGAAAGCACATTAGCTAAAGCTCATTAGATTCCTGGATGGGTACTTTGCTTCTGAATGAGAGGGTCCACACTGAACTGACTGCACTTCCACTAATGTGGTTTTACATCACACGCTAACTTATTATGTCTTGACTGTACTGAACATGTGCCTTAAAACTCCAAATACTACCACAGTGAGGTGAAATCTCCAAAGAAATTAAGAAGGAGCTCCAAGTGTCAGATTGCAGGAGACAATGAGGACTTTAAGTGACAGTAAGATCTCTTGTTAAGGCTCCCAAGGCAAATCACTTCTAAACACCATCATAGCTCAACAGCAGTTGGCAGAAGTGACTGTAACCACCTGTTTGTCCCACCCTGTTATCTGCCCTTCATGCCACAGCAGAGTCTGCAGAACAGACAACATACAGCAAAACACAGCCCAGCATATTAATATAAAATTGAAGCAACCTAAGTTAATGTGCTGAGCTGTGTCTGCAGCTGCTGTGCCTGTAATTTCCAATTCCTATCAGAACAGCTGCAGAGGACTAAGGCTGTCTCTGTCACTACAAATGTGAGAAACCTGTCTCAGTCCACCTCAGCCCACAGGTCCACTACAGGACATTCACCCAGAGCCAGGCATGTGCAGTCTTCCCAACACTCGCAATAGGCAGTCCTACTCTCCATTCATTTTCATAAATATATTCAAATGACAAGCAAAACCCTGACTTGCTTGAAAGAGGAATGCTCTTCTTCAGAAGGGCACCCATTCCTGCCATCCTCATACTAATTTCCTGACATCCCACATGATGACTTTCAGTTGTGACAGCTTCGGAGGAGCATTAACAGCCTTTACACTCACACAGCCTATGTCTTTGGCTCTCCATTACGGGGATGATGAACTACAATGAGGATTGCACAATATGTGGTTTTCACCAAGAGCACAAGTTGTGAGGAAGTACCCTGTACCTCAGGAGATTTGGGTTTGTCAATTTTCCTGTTAAGAACTGATAGTTGTTTACTGAAAGCAGGGAAAGGGAAAAAAACAGCAACTACAACAACAACAAACCACAAAAAAATCCAGCCATGAAGTTCTTTGTAACTATTTTTTGTATTCTGTGAGCTATAATTAAACCTAAACCTCATCTTTCTAACAATGAGAAATCCCATTCCTATCTCCATTGAAACCACAAATATTGCCATTGACTTTAGCGGGTTTGAATTAGGTCCCCATGTCTACAAACAACTTTGAAAAATAACTCTGGTAGGTTTAAAACTGATACTATCTCATTCTTTCCCACATCCACATTCACCCATGAAAAAGAAAATTGTCTTATTTCTTCTCAACCTTCAGTTGTCCTTTAACCTATTAAACCTCTCTTGTAACAAAGTACTTTGTACAAACACATTTCTGAGCTGGAAGCATTCCTACAAAGACCTCCAGGATTTAGGGCACTTACAGGCTTTAGGAGACAAGTTTCAATCCTGTGAAGTTTTTAGGGTCCTTTAAAATATGAACACTGTCCTGATTCCTCTTTATTCAATTTATGCAAAATTAAATGCTTTCCTGGGATACAAACCTAGCAAAACTATTGCTTAGGTTCAGTTTCCATTAAGTGGAAGGTTCCATTAAGGTTCTTAAGGAACCTTAAGACCAGATGCAGAACCGGTAATAAATATTAATATGTCTCATTTTACAAGACCGTTTGTGTAATGATGTATTTTCAGCTTTGGACTTTGCATCAGAAAGGCTCGAATTTCCATTTAGGTTTATTTTATAAATTCTGTGAAAATATCATAATGAACATCCAAGATTCTTACACATTTAAAGAAATTGATTTGAAGAGGAAAAGTAGTTTATTGAAAATAATATTTTATATTATTTGAAAGAGTAACTTCGGAAAACATAGATATGAGGTGGTCACAATAAACTAGGGTGGTTATATTAATAAATCAATTGTGAGTTTAATAGTTCAGTAATCTATGAAACACTGCATGAACTTGTCTTGAAAAAGGAGTAAATCTCCTAAGTTAACGTGCAGAGTTATACATTCAACAGTTTCATTCTTCTTAACATTTAGCAGGGGTTTTTTTTATTTCATTATTCCTTTACAAATATAACTACTACAAATATAACAAATATACTACTATTCACTGAAATAAGTTTCTGCTTATCATTCTATCTACTTTACAAAGAAAAAGAAAATAATACAATAATTCTAATAATCTGGGTAACAGAGTAAAATCTACAAGGACACCAAAGAAGAGATTTAGGATAACCTCAAACCTGAAGAAGAAGTACATCTACACTCTGCCCTTCCATTTTTTCAGTGTAACAGACTGAGACATTGCTATCTCTCCATTAAACCTGTGAGAAGATTCTCTGAACACCTGATTTCTCTATGTGGTAATTGTCCCTGGGGAGGTTTGACCTGAGTTGGACACCAAATGCCCGCCAAAGCCATTCCATCACTCCCCTCCTTAGCTGGACAAGGGAGAGAAAAATGTGACAAAAAGCTCATGGGATAAGGGCAGAGAGCGATCACTCACTAATTACCAGCATGAGCAAAACAGATTCAACTTGGGGAAAATTAATTTAATTTGTTGCCAATCAAATCAGAGTAGAATAATGAGAAAATAAAAACTAAATCTTAAAACCCCTTCTTCCCACCTCTCCCTTCCTCCTGGGTTCAAGTGCATTTCCAATTTTCTCTATCTCCTCCTCCTGCCGAGCAGCACAAACTGACAACGGAATGGAGGCTGTAGTCAGTGTGTCCCACACTGTCACTGCTACTCCTTACTTCTCAGGGAAGTGACTTACCACATTCTTCCCTTGCTCCAGCATGGGGTACCTCCCACATGAGGCAGTCCTCCACAAACTTTTCCAATGTGGCTTCTTCCCACAGGTTGCAATTTTTCATGAGCTGCCCTGCCTGTGTCTCCCGTGGGGTCATATTTCCTGCCAGCCAACTTGTTCCAGCATGGGCTCCTCTTTCCATGGGTCCACAGGTCCTTTCAGGAACCTGCTCCAGTTCAGGCTTCCCATGGAGTCACATACTCCTTCAGACATCCCTCTTCTCCTGCATGGAGTCCTCCGCAGGCTGCAGGTGGGCCTCTTCCACCATGGACTTCTATGGCTTGCAGGGACGCAGCTGCCTCACCTTGGTTGGTACCATGGGCTGCAGGATAATCTCTGCTTTCACAATTGGACCACCTCCTCCCCCTCCTTTTTTGCTGACCTTGAAGTCTGCAGGGCTATTTCTCTCACTTTTCTCCACAACTGCAATTGCTCTTGTGCAGTAACTTTTTCCCCCTTCTTAAATATGTTATCCCCGAGGCACTACCACCATCATTGATGGGCTCAGCCTTGGCCAGCAGCAGGTCCATCTTGGAGCTGGCTGTCATTGGCTCTGTTGGACACAGGGGAAGCTTTTGTCATCTTTCTCAAAGAAGCAACCACTCTAGCCCTCCCCCACCAAACCTTGCATGCAAACTCAGTGTAGTCGATTTGCTAAAATGAAATGAAATACAATCCAGTTACACACCTGGGAGTATACAACTGTCCATGAAGTTGGCAGTAGCATATGTCAGTTACTCAAATTCACCTTGGAGTTTTGCACATGGATCCCATGGATGTCCTCCATCGTCAGGCTGCTTTGGTTTTACACTTGGAAATGAAAGCCATTCCAGAGGTGAAAATGAATGATTAAGGTCAAAGGGCACAGGTGAGATAAGGGAAATAATGTAGGGAGAGATGCTCATGTCTTGGCAACTTGTGTGTACATTATAGATAAAAATTGTTGTCCTTCAAGCATTTTGACGATATGGAACTGGATAGACATGCTGACTATCCAAATTAGAAAAGGAAATCTTTACGAAACTGAGGAGAGAAAAAAAAAGGGGAAGGGATTTTTTTAATCAATAAAACAGTCTTCCTGCTTGCATAAAGTGGACAAGGAATGCCTCTGCACTTATCAGCAGGCAGCATTTAAAAATGAGCTTCGGCTCTCATTGATGGGATTGTCTTTTTAAAAAACCAAACCCTGCCAGGAGCTCCTCTTCCCAGCAGGGTCAGGAGAAGCAAGGGTATACCACACTCAGCAAATCCAGTTGCTGATTGTGCCTCTGAATTGACACAACCTGCTTCTCACCCACAGAGTTGTCTGACTACATATGAGAAGCCCTTCTGCAGCAGCAGACGTAGTCAATGACAGTAACTCTTAGAGCCATTAGAGGCAGGAACTGAAAGAAATAATGCTAAACCTGAACACATAATGCAGTAGGGAGAGGCAGTGGGAACACTGAGACAAGTTACCAGACCTAAACTCCAAAACACTTACCAGCAGTCTCTGTTGGAAGGTCTCTCTACAAGAACAGCATGAACATTTCCTCAGCACTCTCCTGGAATATCAAGCATTGCTGCCCTCTGGAAATAAAAATCTGCTACAGTCTTTTTTTCCTAAGGGTTAAAATTATGTTCTAAGTCAAAAAAAAGTAAATGTTTATGGCTAATATTGCCAAATTGTGGAAATGAGTAATAAGCACCAGTCTCAAAAGCAACATCACAGATGATGTGATGAAAGCCTACAGATCAAATGGATCTTCTTCACTTGCAGTAAAAGTATATCTTTCTCTACTTCAGCTTATCTTTTATATGACAATCTGTGGCTCAAGATGCATTGAAGTCCAAAGACGGGTAGACTTACTAATGGAGAAGTTAGAAAGTGTATTAAAGACAATTTAAACTTGATTTATTTTTTTTACTTTATTTTGCTTTATTTTTTTATATTTTTTATGGTATAAAGAGGACAAAAATATGTGGTAGTCTTGACTAAACTAATTTAACTTCTAATGCAGCAAATGAAAATTTAAATCACTCATGCTTCTGTCACTATAGGGTTTATTTGTTCTGAATACTGTTATTTTTAAGTAGTATGGTGAACACAATTTAACAGCAAGAGGATTGGAGTAGTCTTTTATTTGCAAATCTTCAAAGCTAGAAGTATTTGCACACATGCAGTCTATGAAATACATTGTTATGTGATTTATTTTAGGTAATCATGAAAAAATATTGCTATAGTAGACTATGTTTAGAGCAAGCTCTAAAGTATTAGGCCAAAAATGTAACCTTACTTATAAAAAAATAAATCTGTGTTAATTAGAAGTATATTTTATCAAATCATAGTCTTGCAATGGATATATTATATTAAAAATTGATTATGTTTTCAGAATTATTTTTCTTCACAAATCAGCCACTTCTACTGAAATAAATCAAGAAATACCACAAGAGTGTCACATGTAACATTCCTCTGTCTCTGTAAGTAGGCATGGTAACATGGTAACATAAACTTTTGCAATAAAAAGTAGTCATTTTCTAATAATGATTCTAGATTCAAAAATCAGTTCTCAAAATGGTTAGGACTAGCAGTGGTATGGTATTTTGTTGGCTCCATCCAGTCATTTCACCTGCACTCATTAGCAGTAAGTAGAACTGACTCAGTCAGGTATTTAAAAACTGTATTTCTGTCTTTGATTTGGAGAGGAAGTGTCATTTTGCAATTTCATTCAATGTGCTTCTTTCAGACTAAGTGACTGCACTCTAAGCCTGCTGAAATTACCAAACTGCAAAGTGCTCTAAGCACTAATAAAATGCAATTTTAGGACAGTGTAGCTTCATAATTAGAAGATTTTTGCATCTTCTTTAACCTATGCTTTCCCTTTCTGCCTTTCTTATTTTGTGAGAGCCATTAAATAAATGACAGTACAAATGTCCTTTTAGGGCTTTTTAATGTGAATAATATACTGTTTTCCCATGTTCTTTCCATTATCTGTGTAGGAATAGATCAGTATGCTGTCATTACCCTGCCACTTCTTATCTCTAGATGTTTCCTTTACAACTACCTATATGTCAGAGATGAGTATCATATTAGTAAGTACCTCATCACAGAGATAATCAGCTTTTGCCTCTGATGCTGGAGCATGCAGCACTGATTTCTACATATGTACAGCATTACCATAAAGACATAGCAAAATATAGCTACTACCTCACAGAAAAGGCCCTGTGATTATCTGAAGATTAAGCTAGAAACAGTCAGGATGCCAACAACACCTTCCTCAGGAAAACATCACAGGATTTACTCAGCCTACCAACCTTCCCCCCAAGAAACTCCCGCAAATTGTTTAAGGAAAGCATATTCTGGGTTAAATAGATTACCATAAAAAATAGAAACACATTACAGGGTGTTTAATTTATCAGAAACTTTAAGGTAAATGCTGATCTAATGCCTATTGCCCAGGTAACAGGCAGCAGCCGGTATCATAGCAAATGGAGTTGAAGGAAGTTAAAGAAATGCTGTTCGTTGCTGAGACCAGGATTCCTCACACTTGTAAGGTCTTGCTTGTCTCTGCCTGCCCTCACACTACCTTAGCTATGCTGCAGAGTGCATTTGAGAATTGTGACTCCTGTCTGTGCCTCAGCTGTTTTTACGTCCCTTGTCAATTTGATCCTATGCGTTTGAGCACGGCATATTAGAGGAGTAATGTGGCAAAGTTTTCCTGCCTAGATATATGACGAAGATCATAAAACCCCACACATACATAGCTGCGTAGAGCAAATTTTTTAAAGCCTTTTCAATGCAATTTCACAAATATTTCTAACAGCAGAACTCTGGATTAAATTTAGAACTGTAAAACTTTCAAATTGCAGAACCAATGGAGACCAAATTCTCCCATACTCTTTTTGTTTTGTCAAGTGTGCATCTTCCAACAGGAACTAAACACACTGCCAAGCTCCCAAGCAGCTCTACTGTCCTGCCCTATACTGATGACTGAGTTGTAATGCAATTGTGTTAGTGGTAAAAGAGCAAGATAGAAGAAGTAAAGGTTACAATTGTCACATTAAACACACAGATTTACCTGTCATTGCACTCTGGAAGAACACAGAAAATGAGACACCAGTATAAGAGCTGCTTCATCAGCTGCCTTTCTCATAATAATAAGAAGAAACAGAGTCTTGTGATCTACAGGACAAATTCAAAAGTTTCAATAACACCATAAAGACAGCCTGACTGGCACTGTGCTATGTGAATTTCTGGGAGTGTGCTGGCAGCACAGTCTACTGCCATTTGCATTCAGCTCATATCCCACCTGCTGGCATCATGACTCTCTAACAAATATTTTGTCCTCTGACTTCCCTCATTCTGTTTACAAACCGTAAAGACCATTGTTAACACTGAAAATACAGTTGTTCTTAGTGCGTAGTATTGTTGTTTCCAGTGGCACACTCACCAACCAATTTACTCGTCAAACTTACCCAAAAGACAGAAAAAGTTTCATCTGTCTTTGAGATGACACCTGGAGAATATGTTATGAAGTACTGGCTCTTTACCCCTCTCCTGGACAGTTTTCCTTCACATCTTTCTGCTTCTTTCAATGACTTTTCATTCCTACACTCATTAAAAGTTACAGTTTCAAGATTTGTAGAAGACTTTAGAAGGCAAAAGATTAGCTGCATATTTTTTTAAAAACTCCTCCAACCTTGACACTTTTGGCACACTACTTATTTCCTGACTTCCTAAATGAAGTTGCACAAACATCAAAAGCATACAGTTATATTACCTTTTTCTGCAGGACATTTAATCCAGGAAATACTCCAGGAAGAACTACCTCCCAATCTACACTTCACTTCATTTGTTTAGAACTTGTCCAAATACACCTTCAGATCATTTAATCATGCAACATATTCACACCTTTAATTTGCACAGTCTACACAAGGTTTCAAAGCAATTTTTCACTACTTTGGTCTCAGAAAAATTCAGTCTGATCCTTGATGCCATGTTGGGTTTGCTGATTTTCTTTTTGAATACAGTTAGCCCACAACACTGCTAAACTGCCACTCGCTATTGGCAGAGTCTCATCAAAGGAGCATCTGTTCCCAGAAACTGGATTTACTTTTTAGTTAAGGGAAAAATATTCATATGGCTCTCCACTGATCATACAGAATTGTTATGTGAGTCAGTGATAATGGTCACTAAACTCCGAGTCTGGATATTTTCAAAAGTTGTGTTGTTCTTGCTTGTATTCACAAACTCTAACAAAAACTCAACAAGATGAAAAAAATTAATAATATATTGAAAAATTGGTGTTCCTTTCCTTCTGTCTTTCATCCAGTAATCTGCATAAAAAATGTAACAGAGTAATTAAAGTAGGAATTGTTGGAATGTGAGTTTTCTTAATAGTCTCCCATGTTGTTTGCATTTTTTCAGAGCAAAAGAAGGTGATGAAAGTATTTGGGATGTGGAAAATAGTGAGCTATATTACTACTTTACCAATTATAAATGCTGAATTTGATTATAAAAGCAATCAAATGCTGAAATATTTTCACACTAATGTCTCGTGTGTCAATAGCAGAGTTTAGACCACAGCATTATTCTGCTAATGTTCTAGTGACCTGTGTGAAACTATTCACACAGCACAACCAAAAATGGAGAGAAACATCACGTGAATGCACCATCCCTATTACACAGTTTATCATTACAGTGGAGCTGAACTAAGAGTTTGCTGCTGAAAGCAGGTTTTATTCTTCCTCTCTTAATAACTCTGTTTGTTCTTTTCTTTCTCAGATTTTCCCAATCACCCAGAAAATCCCTCCCAGACCACTGTCATGCTGGCATTAAAAATACTCTTTTTTATTTCCTTCCGTTGACTACATTTTTGCCAACCTAACATGTTCTAAATGTGTAATTAGATCCCGCCAATGCCTGCAAAAGAAAAGTGACACATGGCACATTCTAATTCAAGGAGAAGAGAAGAAAATTATATGTTAGTGATCAACAACAACAATATGTTAATTTAGACCAAATACTAATAGAAACCCACAGCCTTACATTTCCTAGAGTCTTCAATGAGATTGTCAATCTGCCATGCTCAGTGACCTGCATTACATATTCCTGATAGCTGCTGTCCCCCCAAGTTTATACTTTAAACAGACATAGCAAACAGCAAGAAGGAAGACAGAATATTCAAAACTCATCCAGCATTTCAACTCTAAGGTCAAGAGTGGGATTTGGCTTCTCAGATCAGCATCAAACTCTAAAGGCATTTTGATCTGAAACTTTCAAGGCCTTCTGGTGTAAGTTTTCCCATTACAGGAGGTCCTGGTAGTTTCTTAGTCTGATTTTACTCCATGGGCCTGCAGATTTTTGACTCAAGATCTAAAAGACTATATAAGCAAGGTCGAATCCCAAATACCGGTTTACATCAGTATTCTTACTCTTTCACTGTCCTGAACAGATTAGTATTAGCAAAAAGTTAATCACAATGGAATAATCCCAGCAAAGAAGAATTCCAGATGTCCATAAAAATAAATGTTGTTAAGAGTAGATCTGGTTCATAAAAACTTAAATCGAAAGGTAATCTTCAGTCATGGATCAGCCTGCTAAGACGCCCATACACAGAGTAATAAATTTAGGTACAGAAAAATAAGTGATGCTGGACAGATTTCCTATATCATTCTCTCTTCATAAGTTTTACATCAAGAAAAGTGGAATATTTAATCATAAAATATAAAAATGCTATAAATCCTCTAATATAAAGCATGTGCATGTCTATTCAGCCATTGTTAAGAATGGAAATTTCACAACACAATACAGAAGCTGCTCTCTTCTTACATAAACTTGTATGTAACAACTTGTATTTTGCCAGTGGGAAAGCGCAGAAGCCAACAGATATGTCTAAACCTAAAACAAAGGAGAAAAAAAACCTGCAAGGTGAACCCCTCCAAAATACTTGAACATGCTGGTACCAGCTCCAGGACACTTCTTCTAGACAAGTACACTAGAAGAATGTTGCATCATAGCTCAGTTGCGCACTTCATGAAGGTTTATTTAATTAAACAGGTTTATTGGCTAAAGGTCCAATTAAGAGCTTGGAGCTCAGCCTGACAGTTTTATAACATATTGGTATCCTTGACATATTCTGAAGAGAGAACGTTTATATCTACTTTGACTTATTTGAAAAACAATTGTACTTCTATTTTTTACCCCACATGCAGAACCAAATGCATGCAGCAGCTATGGACAGTGAAAACAAACCTAGCTCATCAACCCATGCTGAGCGCAGCAGTAACCCATCCACTGAGACCTTCATAATAATTACAGTACCAAACCAACCTAATGCTGCATCAGCAATCCTACTGCCTCACTAGTCACATAGTTACATTTAATTTCCAGCAACAGCCCTAACCCTTGATGCCACAACCTACAGCGTATCACTGTGCTGTAGCAATTTTGCAGTAGCCTGTCTAAAACCAAACTTGCTTAAGCCTCTGAACCCATAACCTCAGTGCTGAACAAGGAGCTCCCTCAGAACAGAATTGGGCATTCCTAGATGTCCCTTTTGGAAACAACCCTGAAAATAAACTATCTGTTCAAACTAAACAATTAAAATGTACACGTTCATGCCAGATGACAACCTAGCCTTCGTCTAGTCTCAGACAGACCAACAACATCTGCCAGACAGAATTTTGCATAACTGGAATTTCTAATATCACCACTTATAATGCCAAACCGTATAACAGTCATTATCTGAAAATGCCAACAGCAATTAATAATTAAGACTGGAAACCCAATAAAAACTTGTTTCAATTAGCAAAGTAACAAGAACTTCAGATAAGGGTTCTATACCAAATCAACCTGACTATCTAGACTTCTTTATTATTTTAGCTTTAGAAATAAACCTGAAAGCCCTGAAAATTGAAAGTTAAAATCTCAGTCTTAAATCTTTTCTTGCTTTTGACTGAATTTATCAGTCTTTGCTAGGTCTGAGAAACCACTACATTACTGTTTTAAAAAAATATACAACTACCCTTGAAGAATGAAAACATGAACTCTAAATGTCCATCAGACTCATTAAAAATATTGACTTTCTGGTCCACTGCCAGCAAAAAAGAGCAACATGAGCAAAACATGTACAATATTTTCAGAATAGTATTTCTGCTCTCCCTATTTTAAGCCCTTATAAAACCTCACAGCTTATGAATTTACTAGATGACCACCAAAAGAATATGAATCCTTTCAACTTGTTAAACAGATTCTTTTTTAAAAAAGGTCAGGAATAAAACTATAGTCATAGAATGGGTTTGAGGTAGGAAAAGCAGTTATTTCCTTCTTCTATGACATATTTGTATGTATTTGTCCATAACAACTTGCATGCAAATACTGAATCAGTATTATATTGTTTTTCTCTGCTGAGAGGAAAAAAGAAAAAAGTGCACATTTTCTCTCTAATTGGATTAATAGGTTCATGTTACTAAATTTGCTGTCAGCAATGCATTTCTGTCATAAAATAGTAAAGAGACCTGTAAAAACCTATTGTAAATAACCATAATTTTTTTCCATTTAGAAACACAAAGAAATCCATTTTGTCAATGTTAGATGAAAGTAAAATTCTCAACTACCATCTCCTTCAAAGTCCCTTTGCAATGTTTTTGACAAGTAAAAATAACTGTTGAGCATAATTTATTTAGGCATCTACCTCTTTGTTCTTTGTAAATTCCATATCAATAAACTGCAATTACAGTTCACATTGATACATCTTCAATGGAGAGTTTTATGAAGATTTATGCAACCAGTTAGGAGGATAGTTCATGTGACAGAAAGTCCTGGGGCACATCGTCTCAGTCATATGCCACTGTTCCTGACTTCTGACTAGATGGTTTCACTTCACAACACTGTTTTAATTCATTATAATTATTTAATTAAAAATCAAATTTTATTTCTTGCTCCAGCAAATCCATACAAGAAGCTGCAATAGACAGGCTCTGTGTATAATAGACAATTTTGCACTTGTCCAGGTACTCATGATCTGTGAATGCCAGAGATGCACAAATAGACTGAGTCTTACTTTCAGATCAATGAACAGTTCATGACACATTTTTATGCTGTTGATCAGCCATATTTCTATATTTGTTGTCATGGGGTTTGCTCTTTAAGGAGCTGAGTGTAGTCACAACATTTCAAAACTGCCTTCTGTTTCAAATTAAGAAGAAAAATCAAAAGAACAGAAGCATGAAGTAGCCAAAATTTCATTCTGCAACTAAATTTCTGTAACCTTCAAAAAAAGTAAGTCAATGCATTTTGGTGCAAAACCCCAGGGATGGGTGCAGATCGGTGGCAGTTCTTTTCAGTCTGCTCCTTGCAAAGCTGTATCCTTTCTTATCCCACTCCTCTGCCTGGGAAATCCTTTTCACTGTAACATTGGAGTAGTCGACTCCATCCGCACTGTGTGCACAGTCATGTGAAACCCACAGTTACCACATAATGAGCATCACAGAAGAAGGCACAGCCCATCAGGGAAGCCAGTCACCAGATAACATCAGGATGTCAAAGAAAAGTGCAACTGATAGACAGCTTTGCTTTACTAATTAAAAACATCCAACTGAAGTACACAGTTGAATTTGGATCAAACAAAGTGAAAACATCCATTTCTAATTCCATTAACTAAAACTGAAATTGAGGAACTGCATTTTTCATTGGAGAAATAAATGGAGAAAAAAAATTCTGGCCTGTTCTATCTCTTTATATCTCAACTATTCTACTTAATGTTCTGCTTACATTCCACTGTGGGATTTCTTGTAATCATATTCATCTCCTCTGAATTTGTGCTCTTAGTCCCAGCAACATTCTAAGGATAAGTTTTCAAAATTCATTGTTTAATGACCACATTTCATTATCTGGATTTTGGGGTTGCACTTCTAAGAATATCTCTGTCATAAGAAATTTTGCATTTTCATATTGTACTTGTTTGAGAATAATGGGCTTTTATTCACCAGTGCTGTCAATGCTTGAAGCCAAGCTTCCTTTTGCTGTTTCAGCACACGCTCTTCACTTTACCTCATTTTCAATTTACCTGATGTTGATATGAATTTAATCCTGAGGTTGCTGGTATTAACACCGGAAAACAGCTAAATAGACAACAAAAAACACAGCAAAGGAAAATCTGAAGAAATTGAGTGACTTGACTAGATTTCTGCATTATCTGCTTATTGCTTTTCTTCCTCATAGTCTTAAAGTTTGCAGTATATTTTTAGCATTTTTCACTGATATTTTTGAGATGCTGGATGGGGAATGAAAACACTGGAATTTATTGTCGCTCTTGAACCTAATAAAAACTCTAGAAAAAATCCCATGTATATTGCTCAATCTTCAAATCTTCTAGTGCATGACATTAAAACATTTTGTAGTATCTATGTTTTTGCAATGTCTTGGGGACATCATAGAAGACCCTCATGAAACCAATCCATTCTGCTGTTGCCTGCAGATAAAAGTAGAGTGAAATCAACATAGGACAAAAACAACAAACAGCCGCGAATAAGAAAAAACAATGTGAAAATTGGCTACTTTCACCGTCCTAAACTTTACATCTTGCATTTCAAAAATAATTTAGCAAGACTCCACCGGATCCAAAACACGGGGCCAGTTTAGAGAACACTTGCTCCCTACCCTGCCCAAATTTCAATTTCTGGAAACAGAAAGAAATCCAAAGCTGAATTTCCTTAATACCTTTTCCAGTTGAAACAGGGATGCAGATGAAGTTGCTCAAAAGCAGCAGAAAAATGAACTGGAGGGAGAAATAAGATAGTAATCCAGTTGGATGAAGGAAACAAGATAATTTGATGAAAGCTTCAAACAGTACCTTAAACCCTAAAAAGACTGGTTTACAATAGCTAGAACTTTAGATATTGCTTGTCACTGTGGTACCAGTTTAACATCAGAGTCTTGTTGCTTCACAGATTTTTATTCTCAGCACCCATTTAAACAACTGGCCATACCACTCCATTACTTAAAATCTGTCCCTTCCCTGCTTTCTTAGCTCTTGTCATGAAAAAAACCAAGAGTATAGCATCAAAAAGAAATGCTCACCATATTACCCACTTCCATAAAACAGCCTGGAGCCACTTCTTTTACTGCTAATAGAATAATACCACATTGTGTGATTTTGAAGGGGACAAACACTATTTGAAGTGAATAAACACTAATTGCAAGCATGGGAAGGATTTGGTTCACTAAAAATATCATAGCTTTTCAGGTTGAATGAGTCAGAGGAATGTATGTACTCACACCACCTTAACTAAGGTCATGCTATTTCCGGCAGTTTTTGCACCATCTTGTAGAGCACAATATTCCATTCCCAGGTTAGTCTGCAGTCAATCATTTTAACTTTTTCCCGATGTTAACTTTCACTTTTTGAAACCCACTGAAAGATTTCTTAAACAAGTACCTGAGTAATCGTAACAAACTGTATGTTAGATCCTAAGGGCAGCCAAAGACAATACAGCAGAGTTGTCTGAAAAGTTACTAGATTCTATAGTCTGCACAGTTGGATGGCTGAAACCTGCAGATCATGCTAATTAAAAGGGGGAAAGGAAGAGGTTGAGAAATAAGCGTACTACTAACAAATTTTAAGTTTGAACATACTAGGTTTTTCTAACTAGAGAGAAGCTAAGGTAAAATAAATTGAAAAAAATACTTGTTTAATATATTTATGTCAAAAGGATGTATTTTCTCAACTACATTTAAAGGATTTTTTGTTTCTCAATGCTATATTTTATTTTCCATAAACTGCCAGGTAATGCTTAAGGGGCCAGACTAGAGTCTGTGCAACACTCCAGAGTCTTGTTTTGAGGATTTTAAATCAACACTTAGGGTTCCTTCTAACTCTCCTTACAAAAAAGAGTTTCATCTAACAAAGAATGCTTCAGTGGTGTCAAGACTCACTACTACACTTGCAGGGGGTGGTAACCACAAGATGTCGTGTTTACTTTCCTCCTTGGTCTAATTAATGTGTTTCCATTTCCCATTACTCTTTTTCCTCACATCAAATCATTTTCATCATTATGAAAGAGTAGGCAGGGGAGAATCTCACTGCTGAAGCATAAGATCTCAAGATCTTCTTTCTTTGCTTGTTTTTTGACGTACGTACCTGTGAAGCTCTCATTTTCATAACCTTGGTAAGGAAAAATCTTGCATCCTCCCCACAAATGAACAGAAAAGATGCAGTGTTGCATAGCAATCTCATTAAACTCATACCCTAACACATTTCACTAAAATTCAGCCCAGATGCATCTCTGGTGTACAGAGCCAGGAACAATGTATGTAATCCAGCATTTGGATGCTTGGTTCAATTTTGGGGTACCCACTAGATAAAAGACATGATAAAAACAGGGGAAGCTCAGCAGAGGGTCATCAGGATGGTCCAGACTCTGAGGAGAAGCTGAGGAATTTGGGTTTCATCAACTCAGAGAAGGGAAGGGTTGGGAGAGTCATAACAGCAACCCCCAGTAACTATGAGGAGGGTATAAAGATGACACAGCCAGGCAATTCTGAGTCTTTGATCTTTTACTTCTGTCATTGGATTCCCAGCTTTCATTGGTTTCTGCTGACCACATTTCCTTTTTCACAGCAGGACGTAGCCATTACTTTCAAATTACAATTCCTTGTACTCTATGACCATTTATCCTCTCCTAACTTCATTTATTTTTGTAGAAAACTGTGTCACTACAGCAATACAGTAGTAAAGTATTCAGAAGAGGACACATGAATAGACTTATCCAAAAGAGCACCAATAAAAGAAAGTACTGAGGGTACTATATCTTGCAATAAATTTGAATACTTATCCACCTTTTCTGATGTAAACAGATATGTTAACAACCAAAACAACATTGAAGTCATTGTAAATTAAAACAGAATGATAGTGGATGGCATTGTCTGTTACAATCCAGGAATCTGGATGCAAAAACCTAAGGGAAAAACCTAAGGGAAAAACCTAAGGTCAAGTTAAATAATATTTCTTCTAACAATAAACTGATTCCAGCTATAATACTCTCTTCTAGGGAAATGCAGCTTTCAGTAGCACGCTATCCAGAGAGAAACTGTCATTATTTCCCTTTCTTGGTTACTAAACAGTAATTTGCCACTAGAAAGGCACAACCGGCTCACCCAAGCCAGCAATTTGTCACAAAGCATCACAGACATTCTTACTAGCTATCAGCACGTAGCCCATTGATTTCATTACTTACAGAAGGGAGACCCTATCAAGGGTAAGGAAAATCCAAGAAAATTCCGTGTGTCAGACATTGTCTGGGACTGAGCAACTCCCAATAGTGCCATCTTGAAATCAATCCACGTTTTCTTGCTCTCATATATTACAAAGTGGCATGACATGACTGACTTGAGTCAATAGTGGATTCTAAGAACATGCCATTATGAGGTCATTCATCACTGGATGTAATCTGAAGAGAAACCCTCCTGTGAACCAATATTTTGTCACCTTCAACCCCCAGAAAAATTCCTATTCGTGGCAAAAATGGCATCATCAGAAATGGTATAGGTAAAACAAATTACAAGAAATTACAGGGATTGAGATGCCCTGTTTCATTTTTCTGAAATACATATCATATTGCCCTTCTCTGTGGCAATCTTTTTGAAGAGGATCTAAGCTAGACCAGGTCATTGCAGATGATTCAACGCTTGAAGGTGAAGGGCAGAGCTTAGTGGGATTTTTTTTAAAAGCATCTGTGTGCACTTCTCATCAACATCAGGGTTTCTCAAGGGTAAATGTTGGCTTAAACCTTTGCAAGAATGGTAATATTAAAAAATCCTCACCAAAACACACACATACACAAAAGAAAACAAAAAACAAAATAAACAAACCCAAAAACCAACAAAAAAACCCGACCTAAAAAAAATGGACAATTACCCTTATTAAAGTTTAGTTTAATCATTTATACGATTATGCATATAAGGCTAAGTATTCCTATATCTTTTTATATTGGAGTAATAATGAGGAAGCTCACAGTAAAATAGTATTACACTGATTGTAATTAACTTACAGCAAACCAAGGAATGAAACATAATTGTGACAATGATCTTCCCCAATTGCATCAAAACACTAGAGAAAATATAATTATTACAATTATCTTCTCTCTTTTAAATACTCCTTCCATCTGTATTGGCAAATTAAGCCTGAATAGAAATACAAACTCCTGTGAAATTACTTAAAGAAACATCACTGAAGCTATTTTCTGAGTATTTTGCTTGGATGCATTCTGATTCTGTTCACACACAAAATTTTGAAATAAAATCCTTAGTTCTCAGATTGCTTCTTTTTAATTTTTGTAGCTCACATACTTAGACCTGTGTGATAAACACACTAATTAAATGTTTACACCACTATGTGTGGAACTAGAACCTAATGAGTGTTACCTATACATAAGACATCAATACCCAAACATATCATCGTAGTACTCATGTTCCTCTCTTTGACCACATGATTATTTTAAATTGAAGGCCTTCTGTTGCTTAGCGTAAGACCACTCATTTTATCTAAATATTCAGCCGGAGTATGTGCAACACTATTGCTTTAATGCACTGTAGAATGAGATTGAACAGTCCACTAGCAATGCAGTGTGTTCAAGCTGTCATTAATCCAAAGTAAGTAAGACAAGGTCGTACATCAGTACTTAAGTGGAAGGTTTATCACTTTTGATTTTGTTCCCTGTGACTTCCTGTTCTCTTTTTGCTAAAATTTACATGTTCTGCATTTTACATGAATCCTGCATTGATCTCACATCTTAAAGGAAAAGGTCTTTCAGGATACCTGCATCCTTCATACATCTCATTAGCCCCATTTAGATTCACCATTAATCCAAAGTCACTTGCCATAGCTGTATATAGCACAAAGCAAATTTTGTCTGTGAACAGCCTTTCTATGCAAAGGTGGGCAGAGGGGCCATGAGCCTCAGATGTTCCCTGCACAAGTTAGCTTCTCAGACCAAGCATGAAAAAGCTGATAAAAAGGGTTCTCCATGTGCCCACATGAGAGGATCAAGAAGGGCCATCAGCACACAAACCCTCCCTAGCAGTCAGGTCAGCAGCAGTCTAAGATCAAAAAGCACAGAGCATACATTCAATGGATGCTAAATCTGGACCAATTTTACTTCCTGAAACAAAGCATCTGGCTTCTTAAAGATGTCTTTCATTTAAGGGGATTTTTCAAAAATTAAAGTGCAGATGTTCACAAAACTTTTTGATTACATGTGGAAAATGTACTTGTCTTTTCCAGAAAGCTGCAGTTTTAAGACAGCATCTTAGAGCTCTTCAATAAGAGATATTTTGGCAATTTTCATTCTGAACTCCAACCTTGGGACATAGAGATGATTATTTTTTTAATATTTAATTAACTGGATTTGGGTGATTTTTAAACAGAACAAGTAAAATCATGTTAGGTGAAATCAATTGGTGATGCGTTGAATGAGTGGTTAGTTTGCAACATACAGCATTTTTATACCTAAATGAAGCTTCTGTTTAATAGAGTAAACTAAGAGAGAGCCACTTAAATCCCAAACATATTTAATTAAAATAGGGTAATTATTGTAAAGCTATATTTGAACAGACAATATAGTTGCAGCAATTACCTCTAATTATGCAGCTCCAATCAGAGAATAATGGAGGTTTCAATGCCACTAAGCACTATAGGGATAATTACTCTTTCCATTATTCTGATGGGCACATAATTAGCAACTTTAGAAAAAAATCTTCATGGGGACATAACAGCCATACTTGAAACACAGGCTGCTTGGGAATGATCAAGGTATCCTGTGCAAAAAGAAAAAGTAGCAACCTCAGTTGGTTCCAGCTGAACAGTCATTACTTCCCAAAAAAAGGAGCATTTATTCCATGGCCACAATGAAGAGACTCAATCATGTTTGAATACCATACTATGTTTACTGAACGAGACCGTAAAATAGTGGTATGTAATAATACAGTTGAAAAAGTCCTAGATAAAAACCTCTCCTCTAACAGAGGTTATCCAGATCCAGAAGACTGGTGCAACTATGGATTCATCTGAACCTCTAACTGGTTCTTAATTGTTATATTCTTGGTCTGAGGAGGAAAGGATTTGAATGGAAGCACACAGTTGCCTCAAACAGGTAACTGAAAATCAGATGGAAAAGAGAGCAGAAAGTCTGGTGACAGCACTAACAGACAGTACTCAAGAGATAAACATAATTTGTCTCACTAATTTCTGTATGCACTGTCTCCAGACTGTAAATTTTCTGTGATTCACCTTCAGTGTTACATAGAAACTGTGGCCTTACAAGAATGGATGTATCTAAAAGCTAGACATCACCTCACATTTCAGTCTGTTTCTCTATCTGCAGCACTGGACATGACTTATTTTGCAACAGACTGTTCCTTCTGTGGCAAGGATGTATGGTAGGTCATGGCCACACCAAAAAGAATAGACACTTTCAACCAGCTGGACACGGCCATGATACTACCTGAGAGCTGCCAGCAAGGCTGACAGTTTAGTACAAATCAACTCTGTTGACATTACCAAACATTGCTGGGTTCACCTGCTGCCTGCTTGACGGGAATGCCCATGAGATCACCTCTCCACATACTCTTCCCAGTCACCTGTGATCACTGTGGTGCCCCAGCTAACTCCCAGATTGGTTGCATCCTACTTTAGGTATGGTGCTGACTCACCTAAGCCAGGGAGCAAAATTAGCCTAGGTTTTCTGCTCGGTCAAACAGGGGAAGAGAGGTGGCTCTAGGTGAGGTCTGGTGTGTTGAGTTACCCCTTGGAAGGGTTTGTCCCACTCCCACAGCTAAACTGCCGCAAGTTAACTCAGCTGCATGCCTGAAGATGGATGGGGTGACTCCAGACGTAAGAGGAGACCAATCTTCTCTGCTGTCCATCCTTAGCAAGGGTGGCACAGCGAAAAAACAGCTGCCCAGTGAGGGTTGCCATGGCATCACACTATTCCTCACCTAGCACCCAATTCAAAGCTTCAGGAAGACTGAGAGCTGCTGTTCCCCAACACTAGCTGGAAAATTTTTCCTTCTCTTCTGATGCCCTATGTGTGGGACACAAAAGACACCCCACAGACACCCACTCATTCCTTGGCCAAGCCCTAAGGATTCTCACTGACACGACTGACAGCACTGACAGCATTCACACTGACAAGGAGTATCTCCTATCTATACAAAACTTGGCAGCCACAATACTTGAAGTTCCATTCAGGAAAAGTAATGTGATTTTAGAGGAATTTAATGGGATTGTTAACTGATAGTCAGTTGTAGACAAGGCCCTGACAAGCTCCTAGTTTTTCCCTTTTATGAGTGGTATAATCTTTTCTGCTTATTTTCAGAACCAGAAGTCCACCCAAGATTTCAAACAGAGGCGTTAATTCACAAATATTTTGGATTGTGAACTGGAATCAAAAATACTAAAATTCTCTATGGCCTAGACAGAAATCATATCGTAACACAGAAAATATATTCGTGGGGGCAAAAAAAGATACCATACAGATATAGTTGCAGTTATAAGAACTGAAAAATATTAATGTTCCATTTTTTAGTGTTGAAAGATGTAAAGGTTTTAGAAGCCTCTTTTTATGTTTTCCCTCAGTGTTTAGATTTAAAAGAAAACTGAGGAAATGGTGCTTTTAAGAGAGACTACTGAGACTTTCTCCTAGACTCACAGCTTTGCTGATGCAATATGTATTTCAATTTCAGACTTGACAAACACCACATGCTGATTGCAAGGTTCAAAAGACAGTCTCAGCCCAATCCTGCCCACAGACTGTTCATCACATATCTCCAGCCCAGTGTCATGACCTCTCTCTCCAAGTCTGGAAGGCTGGCAGCCAGCTACAGCAGGTCAGCCTGAATTGCCACCTGATGGCAAGAAAGGCAGCCAGGTAGCTCCAGGAACACAAGGAATATGCTCCAGCTGCCATTTGGTAAAACCCTGGAGAAATGCATACGCCCTACTGGCAGCTTATGCTCTCTTAATGTATTTCAGCCATTTTGAAGTAAAATGTTGAAGCAAACAAATTCTATCACAAACTTGCCCCTCACAACTCAATCCATCACTTCTTTGCTAACAGTGAAAAGAGTCCTGCAGTTTTCTCATTAGGCCAATATTTTATTGGCAGTGCCAGATGCAGTGAAGAATACTTTCTACATTTGAGCAAGGCTTTCCCAGCAAGTGCTCGATCATTGTGCAATATGAAAGGCGCTGTAGCTTAATCAAGACTTTTGACTCCCATGGTGATTAGACAGCATGAGGAAGGTGGAAGTTTCCCAAAGAGACAGTCTGCATCCATGCAAGGAAAAAATGTTCTCCATATGTTCAGAACCAAAATTGCAATGACATCTGCACTCTACTGGGTCAGACTTTGCTTATTATACAGTATAAAAATGTCTTGTTGTATTAGGTTTTGTGACAACCAGCCATTGTTGAATGGATTACAAACATCTCCCCTGGAACTGGATACCAATTGTTGCCTCTTAGTTTGTATCATTTTAATAGCTGCGCATTATTCAGAATAATGAACAAGTAGGATGTGAACTTCAGACTTTTTCTGCAGTAAAAATAATATATTTTTCTTCTATGTTTGTTCTACACAGTTTCCAATTTCTTGGGTTTTAATACATTCAAACTTTTATCTAAGAGGACTGAATTATTTCTCTTCCTAGTAGTGTGTCCTTTCTTTAATTTTTGGGGGAGAAGGGGGAGATAATGTCACAACAACTGTATTGATCCACATTCTTCACTGATTTATTAGCACTTATCTTTAACCTTTTTTCCCCAAAAGACTGTGCTATTGCATTGCCCACATTTCCTTCTTTTTACTTTCTATGATTTTTTTACTTAATTTAGTTCTGAACTTTGAGTATTTTCCCTTTTGAAGGAGACTGTAGTTAGTTCTTTTATTATTTGTAGGATTTGTCATAATGTTAACCAACAAAAGTTCGTATTTACTCTGCTGCATTACAAAGATAGTTTTCAACGTCAACACTACCTTCACCTCTCTCTGTGCCTCTGGGTATACAGTGTACAAACAACTCAGGGTTTAAAAAAAAAAAAAAATAAAACACCATCAAAGAAACTCCACAACCACCACCACAACAAAACAAAAGACCCAACACATTTGTATTGCCCTACTCTGTAATCAGTTCAAAACCCTGACAGAGAAAAATGCAGCAAGAGAGAGCTCTAGAGGCCCTATATTGCATTACACCAACTTCCACGTATATACACACTTACACATACACAGAATGCATGCCCTATCTCTTCTGTACATCTGACACACAGGAAGCTTACAAAACACAGCTGCAGTTATATGACATCCCTCACTTTGTTCGGCTACCAGGTGCAGGTTTATTTCGTTCTTTGAAATGAAGGAGGCAGAGGAGTGTTTTGCTTGACCTTTTCTTTGGAAGATAGTGATTTTTGATCACAAGCAATAGACCTGAATCAGTCCCTATAAAATAAGAAAAGTATCATTACATTAAATTCTGGACAAACTCTGTAGTCTTCTAATTTTCCTAAAATTTAGAGAAATCACAAAACCCACAACGCTTTTTCAGTTCAGGTGAGAAGCACATGGTTGCAGCAACCACACTTACAAAAATCCCTTTGAGGTAAGCTTTAAGTGGTTAACCGGAAGAAAAACCCTTTATAAGAGATCCCAAACTCATTATTATACATAATACAGGCATCGTCAGGTGCCACTGGAGTTTATCTTTCCAAAGAACTGTTGAGCCATCTGGCAGAAGGAAGGTAAGGAGCTTCTGTGAAGGAGCCTTCTGTACCCATGCTCTGAGGATGAAAACTATGCTACTGTGTACCTCACCATCAACCTGATCATCAGTATATGCAAAACAAGGTCTAAAATAGTACTAATACCCAAGATCAGAGACTGAACTTGCCATACCACAAACACAGGTCTGTTTAACTGGGACTGTTTTATCCCAGATTCTGGAGTTTTTCACTACTTAGAACCAAAATTTGCCTTTCTAATCAGAATTCCCCAAACAGATGTATCCCAGCTCAGTGACTGCCTCGGGGCACCTCTCTGGTATCACCCCAGTAACTCTGGGAATCTCTTTCCCTGTTGTTCCTGAAGGAAGAGGGTTGTGGGCATGCTTGCCAGTTCCCAAAGCAACACTTCCTCTTAGAGAGGGTCAAGATGTCTCAGACACTCATGTGATGATGAGCTAAGCAAAGGACAAGAGCTTAATTACAGAACACTAATTTGTTCAAAGCCCATAGTATTTAAATCCATCCCTGCCTGCAGCCTCTCTTCCAGGCTATTCAAATCATGTTCTTCCACAAAAACTTAGATATGAGTCACACAGACATCTTTTCTGTGGCATACAAAAGTTTTGTTCCTCATTTCTACCCTACATAATGGAAGGGCATATTCCCTAACATCTGTCAGTTTTAACACTTTAAATTCCATGGTAAAATGAAAATGCATTCATAGAATTCAGGAGAAATAAAACCATAAGGATCTCACAAGCAGGCCTCAACATACGCAAGAATGTTTGTCATTTCCTGACACACTTACAAACACAGATGATGTGTGTGGGGAAAAAAACCAAAGGACCAAATTCTGGCCATACTCAAATCTATACTGGATGTGGGATTGCAACAATAAAAATGGCCATGTTCTGGGGATGTTTAACTTACATATTCATATATTGCATCACCTTATAACTTTAATAACCTTCTTAGCTTCATCCTATTTTAAATATCAGATATTAGTGCAGGTATGGAACAGCATATAAATCAGCAGAACAACTTCTCAATAGGAATTATTTAACTGCTATTGATTACATGAAGCCACACACAGATGCTGGGGGAAAAAAAACCTGTTCACATATATAGCCATCTCAGCTAGGTGCACCACACAAATCATCATGTCTCTGCAACATCCCTCTTGCCTGTGGCAACCGGAAAATCAATGCTTGTCTTTAAGTAGGCTCTCCTCAACGCTCAGCTGCCAGGGTCAAGGTGGTTTTACTGGGATACTCCTTTGCCAGCCTCCTTCTACTCTGAGATCAGCTCCTAAGAGGTAGGTGGATTTTTCCCTCCCCAACTTTAACCATTTCTTTTCTGTAAATCCTCTTTTTTTCACTTGCAAACAGCTACTTGCAGTGTCCTTCAGAGACCACATCTTTCTCTTAAACCTTTCCTGTATTTCTTTCTATTGACCACTCTCAGATGGTTAGCCCCAAAATTCACAAAGGATAGGTCAGACTCTAAAATACCGTGAAACAACAACTACACAACACTTAAAAATAACTGGTGTAGTTTGCTGCTGGCTCTGAATATATGTGCAAGGTCCTTATGGCACTGAAACTCTCACACCTTCTAGTGAGTATCACAATCTTAGCTACTGATGCAGTTCCCTCAGCAGAATCCCCCAAGGTGGAAATCAAACCCCTTTGGGTTTGATCACAGAATAAAATGGCCTGAGTTAAAGGAGACCTTAAAGATCAATCAGCTACAACTCCCCTGCCATGGGCAGGGACACCTTTCACTGGACTAGGTGGCTCAGAGCCCCATTCAACCTGGCCCTGAACACGAGACATCCACAGCTTCTCTGGGCAACCTGTTCCAGTGCCTTACCACCTTGACAGTAAAGAATTTCTTCCTAATACCAAATCTAAACCTACTCTGTTTCAGTTTGAAGTATTTCACCCTTGTTCTGTGTCACCGTGTGGTGACATGCCTTTGTAAATAATCTCTCTCAATCTTTCTTGTAGGCTCGCTTTAGGTACTGGAAGGCCTCAACTAGGTGACTTCTACGCCTTCTCTTTTTCTGGCTGAATAAACCCAATTTTCTCAGCCTTTCCTCCTGGGAGACGTGCTCCATCCCTCTAATCATTTTGTTGGACCTCCCTTGGACTTGTTCCAACAGGCTGATGTCCTTCCTGTGCTGGGGACCCCAGAGCTGAATGCAGTACTCCAGGTGGGGTCTCACCAGGGTGGGGTAGAGGGGCAGAATTTCCTCCCTTGCCCTGCTGGCCATGCTGCTTTTGATGCAGCCCGGGACACAACTGGCTTTCTGGGCTGCCAGTGCACGTTTCTGGCTCACATCCATCCTCTTATCCACCAGCACCTGCAAGTCCTTCTCAGCAGGGCAGCTCTCAATCTGTTCAATCCCCAGCCTGTGTTGATACCGAGCACTGCCCCAACCCAGGTGCAGCAACTTGCACTTGCTCTTGTTAAACCGCATGAAATTCCCATGGCCCCAGTTGTTGAGCTTGTCCAGCTCCCTCTGGACGGCATTCCATCCTTCAGGTGTGTCAACCACACCACTCAGGCTTGTGTCATCTGCAAATTTGCTGAGTGCACTTGATTTCTTCATCTATGTCAATAACAAAGATAGCACTTACACATAGTAAGAGTCTCCAAGTCATACAAGCACTTTCAGGGTTGATCCATCATTAGATGAAAACAGCTTTGAAGTGGACAAAACTCAAACCGGTCATCTGCCCATGAAAGACTCCATGGCTTGCTTAGCAAGGAGATAAGATGGAGCACTGCAACTGAAATTCCAATGACCTGCTGTCCTCTGCCAGGCCTCACAGGGACAGAGGGAGAACAGGTTTTCTGGCAGTGCATGTAAATGTTCACAGCTTTTCAAGGTTTCCTGCAATTGTCAACACTGAAGCTCACAACTCTCCCAGTCAATTCTATGGAGGAAGAGAGGACTGTTCTGATCTAAAGAGCAATGCTGCTGCCCAATGGTCAACTACAGCTTTGGATGAAGGACCCTCTTAAATGATCTATTGTCCATTTTGCTGTGTTGAAAAAGTTAGACAACACCATGTCCACGTGTACAAACAAAGTATGCATTGTGTAGGTTGGTTAAATAGTCCCAAATATGTGATGCCAAAAAAGGTAGGAGGGAAAAAAAAAAACAAACCACACTTCAGTTAATAATGGTCAGCTTGAAAGCCGTAAGGAATGCCCTTAAAAATATAACCAAGAACTGTGGATGCTGTCTCAACATATAAGCACCAAAAAATTACTCACATGAGTCTAATGACATGTGAAACAACTTGTATTTATCTAATTAAAAATAAA